>CM060105.1:41491393-41898893 GCA_030522415.1 Channallabes apus | reverse complement strand
TGTTTCACTTGGTCTCAATCCAAAATCCAAAATAACCGAAACCCAAAATATTATTTACAGTTCAGTTTTAAACGTAACCATATTTTCCAATTGAAACAGGTCTAGGCTCCTCCAATGCGTGGGAATTAATGCTCTAGCTGAAATGCATTTTTTTTCATACTTCAGATTAATTCTGTTTTACTTCTCTTTCAATCATACTGTTTCAGTGTTATACAAATAAGCCACTCCAGAGCCCCACCCCCCAGATAACAACAGAGCTTAGCAACAAGTCGAGGAGGGTGTCTTCTCCTATGAGGCCACATTATTAAACCCGGGCAAGTGGGAAAATAATAAAAATAAATAAAAATAAAAAATCATCTTGTCATGTTTGGTTTTTACATGCACACTGAATAAATTTTTCCTTTTAAAGGCAATCAATTTTGTCTTTAAAGATGTTTACCAGCAAATAAGCTGCTGATATAAATGAGAAAAAATAGCTTTTTTTATTTTCATTACATTTTCATTAACTATTCATTAAATCAATGATCAACCAATCATTTATATCAACATTATCCTGTAGAAATAACTGTATGATAATACTAGTACTAGTTTTTACAACAAGACAATACTAGTACTAATTACACTTAACTTAAAGGAAACTGACAGCAGGTCCATGTTTATATCTGCTTATCTGTTGTATAAGTTTGACTGTAGGGTCAGCAAAGTTAGACAGACTGAAATGCAGCAAAGGCTTGGAGTTGATGGACTATTCTTTAATAATTGTCTTAAAATAAAGACACATGACAAATATAAATGGACTAATAGTGGTGCTGCTATAATTTAGGAAGCTTTTTCCTGGCGAGGTTTGACTCACTTAGAGGGAAGCTTCACTTCGAATCAATCTTGATCCTATGATGAAAACTTTCCCTCCTGATGGCCATGGTTTCTTCCAGGATAACTAAATTTACTGTCACTAAATAGTTTGATATGAATGAAAAATATTACTGTGTACAATGGCCTTCATAGTTACCAGATCTCAGCCCAGTTGAGGACCTACTGTATGGAAGTTTCTGGAGGAATGTGTTAGACATTGGTTATCATTGTCATCATCATAACCTCTTATCAAAACACCAATTGTGAAAATATCTTTAAAATGATGTTTATTACAGTTAAAGGTTGTTTTCTGTACATGGAAACTGTAGTTCCCCAATGCCAAACCAAGACGATTTACTTTTTTCCCCCCATTGTCCCTTTTATCCTGGTCACCACATTGGATAATTTCGTCCACAAGCTCTGGCACAGGTTTCACTCCAGATGCCCTTTCTATCACAACCCTCCCATTTTCTAATCAGACTTGGGACCAGCAGGGCATGCAGTAGCTGAGTTGTATGGGGCATAGGGTTAAGGGTCTTGCCCAAGGAGCCAATAGTGGCAACCCGTTGGGCTTGAACCCCCTACCAGCCGATTAGCAACCCAGAGCCTCAACTGCCTGTGCCACCACTGCCCCCATTGTTTTTCCTTTAATTTGCCACCGTGTATAGGTTGATATTGCAGTTAATTTCAGTCCACTTAAATGACCAAAATGACACTGTGACACAACTGAAATAAGATTTGCTGTGTCCCATCAATGACTCACATACGTATCAAACTGGATCTACATACTGTATGGCTTCCTGATGGAGCTGTTTATTTTTCCTGATGGAATAATTTTTTTCATAAAGAAATTATTTTATTTCCACTGAGCTGAGCTAATACAGGCTAATGAGTCACACACTTATGTGAATGCACAAACAAGTCCGTTTCTCTTAGCAAGTGTATGAATTATGTAAACACACAACAGTGAAAAAAGATAATGTGAAGGTAGCGAATAGAAACTGTCATCCATCACTCGTACAAGCACTACTGGTTTATTTATTTCGAGCAATGCTTTGAAATAAGTTGAATTACCAGCAAAAAAATGCTTCTCTTGAAACACTGGAAAATTCACAGATTTGTAGTTGGAAGCCCAATGTTTATGTGTTTGTCATAAGTGAGCATTTTACACTTAAGCCCACTTTATAAGAAGCATTAACAAAGCAGGAGGAGGACTGTTCCGATTGTCACATCTTCTCCCTTCACTCTTTTCCAAACAGCTTTACTGGCATCTAATGCATGGCTGTGGAAATTCAGTTAAATGCAGCTATCAAAGGACTAGCCTGGATACATTCTAATGTATTAGATCAGAAGTGCGACCAGTACAAAGCTAATGGAAAAATGATAGTTTTAGCTCATCCCATACATCTTTTCTAATAGGTCTAGAGAGACAAAAAGTAATGAATAAAACATGAAGGTATGTCATCTCACAGAAAAATAATCAACAACAAGAAGGTGTTTTATTCTTGTTATACTACAGCAAATTACCAAGAATTGTGTTCCACAGTTGCGTTAATACAATTGTTTTTAATACAATATGTAATAATTTGTAAATGTGAAATGTAGGTGGCTAAGTGGCATTGCGACTGGTTAGGTCTGTGTTCTTGAAATTTGCATATTCTACCCCTGCATTGTCGGTTTCCTCCATGTATTCTGGTCTTCTCCCACAATCTAGTGACATGCAGTCTTGGTTAACTGGCATTTCCAAATTTGGTGTGTGATTGAATGTGTGTGTGCTTCTGTCCTGCAATGGGTAGGCACCATATCAAAGGTGTAAACATTTCCTGGGATATACGTATGTAGGCTCCAGGCCCCTCTTAGACCATTCTTGATATAAGTGGTATACATACAGTATAGATAACAGATGGTCTGAAGTGGAAAATGTACTGACTGTTACAATGCATTGTCACTGGAGACTCTTTCCATAAATGTGAATTTAATATCTTCTTACAGCACCTCCTTATAATTAAACAATTGCTTAGGTCTAGATTATGTAGAGGAATTTAAAAAAGGATTTTATAGAAAATTTATCAAATCAGACTTTCTGAATCAGAATGAAGAATTCAGCAGTCTTACCAGAATTGGCAGAAAAACACGGTTACTGTGAACAACACTTCCCAACACACATGGCTTCCAGATTGTGTACCTGAACATAATCAGTACCATAAAGTATTTAAAAGGCCATTTCCACTGTTGATGCCAAAAAAAAAATAATAATAATAATAATTCGTTGAGGCTTTTTGTAGGAAAATTCTAAGACTGTACACGAACTTGTTCATCAAAGTTGTCAAATACATGAATAGCAGTGTAATTTATGTAATTGTATTACATTGTACTGTATGTAATTTGCAAGATGTACTGAAATATCGCCCTGTTTATTGCATTCCCAGGATAGGATAGGATAGGATAGGATAGGATAGGCTTCAGATCCTCTCCAACGCCGGTCCCTGAAGGTCAGTGAAGAATCGATGATGCAGGACTAATCAGCGAGAATTTGAGGTGTAATATCGGTGCAAGATCTCTGTCCAGTGGTCAGTAGATGGCAGCACCTATCTGTACATGTGGTCAGAGTGGCGAGTGGTCTCACAAAAGCACTAAAGTTACACAGAGCTCTGGTATGTAACAGGATGGGACGGGACAGGACAAGAGCACAGAGCACACACATTGGTCTTAATGACATAATTAACAATATACTGTAATCGGATTAGAGTAAAATATGAACATTCCTGTTCTGCTCAATGTACTGAAATAGTTTTTTTTACAGGTACATCTTTGAATGGATGTACTTTAATCCCATAATCTCACTGTGAGTTTTTCAGCACCTCATACTTAAACTGTACACTCTTCACAACTAATTTAGTCCAAGAACAAACTTTTGTTTTTCACCGTGGATACACTATGAAGAACATTCCGCAGTGTCAAGTGCATCTTCCTGCTTCCTGCACCTTCTTTTTTTCCATAAACAAAGAGAAAGAAACTCACAGAAATCGAAGGCACAGAATTTGCCTCCCCCCCCCAAAAAAAAAGTCTACCACAATAGCTCCTTTTGCCTAACCGTACCCCCCTCTCTTCCTCTTTCTAAATCACAACAAATTCATAGCCTATGGTATCTTCCACCTTACAACCATATGTACCTTAGAACAAAGGCCGAAAAAACAACAGGCCTCTATCACAGCGTATTAATACTCGCCGAGGCTCCTGGGTAGACAGCAAGAGCGCCTCGTCTTTCCCTAATCATCGGGCCCCCCCATGAACAGCACACCTCTGGTTTCAGTGTAATTACAGACAGGCGATAATCAGGTCAGCCCAGCGGGGCCAAGTGAGCCAGCGGAGGTGTTAATAAACATTCCTCCTGCTTGTTTTGTTCTTTTTTTTTCCGCAGGTGAGAAAGAGAGACGATGCAAAAGAGTGCAGGAGAGGTAGATATGGAACCTAGCGGTAGATTGAATGGATACCCCGGGGCCTGACACACTAAAAGGTTACTTTCTGTTTAACAGTGGAAAGAAAAAAGAGAAAGAAAGAAAAAAAAAAAAACAACTAAGCATGATATGTACATATGCATTTCCCCTTAGAGTTCAGAAGTAGGGGAAATTTTAAAGAGTGCCTTAAATATGAATGCTAACACATTTTGATATTAGCATAAGAGTTCCTTGCAGTCACAAGGCCAAGATTTGACATTTAGCATTCTGAAAATAAAATATCTAACAGCATAATGTAGCTGTTTTGAAACAGGGCTGACTCAAACATAGCTGTAACCCAAGGTGAGGCACTGGAGCAGAATTTCTCGCTAATCAGTTATTTTTCTGACTCTTGCCAGCTACTTTTCAAAGTGCTTACTTGAAACTACACGTTTTTTCATTTATTATTTATTTATTTATTTATTTATTTTTGTAATTCATTAATCTCTATAGTTTAAATGATGTATTTTGATGGTCTTCGGTTCAAAGAAAGCCTTCAAAAAAGGTTTAGAACCAGCGCTTTTTAAAAAAAAAAACTTCAACAAAAACTGCGCACTCATATTCGAACAACCTCGACTAAAAGGGTTACTTTGGCTACCTCGCAGGTTTAACAATGCTCCGGCTCTGTTTATGTTTCGCTGTGCAGCGTCTTTGTATGTTTTTAATTACTTGACTTTGCCCACAAACCCCTTGTGCCAAGTTAAGGCCCAGAACCCCAGACATGTTTTGTCTATTTTCCCTTGTGTCCTTCTCCGCCTCAGCCGTTTTCCTTTTTATTCTCTTAGCACATTTTCAGCTTCCTGCCTTTTTCTTATTTAGTTCATCTTTCTTTACGGCGTCTCTTTCTCTCAAGCACTTCATCTGTAACGTAAAAGGAAAGCCTCCAAAATCGGTTCATGGCATTCCTCGTGGTTAAGGTTCAGGCTCTGGGTAACATCTGAGCGTTACAATTTCACAGGACAAACTCGTCTGAGACATTATAAGCCGTGAAATTTAAACTTTTATCAGAAAGATATTGTAGGAAATCATCAATTTACTGTAGAATAGATCCTAGAAACTATAACTATAAGCAGTATTCAGCGTAACGTAATCATCTGTCAACCAACATTAACATATTAGATGAGTAGATTTTCGCCTTGCTTGGTTTCTATCCCTAGTGTCCTCCATGACATGGGCTCCTGAAGATCTTGAACAGCTTTACATCGAGCTGTCCAAAAATGAGCTGTAAACACTGTCAGAACCACAGCTTTGGACTGGCAGAGGAAAGCAAGTCCTCTGACTCACACTCAAACATGAAATAAATCACAATCGACTTGCGGCGAGGCTTTTCAAAGCATTGCTGTTGCGCTAGCGGGGTAGGTTTGATACATCAGAATAATAGGAACGGACTGGCCATGTTTGCTCACTGTGTATACTTCATTGCATTGTTTTGATGGGCATTTTTATTGAGATGTCCTTCATGTATTTACAAAGTTCGTTAGCAAGGAATATAAAAACTGCGACGAATCATATTTATTGCACACCAAGTAAAAACTGAGAGGACCAAGTAAGAGAGAGAGAGAAAAAAAAGTTCTCCAGACAGAAACAAGTGATGACACTTCAACAAGTTCCTGCACAAATGCTGGTGCAGGAACCCAGTGTGATTTTAATAACATGTCATTAGACTTTAATGACAGGAAAAGATTGTGAGGTTTGTAGCGCGAACATGATCACGGAGTGTTCAGTTAAACATAGCTATTCTCTTATTTCTGTGTGTGTGTGTGTGTCTGTGTACTGTACATTCATTTGCTGTTAGGTCAGCAACCACAAGGGCTCCTGTAATTGAAATTAACTTTGTCGTACGGGGTGACACAACAGGTGGCACATTCCTGGAATCACATGCCTGTTGGAAGTGTGTTGTTTACACAAGATTTGCTGGTGTGTATATACAAGTTGTGATAGTAATCCCTGAGGACATACAGTATAAGGCTGAGATTCTTGCACAGGGTTCAGTGAAGGGTGTTAAGTACCATTGGCTTATCTCTTAATGTCCCAAATAGCTTGGAATCATCTTGGAATGTTATTCTGAGTGTCGCGTGTGTGTGTTAAGAAAGTTCACACTATTTTTAACTATTTATTGTAATCAAAGCCTTATCCAAACTGTGTAGGAATTCGAACCAGTGAAAGCATGAAAGGTATGTGTAAATGCTGGAGCATTTGGTTTGGCATGGTAGTGTTGGTAACCAGGGCATGGTAGTAATCTTAGGTTATTCTTAAAGAAGAGTTTCTCCTAGTGCTTAGCACTGTCGCCTTGCACCTCCAGGTCCAGATGATCGGAGTTTGCGTGTTCTCCTCGTGCTTGGTGGGTTTCCTCCAGGGTTCCTCCATGGATTTGACTAACTGCCGTTTCCAAACTGACCACAGTTTGTGGATGCACATGTGAATGTTGGCATACTGTAAAATGGGAATAAATACAGTGGTCTCCATTGGTCTCTAGTTGGACTACAGAGGTTCCTAGGTAGATGGATGGATGGATGGATGGATGGATGGATGGATGGATGGATGGATTTGTGAAATCTATCCAAGTGGACATAGGTGTGAAATTTGCTTGTAGCTTCCCATCTTTAGTGAATTCCCAATGGGTTTCCCAGGATCCTGTGAAGAGGATGAAGCAGTTATGAGGATGGAAGGAAGGGTTCATTGAATTGGGAGTATTTCCATGATTCCAGATTCCAGGCTGATTTTGAAGTTGATTTGGTTTAAAGCTAAATTTCAAAGATAATTAACAGAAAGTGAGAACTGTAACACATCATGAAAGTATTTATATACAAGATGCATGAGACTGGGTTACTTCGGGATAGGGTTTCCCCTCAGTGCTGGAGTCATTCATATTGTCACGGTCCTTCACATACTATATGTGGTAAGGTTGTCCTATTTGGGGCAAATAGGCAAATATCTAAACTCTCTTCAGTTTGTGAAACCAAGAGAGAAGGAGAGAGATAAACATGTAGCCATTTAAGCTTCTCATGTTCTAACTAGTGTTGCTGCAATTTGAACATCGCTTTAAACATTTATAGAAATGTGTATGTAATCTGAGCTTGGTCTGAATTGTACTGACCCCCTCCAAACCAAACCACTTGTTGGCCGGTAACAGAGTGCTGTCAGCTGTACCACAAGGCTTGAAGTTTATATCTCTTTCTGCTCCAGATTTTCATTTCCTTTTTGGAAAATCTGGTCTTCATGATGGAAGAGTGGGACTGTGTGCATGTGTGTGTGTATGTGTATGTGTATGTGTGTGTGTGTGTGTGTGTGTGTGTGTGTGTGTGTGTGTGTGAGGAGAGAGAACAAGAGAGAGAAAGAGATAGATAGAGGGAGTGTGAGAGAGAGCAGGTTTTGGAAAATGTGGGAGAAGATGATTCATTCCACATTCGGGCCGCAACATGAATTGAACCTGGGGACCTATTATCTCATCAGTCAAAGAAAATGTTCGAGCAGAGAATAAAGAAAGGAGGAAATGAGGATAAGAGAGATATAAAGGGCGGATTTAAACACTGTCGTTGAATAGATACAGTTAAAAGGTTACAGTATCTTGCTTTGGGCTTTAAATCCTTTATAATGTTGCTGGGCCGCATTATCAGTGTCATGTTTCATGGGAGAAGGCTTTATTGTATTATAAAGGAATTCAGCCGTTAGTTAGTGTTAGCCAGGATGGTGAATTGGCCGTACTGCTGTCTGTCAGCCTTATTTACTAGCAAGTTATGTTAATGTTTAAACTGCCATAAATAATAATAATAATAAAAAAAAATCTAATGTTAAACACTATGTATTCAGTATGCAAGCACACTCATATAAAAAAAAAAGCTTAACAGTGAGTTGTAATTGGGTCTTACGCCATCTCTTCATCTCAAGTCAGATAAAAATTCACCTGTCCTTAGTGCTTATATGAAAAGAAAGCTGATTTCCCCTTTAAAAGAGTTTAACATCAAAGGAGGATTAGTGAGCTGAGGTCGAGAGGCTGTTCAATTATTGTTAGCGTGTTATACCTAATAACCTGAGAGTGACATTTCTGTCTAGTTGGCATATTTGGAGAGAAGACAGATTGAGAGAGGGAGAGAAATGCTGGCGCATGATGAGAAGGCAATTGAAAGGAAACATTCATTCATTCATTCATTCATTCATTATCATTGAACTGCATTATCCTCGTCAGGGTAAATCCAGAGTCTTGGGAATCTAGCATAACCAATCCTACACTTATATTTAAGGAGGTGGGGGGAAATAACAGTGACCCCAGAAGAAACCCACATGAACAAAGTAAAAATATAAAACCTAAAAAAAAATTTTCATTTTGAGTCGCCTTTCCATTATCACACAATATATTATTATCAAGGCTGGAAAGTATTACCTACATGTACTCACTTTACAGTACATACAGTACTTTAAATATATACAGTAGTTTACTGTAATGGGTAAGGGATAGTCCACATGTCATCGGGCACATTGAATACTCCCCTGTCATCTCTGTTGCCAGCTCTATGTCTCATTGTATTTGAGCAGTTGAGAGTGAAGTACCCTGCTGAAGTACCCTCCTCAAGGGCCGAGCAGTGGTAGCTTGGCGGCACTGGGGTTCGAACCAGGAAACCGTGACCTTAAACACTGGGTTACCAGTAAAAAAAAAAATATATATATATATATATATATATAAAATCACTACATTTATTTTTGACCCTCTGTCTAATTATGATTGTAACACCGGAAGACCATATGTCAATGAGACAGTATGTGGACAATAATTCAAAAAACTATTTCATGATCCAATCAAAAACAAAACACTTTCCTGCCAATATTCAGCACTTTAAACACTTAGTCAGCAGCAGCAATGTGCAAAATAGTAGAGACATGAGCATTTTGTCCATCTTCTCCATTTTGTCCAAACAGCTAGCTTTGGTTTCAAATGCTTCAAATGATACAGCATCATAACAATCTGCAAGTCCATATACAAAACCATCGATGCATCACTGTTTAATTAAACTAGGTAACCTATTAACTAGCCAGACTAGCTAGAAAGATCTTTTCAGCCCAGTTCTCTCTTTTTTCTTATGGATTGATACGGTTTCAAAACCTTAGCATACTGTGGCTCTGACATGCTACGATGTCATTAGTTATGGCGTAGCAATGAACAGCTAATGTGGCAACGCTGAATAACGTTATGGAAAAGTCAACAATCTGGTACTTTAGGCCACAGAGGGAAGGGTTACGGAAATGTGCTGTAGATCTACGGTGGGCCTATGCAGTAAAAACTACATAGTTTCTATAAAACATTATTCGTGAAGTAATTACTCTGGTAGTTTTTTTTTAACAGATGAATTATTTAGATTTACCTTTTAGTTTCATGATGACTTACTGATGACAATGTTTTGTATTATTATAGTAAATGGAATAAAATCTGGTCTTGGTAGTGAACACACATGTTTTGTGCCTTAGTTACAACAATTACATGAAAATTCTCATATCATATTACGGTAAACATACACATGCACACACACAAACGCACACAAGTTCATGCACACATACACACCTTGCCTGTCTGGTTGTCCCATGGGCCGAGCAGCCAGGATCCATGAGCAGGCTATAACAGCTGTCATATCAGAGGCACCTGCCTGCGGCCAAACCTGGCTCCTCTTCCCCTCCTTGGTTCACCCCATCCTTCTTTCCTCTCTCCTCTACCCTTCCCCCTTTCCATCTCTCTCTCTCTCTCTCTCTCTCTCTCTCTCTCTCTGTCTGTCTGTCTCTCTGTCTCTCTCTCATGGTGCCAGACAACCCTGAGGACTCCCTTCTCCCTTTAGCAGCCCAAACCTACTCACTGACGTTCTCTCTTCCTTTCTTGAACACAAACACACACACACACAAAACAATTAATAATACATCGGTAGTCCAGGGCCAATACCAGCCTTTTGGCAAGGTACTCACACGGAAAACACACATCCATGGGCTATTTTCCAGATGAGATAAAGATAAAATCACATTGAGGTGAACATACACGTACACAGGTGTGTACATCCATGTCCAAATCTAATGACAGAATATATTATATATATATATATATATATATATATATATATATATATATAAAATTTTTTTTTTTTTTTTTTTTTTTTTTCCCTATACAATGTCACAATGTCCATCTCCTAAATGATGTTAAGCCATACATCTTAGTATTATCCATGCTGATAATGAGCGATACACATATGCGTCTTCAGCAACAAGGGATTTCCTTTGACATCGATGGCATTTCATTTGAAATATGACACTCAACGAAGTTGTTTGTGGCTCGTGTTCTTCAGTCCAGGCCTGCCTGAGTCTCCCTCCCTGAGGATTACAGCGAGAACAATATGGGTGGAATTTGTTTTGCTGCCTCTGATTGAATTAGAATTGATTTTGCTGCCATTGGGCCAGGAGACTATCGAGTCCCTGGACTTGTTTAAGTGTGCTTATCCGATAAGCGTTTACACGCAAGTCGGCGGCCCGGCGGTTTGTTACTCTGCCATTTGCTATGAAATAAAAATCGATGGCGCTGAAATGCAATTTTAGGCGTCTTCCTTATTGAGAGGAACGACGATTCCGACACGAGGGCGGGATGCGAAATGTCAGCTGGTCAGCAGAGAGAAAGACAGAGAAATAGACAGAAAAGGTAAAATATACAGCGGACATACTCCAATATACTGTATCTGCAAACATACAGTACTACAGTAGGTGCTGTAATTTATCCTTCTGGACTGCATTATGATTTTGCATTCAAAGTGGTGAAATGGTATGTAAACCTCAAACGTCTACACCAACAGCCACATGTCTGTTTGGAAAACCCGACCACAAAAAGAACAGTCCCGGCTGTTCTCACAGAGTTCTGAAAAAAAAAAAATAGCGAGTGGTCCACTTAGACACACTCAAACACACTGTCTGTTTTTAGAGCAGGATGCCTCCATGTGCCCTGTCCAGCACAGAAGAGAGATAGAAGCTCAGAAGGTCAAAACTAATGCACTGACTCTTTGACACTCTGAAGAACAAGCTCTAGATGGATAAGAAAATGATTTTGTACTGACTGTGTGTGGTAAAAAAAAAAAAAAAAAAGTAATAAATAAACAATAAAACCCCTTTTATGATCAGAGTTGATGTGTAATTTGAAACCTTTTATATATGATTTATATATTGGAACAATTACAGCATTTCATTCTTGACATTTGAACCAGAGAAAATGATATGAAATTATATCATAATGATAAAAAAATTTAGTGTGCATAGAGTTTTCATGTTCTCCCAATGCTTGGTGAATTTTCTCTGGGTACTCCCGTTTCCTCCCACAGTCCAAAGACATGCGGATTAGGCTAATTGGTGGTGCCATATTGCCCATAGTGTGTAAGTGAGTGTGGATGTGTGTGTGTGTACCTTAAGACCCTGCACACAGGATAAAGTGGTATAGACGATGAGTGAGTAATAAAAATTATTGTCATGAATTATACTGTATAATGTATTTCACCTGTAAAATAAATCACAGTGTGACATGTCAATGAGAGATGTACTGTTTGTGGAAGGCTAAAACCTTTATAAGAACCTTATACTGTAGCTCAAACTATCATTCAAATCATCCTTTGATTAACCAGAATATAGATTTTTTTTTTGTTTCGTAATTTATTTTCATTTATTTCCAAGATTTACAAATCATGAAGTAACATATGAGATTAGATAGATAAGATATATGGATAAGAGCGTCTGCCAAATGCCTAAATGTAAATGAACAGTTCTTGCAAGACCATCCCAGGAAAGCAAGACCATAAGTTACCTCTACTGCAGAGAAGTTCATTTAGAGTTACCAGCCAGTTAACAGCACCTCAGATTAGAGCCATTTATGAAAGCTTTACAGAGCATAAGTAGCAGATATTTCTTAATATCAGCTGGTCGAAAAGGAATATTGTGTATTTTGGATGTCGTCTGAATTGTTTTTCAATGTAAAAGGAAATAAAAATCAGGAAAGACCATGAGAATAAAATGTGTGTTCAAACTATTGACTGGTAATGAAAATTCAGAATGTACTTTAAGAGTTTGCTTTACACAGGTTGTCTTATTTATTTATTTTGGACTTGGACTGTACCAATATTTAGGCAGGTGGTCCATGTCAAAGTAACATCCACATGAATGGTAGAATGGTAGGTTTCCCAGCAAAACATTGACTAAAGCATCACACCACCTCCACCACCCTGCTTTCGTCCCATAGTGCATCCTCAAGCCATCTCTTCTCCAGATAAGGAACACGCACTTAGCGATTCACATGATGTAGAGTAAAAGGAAAGGTTATTCATTAGACCAGGGCACTTTTTTTCCTTCACTGCTTTCATCACTGCTTCTTCGTCCAGTTCTGATGCTCATCTCCCTATTGTAGGTGCTTTTGGTCGTAGACTAGAGTCACCATGGACCCCAGGACCGGTCTGCAGATATACAGGCTCAAGAACTTACAGTATGCACTTTATGTTCTGACAGATTTCTATCATTTAATTGTTTAGTAATATGTGCTACACTAACTCTTCTGCAGGATCAGACAAGACAAGCAAACCCAGGAAAGCACCATGCAAATGAAAGAGCCTTGGGCTTACTGGTCGTCATTCCTTGGCTCATATTTGGTATAGGTACTAACCACTGCATACTGTACCAAGGGCACCTGGTATTTTGGAGATACTCTGACCCAGTTGACTAGCCATAATATCCAACACATCAACTTTGAGAACAGACTGTTTACATTCACATTCTGACAAGTATATCCCATTCATTAAATGTGCTATTGTAATGAGATAATCAATGTCATTCACTTTAGAGTTTTAATGTTTTGGCTAATCTGTGTTTATTAGTTGTTTTTAAATACTAAGCATGCAAAGCAAATATAAAACAACATATTTTGCAACAGAATGTTTTAAGTGCTAAAATATTCACCTACAAAATCAATTTACTGTACATCATGCAAGTCTCTAAATACTGTTGAAGAAAATATTTTGGATTTTTAGGGGAGAAGGTCAAGTGAAATTAAAAGTACATGCATATATTGATATAATTATTTGCTAAACATGATCTATTTGTTAATTGTTACGGTCTTTACATGTTTTATTATGTTCTTGCTCGTTTGCGTAACATTTTCCTATTAACACATTATTCCTATTCACACAGCTTGTAAACAGCTAAATCTTACATGTTGAATCTTAAATCTATAGTGTTCATAATATACAAACACATTCTATACATTATACACATTAAATACATCATGTACTGTACATACTGGTAATATACTAAAACACGTTCTAATTCGTGGTTTTCCTCATTTTTATTTTTTATTTTTAAATGTTGAAGGCACCCAAAAAGTAACTTACAATATGGTCTTGCTTTCTCATGGCCTTCATGAAAGCCAGGTTAATCACAGTGCTTGATGGGTTTTGCAAATGCACTTGACAATACTGTTCTTGCAAGAACTGTTCCAGAACAAGTGATCTTCATGTCTTAAAATAACAGTATTGTTCTAGAATGTGTGTGTATGTGTGCTCATTCATTCATTAATTCAATAATTCGTTCATTCGTTATTTTTTTTTTTTGAAGTATATGTGAGTTAAAGAACAAATAAATCAAATAAGAGACCAGCCATAATTTCAGCAAATATTCATCAGTATTCAACTTCATCAATAAAACCAAACTGCTGTTTAACGGTCTTGTCTGTGAACTTCTATATAACATGCATCTTTTTTATGTGTGTACATACGCATACATTTATCTCCTCTATTTGGTCTTCTCATGGTTTTGGGCTTGGTGCTCTTTTCATTCACTGTCTCAGTAATAACAGGTCATCGTCAGTGTGGGTTATTTCTCTCTCCCTCTCATTAACTGGTCCCAGGCAAACCCATAAAATCACACAAAACAAACACACTTGTGGCATGCAAAAACATGCTCACACGTAGCATGCTAAAGTACAAAAACAGACAAACAGTAGCCATTATAGTCACATCCTGTTTATAGGTGCTTGACAGAGACACACTCCTGCAGCCCAGGACAGTAGCTGTCAATACAAAAGTGTGTGTTGATGGGTAATCTTGCATCATGTCTGGATTTTACATGACAGGAGAACATGGGTTAAAAAAGGTTATTATGCTGCATAAAACAATTAAAACCAACCCTGAGGCTATAGCGGCATCATACTCCCTATACCTTATAACCTTGTCATGTATAAGTGTACTTAGCATTTCCTAGGGTTTGCTAATAATAAATGATAATAAATAATTTTGACTCCAAGAATTCTTTTTTTTATTATTAAAATATAACAACAAAAGCACATCAAAAGATCATCTTCATGAGCAAACTGAATTAAGTTTTTATTTTGTTATTTAGTTCTTAATACTTATTTTGGAACACGATTTAAGAAAACATAATTGTTAATAGTACATTTGAAAAATGCATGAGCTTTAACTTTACTATTTACTTAATGTGGAGGATTTCCAAAAAATATTAGAAATTGATTTAGAAAATAAATTAATAAATTCTTAAATTGTTGTTTTTTTCAACACTGAAATTCCAATAAATGACAGGTTTATTCTTCCTATTATTATTATTATTATTATAGTTGTTTTATTATTATTATTATTGTTATGCTTTAGTAATAAAGTTTAAAACATTTCTATTCTCACTTAAATTGTACTTCTTTCTTACTCAGATTTTTAATTATTTTCTTTTAAAGAAAAAAAATATTAAAACTAATATTTTCATAGAGGGAACAAAGCCTTTTAAAAACAATATACCACACATGATATCCCATCTTTGAGGTAGTTTCTAGTAACCCCTGAAGTACAAGAGCAGACACATACACACACACATTCTCTAATAAACCTCAAAACCTTTCCCATTGCATTTTAATAAGTGAAGGGCATTTATACGCTGGTGCAAGTGAGCAGAATCATTCCCATCTGAGACATGCTGTAAATCATAGTGGCCGAGTTGGACCACGGCCTTCTGGTTTTGAATGCCATCTTCTGTTTTACATCACGAGCTACAGTGGGCCTACTGAGAACCCCACTGGTGCTGGTATTTAAGCATATAAACAGTTGCAAAACAGCAGCTATTTGAGAAATGATAATAGAGATATTGAGACTGGCAGGCTGATCTGGGAACAGTGAGGCATACAGTATGCATACTGTACTCATTGTCTTACTGTCCAGAGCTATTTCATGTCACTGAATAGCACACTTTGCTCTGCCTGAGGTCCCCTGCCTGCTGAGGCACAAATATGTCCTCTCACCCCAGATTAACTGAGTAATAAGCAACAGCAATTATAATTATAGGATAACTATAGTGTTTGATAAAACTGTGATGTGATAAAAACCAGTGCAGAGTGCAAGTGCAAGTCAGAGGTCATCGATATGGAGGGTAAATATCCCACGTGGTGTGTGTGTGTGTGTGTGTAAGAAAGAGAAAGCGGGAGGGAGGGAGGGACAGATCGAGAGATAGCCAGACTGAGCAACAGTGCCAACATAAGGTAGGACCACTACGTCATACGTCTCTTTTAGTTTCTTCTTTCTTTTTATCCTCTTTTTAGCCTTCATCCAACCCACGTACAAACGCCACGTCTCCAAACAATATCTGTCTGTCTCACTCTTTCTCCGTCTCTCTCTCTCTCTCTCACACACACACACACACGCACACACAAAGCGAAGGTGCTTATCTAATGTTCAGGATTAAATTCAGTTACCCCTCCAGGGGATTGGGTTAGGAGATGTCAAAAAGATAGATGGGCATCATGCTGGAATACCAACGCCCCGAAATCATTTTGCATGTGCGTGTGTATGTGTGTGTGTGTGTGTGTGTGTGTGTGTTGGTGTGCACGTGTGTAAGTGTAACCATATACCAGTATAGACAAACATGCAATTTATGTGTCCTCATTCCTCTAGAAGCATTAGATAAACATGAAAATGGAAATCTAGGCATCTAAGTGTCGTACTCTGAAATGTATAATTCTTTCCTTGACATGCGTTTTGAGAGTAAATCAGTAAACAGCATGTGATCAAATGAAATTATTTTATTCGAGAATGAAACAGTGGAGCAATTTTATTATTTTATGATGTACTGCAAGTAACGATGAAGTTTTATGAAAAATAAAACAATGAGGACCTTGAATTAGATCCTTACAATAATCAGTTGACTCAAATGACTGGGATTAGAAACTGCAAAACGAACAAACAGGCAAACGAAAAATCTAATTATACAGCATAATTTAAAACATTGAAAGAATTTTATTGTGTACTCAAAGCACTTGCGTCATTTAACTCTATTTCTCTATTAATAGAGCTGACATTTGAAATGTGTCGTTCATTAAGAAGCATACTGCGCTTCATTAAATAACAATGATTTTAAAGCACCCGAAGACATAAGTACCTTGGGAATTTTGCTTGTCTGCACCCTGAAGCAGCAAGGAGTCATGGGAAATGCAGATTTAACCCTCTTTTTTGCCTGTGCTATAATATGGATCATCATTTCTCACATAACATTTAAGATGTACAGTAAACCAAAAAAGTTTGCAAATATAAATGGGACGTATATTTCCTAAACAGTTTGTGCTAAATTATTTGCATAGCCGTTTGCTAATAGTCTAAGGGGGAAATATTAAATATAAGTATCAAATAAATATTAAATATGGAAAGTGATAAGACACCAGAAACAAACCATGTTGTATTACAGAGAAATATAAAGAAATAAAAGGAAAACATGGTACTAAACAGTAGCATTATCACTGTGCTACTATCCTCAAACATATGTGACCTCTTAAGGCTTATTAGAAACTGTACATGTACATGTACATTCCATGTGTATCCTCATCATCATCGCGTTCTGATAATAAAAATAGAGTAACGAGGCTATTTTTTAAATGTAAGGAGTAGAAAGTACAGATAATTGCTTAAAAATGTAAGGAGTAGAAGTTAAAAGTCGGCTGAAAAATAATTACTCCAGTAAAGTATAGATACCCAAAATTTCTACTTAAGTAAGGTAACAAAGTATTTGTACTTCGTTACTTGACACCTCTGCTAAACACCTAGCATACATCACTTACACTTACAGTAGCATAACATTGCTAGCATAACTATTTATTTTCTCAATTTAAGTGTGTAAGATATTTTTAATAAAATTCTCTTTTAAATACTCATAGTTTTTTCTCTTCTCTCTCCCTAACTTGTTTTCAAGTGAAGCTAATTTGTTGTGCTAGTTATTTGTTGTGCTAAGTATGTGCTAGTAATTGGCTAGTTCTTTTAGGTTTTGTGCTTTGCTAGCTTACTAGAAACGACAAGGTGTTGTAAAGCCTAGTTATAGTAGGCCGGTACTGTATGAGTTGTTTGTTTGATGTTGCTTTTTTTAAGTAGCTTATAATAAATAAGTCATACTGTGTATGACTGTGTATGTGACAAAAAAATTTGAATTTGAAATACAGAATACACATACATATATCAAATAAAATCAATCAACACTAGTCACACAGTGCTTTAATTTGTGATGTGACTTCCTATTTGCTTGTTATATATTTTTTTTGTTATGTGGTGATATAATATTGCCTCTCTCAACCGCACACACACACACACACACACTTACCACCCACACCTGTGTTGGCGTGCAGGGGTGTATCCTCCGGAGAGTCTGGTGCCCTGTGGTAATGACTGGCCGCTACCTGGGACTTAGTGCTTCTGCGTGGCCTCGGGCTACTGCTTAGCAATTCCGCTCTGAATACAATAGCGTGGCGGCGGCAGACTCTACCCTTTTATTCCGCGCCTGTTTCAAGAGCCAAAGTGGCATAATGAATTTAAAGACCTTGGGATGCTCTGTCTGATATACTTCAGACAAAGATATCGGCTCTGTGCTTCTTTCTCATGCCATTCGCTCAGTATATACATCATCTAACATAGGCCATGTGTACATTCTGGTGTCTGTGTATGTGAGTGTCTGTCCCTTATATTGTACTTCTTCGGTATGCTCACACAATTGTCCTTATGAGCCGTGTCCTTATATTTGTGTTTTATTGCATTTGGGTCCACTTTTAGGTTTCTCTCTTTTTTTCTCTCTTTCATTCTTCTGTATGTTTATATTTATTTATATATATCCAGTGTTTGACAGGAGGTGGTTGTACAAAGAGAGCCAGGCTGAGGAGGAACACAATCCTCATATGAAGACATGCCAATCATGGGCGGAGGGATGAGAGAAGACGAGAAGAGCGACTGAATCGTGGCTGGCTCCCTCAAACAACCATTTGAAAAGGGAATGCATTTGTGTCAGACTCACTTTTTGTCTGTCTTGCACTGCTAAAACGCCAGCTAGTACTAAGCCTCTCTTCATTTTTTTTCTCCTTTGCTGTCCTGATAAACACAGGCCGAGTGTGGATAGTGATTCAGCGAGGCAACCAGGGATCCTAGTGCAACACAGTTGAGTCATGAAGGTGGACACCGAGCTGTTTACAGTTTACAAATCTCCCGTTCCCCCATACTACTGTATACTCAAATTTAGCTAGAATTCATATACAGTGTTCAAATCAAACCAGGACTTTTGATTGGTCAGAATAGCCGAATAAAATCAAGAGAGTGAAAACCTTAATTTTTCTATATAATCCAACACTACACTAATGCATTTATCCCATTTTTTCACTAGTGCTTGAATACCATCAAGGTAAGAAATATGCCGGAGCCATGATCTGACCGCTTGCTCCATGACTCAAATGCTGGCCATGACAATGGCCACAAACATATGGAAATGTCTTGGAGTGCGGTCAGAACTGTATGGGGATGTGGCAATAATTCTCAAACAATTTCCTATAAATGTACATGTAGTGCTTGTGAATGATTGTGTATACAGTTCTTATAGACAGATGCATCTCTATCGCAAATAGGTAACATGCATATATTTTCCAATGTCAGATGTATTGGGCTCCGATCTGCCTCGGCCATCTTTAAAATGTGTGCACCAAATATTTTGCTGCGGTTAAGCGTTTCATCACAGCACTGTGCTTGGAGTCTTCGGTGTCAATGTCAGTCAGTTTTGCGTTTTCATTCATGAGAAATTTCATTGCAAGCCCCAGTTTGACTTGAACGCCCATTGTATATATTTTTGCCTGATGTTCAGTTTTAGGTCCGAATACTATTTTTAAACCATGAAGAATACAAAGAGTCTATTCTGGACTAAGGTAGTTGGATATTATTATTATTATTATTATTATTATTATTATTATTATTATACATTTATCAATTAGAATTTACATGACATATACTGTATGTAGCCAAGTTAACATTCAACAGCTTTAATCATTTTAGATCATAAAACTGTTTGCTATCTCGATTATATTATATTAATGCAATTAATTTCTATAGGAACAATTTATGCTAGTCGATATGGTGATGGTTTTTGGATGGAAACTGTTTTTTTTATTTTTTATTTTATTTAAATGTAATTTTTATTTTATTATATTTTATTTTATTTTAGAAATCTCCATGGCCAGTTTCTCCGTAAGTTTACCACCATGGTGAAGTCTTCAGGATGGTGACTTTTAACATTTTCCAGTTTGTTAATTAATGAAAACCTTGTTATCGTTCTCACATTTATGTGGACTTAAACCCTGCAGTTGATATAGTGATTGATATAGTGATCTTCATATAGGAAAGCATCATACTGTATGGCACTATTATTAATTGTTTTCTCTAAAATCAGACCACAGGATATTTTATTCCTTGTTTAATCAACATACTTTATGTGAAAGACAAAACATTTTGATTTTGCAGTTTTGGAATTGACAACACAGAATATCCTTGTTTTTCTCTGCAACATAAAATTTCTGAACAAGAAAGTAGGACTTAGTGGATGTCATACAAAAAGTTTCGCAGTAGAATTATGAGCGGTAATCCTTCCTCAACCCTAATGTCACTAATGCACATATTCTGTTCCATAGGCAAAAGGTATTATAGTGGTAAAAGTATTAGTTTTTTTTTCAAATGTCACATGACACACGCGTATGAGATCTACACCATTGACTGTTGATTCTATTTTTGTTCTTGCGTACACATGCAATTACTTTTGGCAGGAAACTAACACCATAGCACTCTTAGCATCCCAGTGCTGTGCTGATGGACAAGAGTTCACAACAAGCTTTCATGTTATTCTTAACTTACTAAATGCACACACTGGGACAACTGTATGCTACATGTTCCTGTTCCTCCTCCTCCTCCTCCCATTCCTGCTCTCGCTCTTGTTGTGCCTGCTCTCTCTTGTTCTCTCCTCTTTCTCCCGAAACCACAGGTCCTTCACTAGCACACACATACACAAACACTCAGACACACAAAGCAAGCCAGAGCAGAGTACTGAGGGTGATGTACTGGTGTGTAAATATAAAACCCCTACTTCCTGCCTGGTGCTGGTTGGTTTCATTATGGCGGGTGGGGGTTTGGAAACCTAATCGCACTCCGAGAGCATGCCACAACCCTGTCATCACTCACTCTCCATCAACATATCTCTTTCTCGCTCAGTCAGAAATGGAGAAAAGGTTAATATCCTTTCATAAAGCCCTTACATGATAGCCATATGTGACCACGGTCTTGTCAGTGCGGTCACAAGCCTGTATCCATTTTTTTCAGTTTGTCTAAATGGAGCTTAGTCGAACAAAACATACAAAATTAGCGAGGCAAAATTTCAAACTACTCTGCACCGGGCTGAAATCTGAGACACTACAAGATACAGAATACCAAAATGAAAGAGCCCCATTTAGACCATATGCATGTCTCAGCTCTGTAGGCATGGCCCATCCCGGTCCTTCTATTATCCGTGTTCCCTTTTTTAGCCTTGACCTTGTGATAGCTACGAGTGTTTCCCAGTCAGCAGAACGCTTTATCTCAGAAACAGACAATCAATAAGGATAATTAATGATGCCTGCCACAATAATAGGTTCAGCAGTCAGCGTGCCGCATTTCTCCGTACAGTCAGTGCGGAGTCAAGGCCAGCGGCTGCCACTCACCTGAGGGCGGGAAGCAAATTAAAATCTCCTCCACGTTGCTTCAGTGCCATCGCTTTCTGATGCATTTACCCTAGTCGCACTTTTAATTAAGCGCTCCTCCACATTTAATATACAGCATTAACGGCAGAGAGGAGGATACCGCGTGCCCAAAATGACTAGCCATCTAATATCGGCAATGCTATTTTTTTTTTAATTGTGAAAAGCATAAATCACCTATGACACACAATTCTCCTGCATAGCAGAAATGAAAAATGCAATTCAGCACCTTGTAGTGTTAATTGGAAGCGGACGCAAAAGGTGGTACACCTAGTGAATGCCTTATACAGCCTACTTTTTATATAGTTTGGGAATTATTGCAGGAAAATTAGCATTATGTGAAAGAACTACCCCAATGTTTTTCTTTTTTCATCCTAAGCTCTATATCCTGCAGCAGTAATGCATACTGTACTGTAGGTGCTTAACACCAATGAGAATCTCAAGCCAGTAACTTTTACTATAGTGAAAAATCAACGGAAAGGCCACTCACTTATAATGAAATGCTAAGGGCAGTTGTTGGTGCCGTTATAATGTCAATGTGAAGCATGTTGTTTTTGTATGTTATTCAATGCTATTTGTAAATGAAGCTTTACATCTGTACAACTTGGCCTTTTAAAGACAGGACAACTTTTCACACCTGAAACCTTGTGGTTATGATGACATTCATGCAACAAAATTGTTATAAGTTTGTTGCATCAATTGTAAGTTCTTATTTTCAAGATGCCACATATGTAGAAAGCTTCTATAACATCTCTCACACTCACTCACTTACTCATCGTCTATACCTCTTTATCCTGTATTCATGGTCGCGGATGGCCTGTAGCCTAAACCAGGAAGCTTAGGGCACCAGGGTACACCCTGGACAGGGTGCCAATCCATCGAAGGGCACACGCACATACACTACCATTCAAAAGTTTGGGGACACTTGCAAATTTCTTTGTTTTTGTTTAGTGATTTATTTTCTACATTCTACAACAATACTGGGGATTTCAAAACTATAAAATAACACATCTGGGATTAGGTAATTACGCAACAACAAGAAAAACAACAGTTAGTTGTTATGTTAAGACACAGAGGTCAGCCTTTCAGTAATAGTTCTTGCAAGAACAGTATTGTCAAGTGCATTTGCAAAATCCGTTAAGCACCATAATGAAACTGGCTCTCATGAAGGCCATCCCAGGAGGGCGAGACCAAAACCTACCTCTGCTGCAGACGAGAAGTTCATTTAGAGTTATCAGCCTGAAAAATGACCAATTAACAGCACCTCAGATTAGAGGCGTTATGAAGTCTTTACAGAGCAGAAGTAGCAGAAACATGTCAATATCAACTGTTCAAAGGAGATTAATGCATTTTTTTGGACGCCTTCAGCATTCCTTTACAATGTAGATAGAAATAAAAATCAGGAACCATCATGGAGTTACATTAGAAAGTGACCCCAAACTTTTGAACGGTAGTGTGCAGTACACTCATTCAGATACTCACTCGCACACTACGGACAATTGGCAAATGCCAATTACCTTAATCTGCATGTTTTTGGACGGTGGGAGAAAACCGGAGCAAACCCACCAAGCACGGGGAGAACATGCAAACATACAAACTACACCACCATTCCACGTACATCTCTCAGTCTAAAATCATTTGTTTGCCATATATACTCTCCATTCATCCAGCCATCCATCTTCCCCATTAGTCCAACTAGGGCATGTGAAGGCCAATGGTGACGATTTTATTTATACCCATTTTACGACTGAGGTATGGACATCCGGTCAACATTCATACATTACAGGGGGTTGTGAACGCCCGTTAGCCTAATCTGCATGTCTTTTGGACTGTGAGAGGAAATCAGAGAACTTCAAGGAAACCAAGAAGAATGTGCAATACTCCATACTAGGCAGGAATCGAACCCAGATCCTGGAACCACTGTGCCTTCATATACCGACACAGTAAAATTTTGAGGATATTGGTTTTCTGTTCATTTCCTAGTGCAGAGACATGCATTGACATTGATGTTAGCCAAAAGTATTGAGACACAAATGACTTTCTCAAATGTTTTTAAAAAATTACAATAATAATAATCAGTTATTTTATGCAATTAAATTATTATACAGTAATGAATATATAGCATTTAAATAAACCTTTAAAACTCCAGTGGCACAGATCTGTACTGGCAACACAGAATTGGTCAATGATGCGAACGACTGATCACCTACAGTACTTATATGGAAGTGCTCCCATCCCACATGTGTCGACATCAAAAGCTCTGAATATCAAACTGGGCATTTGGGTTTTTGCATATGTCAGATAGAACCAAAGTTATCATTACATTCAAAATGTGTAAATTTTACTGCTACCGAAATATGGAAATGAAGTTGCAAAATTATCAAACTCACCGTTCGTTTATTCTGATTTATTTATTTTTTTATCACAGGATCTACCAACATTAATAAAACAAATGCTTGCACCTTTAGGGTCCCGCTTAGGATCTGTATGCATGGAGTTTGCATGTTTTCCCTGTGCTTGGTGGGTTTCCTCCGGGTACTGCCTCGTGCCCTAAGTCTCCTGGGATAGGCTATAGGCCCCCGTGACCCTGTATACAGGAAAAAGTGGTATAAATGATGAGTGACTATGTGAATACACTGGTGGCACTCACTCAATCCATGCCTGCTTGATTGTTTCCTGAAGATCATGGCTTCCTGCGACTCCATTCTTCACCATTGTCCAACAGGTTTGCTGAATCCAGAAGCTGAATACTATAGTTATACAGTATAGCCAGTTTTTAACTAGTGTTCTTCTGGTCTTTAGCACTTTCACAACCAAATAGGCAAATATTAATTAGTGAAATCACCAGCAGGATCTATAATACATGGCATTTGTTGTTTTAATATTTTTGGCCACCACTATATAACAGATGTAATGGATAGACATTAGGTGGAGAATGTTCAGACTATTTAGTTAAAGTCAAATGCTATGTGTGTAGGATTGTGCTTATGAACAAAAACGTCCTAAGGTACTGTAACTATAAAGCATGAGAATCAAATTGCTGTGTAATAGGATAAATGGAAATGATTAGAGCAAGCAGGGGGACAAGCAATAAAATGCTCTTCTAATTGAAAATCCTTCTTCGGCCAGCCAGTGAGAAGAATGTAAGAAATCAAGACAACGCTAGTAGAACAACACAAGGCTGTCAGAAGTGTTTACTGCCGCACTGGAACATTAGGAAATCATTTTGGCTTTTTATTGTGCACAGACTTAAGAGCTGTTCTTTTTTTGGGGGAGATTTAATTTCATGTAATGTTTAAATGAGTTAGTTCTTGGCTTAAACCCAACTGGCAAACCAGCTTCTGCCTGGAACTGCGTTGAAGAACCTGAACATGAACTCATTGGCAAAAGGCAGAGGTGACAGTGAATCTATTACGAAGAAAAATGTCACTCCGGTGACACCCTTCATCTTTTCGCATGAGTCTATAAAACATCTGCAAGTGAAATCGAGGAACTTATGATCAGCTGGAATGAAAAAAAGCAAAAAAGCGGCCAAACATAAGAAACGTTCATAAACACAAGAAACCATTCTGCATTCGAGAGTGACTTATAACAGCGTGGACTGGCATTCCTCAAAACCAGGCAAAGCTACACCACTGACCAGCACTGACATGGGGTCAGTTTTTCATTTCAGATAATAATAGATAGAGTAATGTTTAGGAAAATAAGCTGATCTGAGTCTTGCTTTTTGTGGCCTCTGCGACGTCTGACACGCATCTGAGCGAACTCGAGCTGGTCTTCATCACACGTTCTTCCAAATTCGCAAACTGTCAGCATAATTATGCCTACTTCAAACAGTGTACTGAAATGTGTATTTTCCATTTTAGAGCTCTCCAGACTTGACAAGATTGATACCGAGACAAACAAATATGGTTGGATGTTTTTAAACATGAAATTAAGTTTGGAAGGAGATTTGATCTACGCTGGAAACGTTTAGCGAGAGTGTGGGGGTGCTGGGGGTGGTAAGGGTCAGCACGTTGCCCGAAACCTCAAGAGACCTTCTCGCTAGATTAATTCTGCTTCATGTAGGGTCTTGCAATTAAATCATTTATTGGTGGTCATAAAATAAACAGAGGGATGTGAGTGGCGGTGAAGTATGATCATGTGATCATTACCCAATGGTTTCCATTATGGGAACTATGACATCAGACTTTTTACTGTGACTGGTTCTTTTTAACATGACTTTCACCTGACATTACCTGTGATTTAGAGCATCAAATTAAACAGACCAGGGGATAAATTTGAACTGTCGTAGTCAGCATACTCACACACAAGCGCATGTGCACACACACACACACACACACACACACATATATATATATATATATATATATATATATATATATATATATATATATGTGTGTGTGTGTGTGTGTACAGTATAACTATATTGTTATAGTTATCTAATCTACAGGAGAAATTTACTGATCAGATTCAGTCCTGTTCTCACACACACACCCACAAACATGTGTGCAAATACATTGTGTCATGTACAATCCCATTGTCCAGTGTCTCTGCAGATGCTCCAAACACACACCGTCAGGGGAAATCACATGTTCACTAATTGATAGATCAGCCCTGATCCCTAATAGATAACAGGAGGAAGACAGCTGGGGGCTGCTCTCATTTCAGCCTTCTGACACAACCTCCCCACCACCACTACCATTACCACCACACACATAAACGCCAGACCAAGTCAAACGCTACAGACAGTCACCCTAATCCTAATTTACTGTACAATGTGCCAAAAGTCAAGTAAACAGATCAGACATTTAAAAAGAAAATCTGGCTTATTACAGTATGTGCCAGTCTTAAAGATAGTAATAATTCTGCATTACAGATACAGAAACTTACCATCCATTTACTGTCTGGTTTGTTGGTTTCACTTTGACAAAAAATCTAAAATTAGCATCTTACAAAACTGGAAATTATAAAAAAAATTTAAAAAAAAAACTTTAATTTATAGATGTAATAAATGATTCACATCAGAACATTTGCTCACTGCTCTCAGGTTGTCTTAATTAAATTTTGATAAATTTGACCACAATTTGAGAAAGAAAGACAGACAGAAAGAAAGAAAGAAAGAAAGAAAGAAAGACCTTCACACATTGTATTTTGTCTAACACTTCGTATTATAGTATGTTTACTCTAACATAAGATAATATACAGTATATAAATACAAGAAAGGTTTTATCTGTACATTGGTCAGAACTTCCCCTTCCAACGATATCTTCACGTTTTATACATTGGAAACCAGGCTCAGAAATTTTTATTTTTGTATTTTTCTATATCTGTCTGTATTCTGTATGTCTGTCTGTCCAGCCGGTTTTTGTCACAGAATCACACAAAACAGGTATGGCAGAATTTAATAAAATTTTGCCAGTCCTAAGTAATCTGCCTGAAGTTAGACCTGCACCATAAATGAAATCAAAATGTTGAGTAGAAGGGAAGTTATGAGAAGTTATGTGACAGATTATAAACTGACAAACAACGAACAGTGCATGCGACAAACTGTGGGCGCATCTTAAATTGACTGCTGGACAAAACTTTATGAAACTTTAGCAGTCTTTCGGTTTTTTGCACAATAATGTGCACCAGAAATTAAATCAAAATGATAAGTAAAAGCAATTTTATGCACAGTTATGTGCCAGATCTAAGGGAGTGTATTTGGCTGACGATGAAAGAAGTGCAACTTGGCGTAAACAAGGCGTAAGCTACTCAACCTTAAAGAATTTTATTTCTTTGTGTTAAGACAGAGAGTTCTGCCATACAGAAAGACAGGCAGACATGTACAGTATATGGGTTTCAACCTGATTACATTACCTATGCTCCTAAATAATATAAGCATGTTTTAAGATGCTTTAGTCATTTGAAGCTTTGAACTAAACTTTATTCTTCTGGCAGGTTCTGCTTTTTTAAAGAAATAAAACAATACTAGAATTTAATCAGAAATAATCATATATGTGATTTATTGTAATTTTATAAAATGCTAAAAAATGGATACGCCTCATGTACCATTTACAAATTGATACATTGGCTACTTTACTACCATTGATTAAAGTTTGTTAATGTACATTATTCTATTTAATATAAACGTAACATTATTTGCCATTATTAGTTTTTGCTAAATTTGCATATTTTACTTGAGTGGAAATTCTGCCTTTAATTTAATATTTATTCAAATTGATTATAATCTAGATGTTTTCACTTTGCAGGGAAAATATGCTCATAAAAGAAAAAAAAATTGAGCATAAATAAATCATTTGCATAAAATGTGATTATTCACATATGAGATTTCTGTAATGGTGAACTTAACAATCTTTAACGTGTTCAGCACTTTCAGTAGTATTAATAAAGTTACATCGAAATGAGTTTGACAAACCTTTTAAAATCTGGAGGCATATTTTTTATTTAAATAAACTGAAAAAAAGTAATAAATAAATAAATCAGCTTTTTACATCTCTGTCTCCTCTTTTTCTGTCTCCCTCCATTTTCCCCCTGTTCGTAAAAGAAATTAGAGAAGATTAGTGACATGCACATAAAAGACTGTCAGTCATTTGAAATTAAATCCATAATGTGGCTGATGATTTGATAGGGAGATTGCAGACACACGGCGTCATTAGAGATGACGGCTGCCACGAACGACTGTGACAAAACAACAAGGAATTAGCACAGCGGGATGGCGTGATTAAAACAGGGACTGTCTCACTCTGGTCCTTTCATTTCTTCTTCCTCTCTTTCTCTCTCTCTCTAGTCAGGAAGTGGTGGTAATTAGCACTAAATGGATTGTTGTCTGGCACACTTTTTACACTGAAAACTAATCATTGTTCACTGTTTTTTTTGAGTTTCAGTAGTTTGTTGGTGTGTACTGTTTGGTTATTTATTTAGTTGACTGGAACTATGACATATAAAATCCATGATTTACACATCACCAATCACCTAACATAATGTAAATAGTCATATTTATAATGAGTAACGAATGCTTTCATACAGTACCAGAATGTGATTATATGCAGTATACTGCTTATTATTCTATTCTATTCTATTCCTTTTAAATATAAAACTTATTATTATACTCTATAAATAAATTTATTTTATATGACACATTATTAGAGTTGTTAATGTAACAGGTTGAATTACCAATATTGATGAAAACAAATTCAAATTAATGTTTGTTTAAATACCTTATATTTACCAAAGAGATAAATCACAAATCTTCTTTAATGTAGTTGTTTGATTAATACATTTTGTCCCATTTTATTCAAAAATATTTCAGTTTACTAGGAGTTTATAGTTACTAAATTCTATTATAATCATAGGTAATAATATCCCACTCGCCAATAATGTAGAGTTCACTTGTTAAAAATTCCTATTCATTCAGTGGGTTTACAACCAAACCTAATTTTAGCCATTTTTGTTTATCATATTAGAGCATTATGCAGAGTACATTCTGTAACAGTTTAGTAGTGCATTATAATGACTGCAATATACTCTAATAACCTTCCAGGACTAATCAAACTACTGTATGTGCATAATAGCTTATGAAAGCTTTATGTCATTATGCATATGTTGTGTGTTACAAGTGTTAACTATTTCCACTTTGATCTCCTAACAAAGGTCAGATTACTCAAAAAAATTTTAATCAGAAATGAAAAAAAACTTAGCTCTACAGTAATAATAATAATAATAATAATAATAATAATAATAATAATACAGTATTATTTTTATTGAATATAAGGTAGCATCATTTTGAAAGATTGCTCGTGACATTTCTAGTATATTCTTACTAGAAATCCATGACAGGTTTATTATTCTGAGATATATATATATATATATATATATATATATATATATATATATATATATATATATATATATATATATATATATATATATATTTTTTTTTTTTTTTTTTTTTTTTTTTTTTCTGATATTATTTTCTTTTTTGTTGTAACGAGTGGTTATTTGAGGTGGACTTTACACCTGTCAGTTTAAACCAGTTGGGCCATTCTCCTCTTACTTCTTTTATCAACAAGGCATTTCCTCTAAGCAGAATTGACGTTCAATGGATTTTTTTTTTTGTTGTTGTTGTTGTTTGTAGTTTTTAGCACCATTATGTTTAAGAAAGAATGATAAAAAAAAACAGCACCAGGAAATATTCAAAGCAACCTGTCTGGTACAAAATAACAATAATAAAAAAGCAAAAATGCTACCATGTCACTGAGATCACGTTTCTGATGTTTAGCCCATTTTACAATTGTTTTCATTTATTTTTATGATCATATTGTTTATGATTGCACACAACACATGGGACACACATGTTCCCTACAAATGCATACGATTCTTAATATTTAAGTCATGCTGGACAGCATTTAATTAAAGCGAATCCTGATAAAATTCTTCCATAATTCCGCTGTCACTCAGAAGGGCACTTGGTCTGTAATTTCCTGTCTTTCTCAGAGTGCCTTGATATCTCTCAGCAGCAATGATCAAGCGTCTTTCATTATCTTAAACATAAATAATGGCAGCTATGCTAAAATCATCAGGACTTGACAGAGAGATATCAACTCACTGATAATCTGAAGTGTAAAGAGCTGTTTGTGTGATACAGTTGTCCCAATATGTGCATATGAAGCTATATGAGGTTCAAAAGGAAAACCAATCGAAACGTTTCATATATATATATATATATATATATATATATGAAGATAAATGTATATGTTCGATTGGTTTTCTTTTTGAACCTCATAGCTTACAGGACGTGTGATTTTATGGCTTTCTTTAATTGAAAACATGACAGGCCTATCGAGCTCCTGATGAATATAAAAGTACAATTTAAAAAGCCATTAGCGGTGACGGCATCACAGCCTGTCAAAAAGTCAATACTCAGTTCTTTATGTGTCTGTGAGCAAACATGGAGTAAATATCTGCTGTATTAAGGGGCAGAGTCGCTTGGCAATAACGATCAGCACAAATAGGTCATTCATTACTGTCAACGACACCTGACTCTGGGCTTATTAAAAACATTAATAATGGAAAATAAAACCTAATTAGTAAACAAATGCAATCATTCAAAGCCAAAGTGGAGGAAATACACACTTTTTGACTTTTGCACACAGGCACACACACACACACACACATATACACACACACAGTCACATGCACAAAGCAGCAGGAAATGAAAGCTTGTTTTTTTTTCTTCCCTGGGTTTAATGAAAATCAAAAGAGCAGAAGTGGGAAATTAAGTAAGGGTTGTTTACCTCAACAAGACGCAACAGGAAGGGCAAAATGAAACAATCTCCCTTTATTTCCCCTCTCTTGTTATTAGTTATCACACCGTCTCCACTGCCACTTGCCCTTCAGCTACTCAACATTCAATTAGTGCCTAATGAGGCCTAATGCATGGTAAATACATGCACAAGCTAAAGGCAAACAGAAGTGGCTGACAGGGGAAGAGACATGAAGAGAAACATAACCAAAGCCATAAATAAGTGAAGACCAGCGGATCAAGTGGTTGTGTGTGTGTGTGACTAAACCCGACTTTGCAGGGGTCAAACTGACTTTGCAGCACTACAGAGCGGCTGGGATCAGGACTGCTTGACCCCCTTTGTTGTATAATTAATAGGGCGTCTGCTAAGAACATGTCAACTTGCGCTGTTGGCCACTGACTGTTTGGAAACGGAGATCAATATCGCAGGGGCTTGTCTTGTGTCTTGGTGAGTCAGGTCCCATCAGACCAAAGAGCTTTTCAAGTGAGAAAGCTGCCAATGTGATTCCATAAAGGAACACTCAAGCATACATACATAAGTGTGCCTTCTATACAATGAATCTGTAGCATATCCACAGAGATGGATTTTAAATTATCGACAATAAAAAAAGATAATATCAAAAGTTACATTTTGTCAATATAGTAAACATTAACAGCATATAACATTAACATATTAGCATTGATTATTATAAATTGATTGATCGATTTCCAACAACTGGATGAAGTGCCTGTCCCAAGCCCAGATAAAATGGGAGGGCTGTGTCAGGAAGGGCAGCTGGCGACACCTGTGCCAAGGTTGTGTGCAGATAGGATTGCCATTGCCGGAGCAGCCAAAAGACGAAGAAGAATTTATTTGATTTGCTTCAACTAAAAAAAATTATAATTGCTATTAAATAGTATGAGTTAGGTTACTCAATAATGGCAGTAAATAACGATTATTATGAATGAGTACAACAAACTCAAAAACTCATAGTTCTGTTTACTTTAATCTGGAAACATCCCAGCCTCTGAGTTGCGCAGTGGTAAAGCGCTCGCCCTGTCATCCGGAGACCGCTGGTGCAAACCCTGGGTGATGCTGTTTTCCTCTCACAGCCGGAGGCATAGAAAGAGCTGATTGGCCGAGCTCTCAATATGCATCATACTGTAGTATCCACTTTTCTGACAATATACAGTATACGTATACTGTACTTTTATTATGTACAGTGGTATGAAAAACTATTTGCCCCCTTCCTGATTTCTTATTCTTTTGCATGTTTGTCACACTTCAATGTTTCTGCTCATCAAAAACCGTTAACTATTAATCAAAGATAACATAATTGAACACAAAATACAGTTTTTAAATGAAGGTTTACGTTATTAAGGGAGAAAAAAAACTCCAAACCTTCATGGCCCTGTGTGAAAAAGTGATTGCCCCCCTTGTTAAAAAATAACTTAACTGTGGTTTATCACACCTGAGTTCAATTTCTGTAGTCACCCCCAGGCCTGATTACTGCCACACCTGTTTCAATCAAGAAATCACTTAAATAGGAGCTACCTGACACAGAGAAGCAGACCAAAAGCACCTAAAAAGCTAGACATCATGCCAAGATCCAAAGAAATTCAGGAACAAATGAGAACAAAAGTAATTGAGATCTATCAGTCTGGTAAAGGTTATAAAGCCATTTCTAAAGCTTTGGGACTCCAGCGAACCACAGTGAGAGGCATTATCCACAAATGGCAAAAACATGGAACAGTGGTGAACCTTCCCAGGAGTGGCCGGCCGACCAAAATTACCCCAAGAGCGCAGAGACAACTCACCCGAGAGGCCACAAAAGACCCCAGGACAACATCTAAAGAACTGCAGGCCTCACTTGCCTCAATTAAGGTCAGTGTTCACGACTCCACCATAAGAAAGAGACTGGGCAAAAACGGCCTGCATGGCAGATTTCCAAGGTGCCAACACTTTTAAGCAAAAAGAACATTAAGGCTCGTCTCAACTATGCTAAAAAACATCTCAATGATTGCCAAGACCTTTGGGAAAATACCTTGTGGACCGACGAGACAAAGGTTGAACTTTTTGGAAGGTGCGTGTCCCGTTACATCTGGCGTAAAAGTAACACAGCATTTCAGAAAAAGAACATCATACCAACAGTAAAATATGGTGGTGGTAGTGTGATGGTCTGGGGTTGTTTTGCTGCTTCAGGACCTGGAAGGCTTGCTGTGATAGATGGAACCATGAATTCTACTGTCTACCAAAAAATCCTGAAGGAGAATGTCCGGCCATCTGTTCGTCAACTCAAGCTGAAGCGATCTTGGGTGCTGCAGCAGGACAATGACCCAAAACACACCAGCAAATCCACCTCTGAATGGCTGAAGAAAAACAAAATGAAGACTTTGGAGTGGCCTAGTCAAAGTCCTGACCTGAATCCTATTGAGATGTTGTGGCATGACCTTAAAAAGGCGGTTCATGCTAGAAAACCCTCAAATAAAGCTGAATTACAACAATTCTGCAAAGATGAGTGGGCCAAAATTCTTCCAGAGCGCTGTAAAAGACTCGTTGCAAGTTATCGCAAACGCTTGATTGCAGTTATTGCTGCTAAGGGTGGCCCAACCAGTTATTAGGTTCAGGGGGCAATTGCTTTTTCACACAGGGCCATGTAGGTTTGGATTTTTTTTCTCCCTAAATAATAAAACCCCTCATTTAAAAACTGCATTTTGTGTTTACTTGTGTTATCTTTGACTAATAGTTAAATGTGTTTGATGATCAGAAACATTTTGAGTGACAAACATGCAAAAGAATAAGAAATCAGGAGGGGGCAAATAGTTTTTCACACCACTGTATATAAGGAGATATCACTCACACACTCATTCTTTATAACACTTATCCTGTACAGGGTCGCTGGAGGCCTGGAGAATATCCCAGGGGACTCAAAGAACAAGGCAGGGTACACCCTGGATGACAGGGTGCCAATCCATTGCAGGGCACACAAGCACATGCATTCATCCACTATGGGAAATTTGGAAGTCAGCTTATTCTGCAAGTCTTTGGACTGTGGGAGGAAACCAGAGTACCCAGAGGAAACACACCAAGCACGGGGAGAACATGCAAACTTCAGACACACAGACCTGATAGGAGGCATGAGGCTACAGTTCTAACCACTACTGAAAAGTCATATTAAGCATAGAAACGGTGGCCACCTTATACACTATACACTCTAACTCCACCAGTAAACAAAAATTTTAAACCTTTGTCACATACACAGTCATACACAGTATGATATACAGTGAAATGCTTTTAGAACCGCCTATGACCTAAAAATTATGTATTCAAATGAAATAATAATAAAAATGATACAATATAGGCAATATATGAAACTTTTAGCTGTAACTTTTAGCAGACCCAATGAGGGTATTTTTTCCCTCTTATACCAGAACACTTTTCCAATGGTGGGATTTGAAAGGGATATCCAATAATTAAGTTTTTTTTTTTTTTATTGAGAATGGCATGATGTCATTTGTATCTATTAGTTCTATTGTATATCTTAGTTCCTATCACTTTAAAAGCGGCTTTAAAAGTTGTTCTCTCACCAGCTTCTCTTTTTTCTCTCAAGTAAATTTAAGACAAGAACAGCTAAACTGTCATTTCTTTTTTTATCTTTGTCATCATGTTCCAATTAAACTGCAAATTTTCCCATAAAGGAAAACAAGGAACAACTTTACCATTGACGGGTTATTAAAAGTTGACACTCGAGACTCTTTCCAAAATGTAAAATTAAGTTTTACCGTTACTGGTGTTTGTTGTATGTTTATTTATATGCAGTGCCTACCACACACATTTCTGTAGCTTGTTGCTATGAAAAAAAATAAAGCATTAGTACAAGCGCATTAATATATAACCAATATACTAAATGGCCAATCAAAATTGAGAATTCCTCATCACTCTCTCAGGGGGGAGGGATGAGAGGTACTTGCGCTCCCACATTAATCACTGCTCTACAGCCAATCAGGGGCATCTGTGAGCTCGCGCACGCGGAAGGAGCGGCTAGGGCTTTCCTCCGATTGTGTTACTCCGCCCCTAAGGGTGCGTGAGCAAGCAGTTTGAAAAGATGCGGTCGGCTGACATCACACAGTTCGGAGGAAACACGTGATAGTCTTCGGCCCTCCCGGCTGAGTGGAAGTGGTAGCCTTAATAATGGAGCCCCCCCCTAGCGACGGGGAGGAATTGGCTACGACGAAATTGGGGAGAAAATTGGATATACCTAAAAAATATTTATTTAAAAAAAAAAAAAAAACGAAAACTTTTTTTTTTTTTTTTGCCAACTTATTTGAGTTTACAGTGTGCAACTCCGTCTCCAAACTCCCCAGATCTAAATTTGAACGATGCGCCAGACTTGCAAACCCAAGCTACAGTGGCCCCAACCTACTGTACAACCCACAGCACCCAAAGGATCCGCTGTCAACCGCCTGACATCAGACACCACAGCACATCACCAGAAGGTGGAGTCATGCCTTGAGGGCCAGAGTTGCCCCGGTGGTACCAGGGGAAATCTATACAATACAGAGCATAATGATTTGCATTGTAATGTTATGTCCAACTTTTTCATTGTTAACTTTTTTCTTTTTTTTTATATTACTTGTGCACTAATCATGCATATGTTGTTTTGTTGTTCTTGTACTTGTTCTTCTTCATAGTTGATTCCCTTTCTTTATTTTTATCTGCAGTAAAAGGAGAGCTCTTTACAACAGTTTTTCACAACAGAAAAATCTTTATATCTGCATGTAAGTTAATGTAATTGATAACTTCAGCTAATGCTGTTCATGGTCATTTGTATACTAATCTAACTAAAATTATTGAAATACATAATGTCTTGATGTTTATCAATGCTGACATGTGTTTAAATATTCAATTACTTATTTGACAGCTTTACATTGTACAGTAGGTGCATCAAACTACTGATTATTTTATCATCACTGCATGTCCTGTTATGTTTTATTCCTTACTAGTAATGCATTCAAGGTGACCCCAATAATAACAAGTGTTATGCTGAGAGAGAGAGAGAGAGAGAGAGAGAGAGAGAGAGAGAGAGAGAAATTAAATGAAAATGTTTTATACATGCTATTCTCATATGATTCCAATTACTTAAACTTTCTGAGGCTTTGTGCTATTCACACATCATCACATTAAAAAAACATTTAGCAACCGCTATTTCTTTACTCTTAACTCTTAAGTACAAAGCTCTCTGAGAAGATAAATTGAGCTGATAAAGTGGTTTAAAGACACATTTAATTGCAGAAATCATTAAATCTGTGCTCTTGTTAACAAAGGTGAAGAACAGCCCTTAGGCTTCCATTGTAAGTGAATTTAAAGTAAACTGTCGGTTCTCTTCTCATGATAGGGAACCGTGCTGAAATTCTTATCTGCGGTAATTGCAAACGTACTACGGATCCAGTGGATATGGATTAAGCTGACAAACACGAGAATTTATTTAGGATGAGCAACGGTTCTATAAAAAGAAGATACATGTTGATGTATGGGTGAGAATGCTCCAGGGGTAATAGAGATTCAATAACAAGAACAGGTTTTTAGCAAGTATCTACAATATATACGGTATGTGTACAGTACAATAATGGATGTGTTAAAGCCACAAACTCACTTTCTCCTTCAAAATCCCAAATGAGGCATAATGGATAGGAAGATCCACAAGGGGAGAACCAATTAAGACAAGATATTGGACTTGAAATGGCCATAAAACCTAGCCTGATCCTACCTTTCAGATTAAATGCAATAAATGAGCATCAGGGTCCAGGCCATGCCACCCCAGCTAGGCCAGAAGAGGCAGACAGGAAATTACTTTAATGCGCATGATGGGTGGAGTGAAGCAGGATAGAGTGAGAGAAGGAAAAAGAGAGAGAGAACCTTCCTGTTGTCATAACCTCATCAAGCACACCCCCATCCACATCCCCACTCCTCTCCGGTGTATGAAATGCAGAGCACTTTACATAAGATTTATTACATCCAAGCAGAAATATTATCTTCTGAAGATGCCATTCATCAACCTCAGTCTGAAACGCACTGAATGATATGATGAAATTATGCAGATCAGGAATGTCTGAGGGAGGATTCCATTTGGTAACCTTGGCAACCTCAGGTACTCGCATGCCCACCCTGAAAACGGCTCACCACATCAATTAATCACCCATGTTCAGACATAGAGAACGAGAGGAGAACACTTAAAGATGGGAATGGGGTAGAGAAATCATAACTAATTGCTATGTAACTGCTAATGAGGTGAAAAAGATATAGCTGTGCAAGCTTGTGGGGCTTATATGCACAATTATGAGTGATGACAAATTAATAGAGAGTAGCTCAGAAAATTCTCCATATCTCCACATATAACTTTGCTTCATTACACTGTAGTATCCACTTTTCTGACAATATACAGTATACATATACTGTACTTTTATTATGTATATAAGGAGATATCACTCACACACTCATTCTTTATAACACGTATCCTGTACAGGGTCGCTGGAGGCCTGGAGAATATCCCAGGGGACTCAAAGAACAAGGCAGGGTACACCCTGGATGACAGGGTGCCAATCCATTGCAGGGCACACAAGCACATGCATTCATCCACTATGGGAAATTTGGAAATGCCAGTCAGCTTATTCTGCATGTCTTTGGACTGTGGGAGGAAACCAGAGTACACAGAGGAAACACACCAAGCACGGGGAGAACACGCAAACTTCCGACACACAGACCTGATAGGAGGCATGAGGCTACAGTTCTAACCACTACTGAAAAGTCATATTAAGCATAGAAACGGTGGCCACTATACACTATACACTTTAACTCCACCAGTAAACTAAATTTTAAAACCTTTGACACATACACAGTCATACACAGTATGATATACAGTGAAATGCTTTTAGAACCGCCTATGACCTAAAAATTATGTATTCAAAAGAAATAATAATAAAAATGATACAATATAGGCAATATATGAAACTTTTAGCTGTAACTTCTAGCAGACCCAATGAGGGTATTTTTTCCCACTTATACCAGAACACTTTTCCAATGGTGGGATTTGAAAGGGATATCCAATAATTAGGTTTTTTTTAAACTTGAGAAAGACATGATGTCATTTGTATCTATTTATAGCTCCACTGAATGTTGTTAGTTCCTATCACTTTAAAAACGGCTTTAAAAGTTGTTCTTTCACCAGCTTCTCTTTTTTCTCTCAAGTAAATTTAAGACAAGAACAGCTAAACTGTCATTTCTTTTTATATCTTTGTCATCATGTTCCAATTAAACTACAAATTTTCCCATAAAGGAAAACAAGGAACAACTTTACCATTGACGGGTTATTAAAAGTTGACACTCGAGACTTAGTCTTTCCAAAATGTAAAATTAAGTTTTACCATTACTGGTGTTTGTTGTATGTTTATTTATATGAAGTGCCAACCACACACATTTCTGTAGGTTGTTGCTATGAAAAGAAATAAAGCATTAGTACAAGCGCAATAATATATAACCAATATACTAAATGGCCAATCAAAATTGAGAATTCATCATCACTGGAGCATAAATATTAAATTTTAACATTTTTAGCAAATACATTTTTGTTTTACACCCCTAAATAAGACATCTAACAATTTCCTTTTTAACAAGATTAAGCTGAAACTAAACAGACACATGGAACTACTGTATATGGTGGTCTGTCTGTTAGCTTGCCAGTGTTCCAGGACCACACCAATTATCATGCAATTTCAAACCCAAACATGAAAATTCATAACTCATCAAGTCAGTCACTTAAGGGGACCAGGGATAGCTCAGACTACTTAATAGAACATAATTACTTAACATCACTGTATACATTCTAAACAGGCATTTTTGCTCAACTGCATTTGCTTCATGTCTATGAGCTGCCACTAACTCAATTAGAATGCCAATGTGTGTTCTTAAAAAGCGCAGCCCATTGCAATTAAGACATACTCATACCTATTTGTAGCTAGTGTTCTGATAGGATGCAAATGAGATGTAAATTGCCTCAAATTATCTTCTGGTAGCTGTATTGGAGCAGGTCTTCAGAGAGAGAAGGTTTGAGCCAGGACTTACATAAGCTTGGACCTTTGCTGTCAATTTCTTCTTTTCTAAATGAGGCTGTCTCAACTAGGAATGTCTGTTGATGTATTCTTTTGTCTAGTTAGACTAAGAATACAACAAATTCTGCATTTGATTCTGTAAAGTTGACTTGAGGAAGTACTGACCATTTATCACTGCTCTCTTTTGAGATTCAAGGGATGTGTCTTTCCTGTTTCATATACAGTATTATTTATTACAGAGTGCCAGTTTTATTCTTACGACTTACACCTTAAGGCCATCTATAATGCGAAGTTACAGGCGAAATGCAAGCATACTGTAGCGAACTAAATTTAAGGTAAAGTAAAGCAGTAAGGGTCTATATCAGGAAAATGTGGAACTACAGTAGAAATGTAAGCATACATGGAAAGCAAGCTCAAAGTTCAAGATTATAATGCACCAAAAAAAACTTTGCACACACATTGACCCAGCAGGGTATACTGTACGTAGACAAACTAATCAGAGCTAAACACAGAACAGGTGAACCCATTAAGGCAACAAGCCAGTGAAAGGCCCTGGGAAGAGACTGGACTAAAACAGAAACCAAACCAACAAGTACAATGTGAGCTGCAATGTGAAGCAGTTATCAACTAAGTGTCGATTGATTGACCAAGATTTTAGTAGCAGATCCTTTAATTAAGATCCTGATACGTATGACAAAGGGCCTAAGTGGATCATATTTGTTTGTTCCATGCATTCCAGACATACTTCATCTGAATAAGATCTGAGTTATTTGGAAGCTAACTTAACACGCTGATACCTTTGTCACGTCAGTCCGGGAAGGTGAGGGGTGTACTTGGTCTGCAACGATGTTTACAGTAGGTAGGTTTTATGGCATTTCAAAGCAACATCTACATCAATGCTAGTACCCAAGCCTTCCCAGCAGAACATTTCCCAAAGCATCATGCTGCCTTCACCAGTTTGCCTTCTTCCCAGGGTGCCTCAAGGTAAATTACACGCGCACAGACCCGCTACTAGCTACAGGAGCACAATGAGGGATTCTGGGCTCCTTGAAAGCCTACTATACTGGGCCCCCAACCTGACATAAAACCAAGCCTTTTTAGTTGCCATAACCCTGCCACTCTGGGGACCCTGGACTTATCCTTACTTCCAACTCGTTATGACACCCCTGCTCAACTGTCCACAAGATATACACATCTTGCATTGCTCCTTGGTCCAGCTTTGATGCTCATATGCTCATTGTATTAGCTTTTGGCAGTGGACAGGTGTCTGCAAGGGGACGTTGGCAAATCTGCCGTTACATACAGTAGTTCCATAAGCAGCAAGCTGTGATGCACTGTTTTCTGAAAACTTTCTATCATCGCCAGCATCAACTTAATAAACACTTTGTGCTACAGTAGTTCTCCTGTGGGAACAACCAGACAGACTAGTCTTCATTTTCCATGTGCTCTTAAGATGCCCATGACATTGTTCCTGGTACACTGATTTTCCTTCTCTTGTCTGTGTATATATATATAAATATATACTCTGCAAAAAAAGAAACGTCCCTTTTTCAGGACTGTGTATTTCAACAATAATGTTGTAAACATCCAAATATCTTTACAGATCTTCATTATAAAGGGTTTAAACAATGTTTTCCATGCATGTTCAATTAACCATAAACAATTAATTAACATGCACCTGTGGAATGGTCGTTAAGACCTTAACAGCTTACAGAAAGTAGGCATTTAAGATCACAGTTCTAAAAACGCAGGACACTAAAGAGACTTGTCTACCGACTGTGAAAAACACCCAAAGAAAGATGCCCAGGGTCTCTGCTCATCTGCGTGAACGTGCATTAGGCATGCTGCAGGGAGGCATGAGGACTGCTGATGTGGCTATAGGGCAATAAATCGCCATGTCCGCACCGTGAGACGCCTAAGACAGCGCTACACGGAGACAGGAAGGACAGCTGATCATCCTCGCAGTGGAAGACCACGTGTAACAACACCTGCACAGGATGGGTACATCCGAATATCACACCTGCGTGACAGGTACAGGATGGTCACAACAACTGCCCGAGTCACACCAGGAACACACAATCCCTCCATCTCACAGCAAGAACTGACAAATCTGGTCCAGTCCATGAGGAGGAGATGCACTGCAGTACTTCAAGCAGCTGGTGGCCACCAGATACTGACTGGTACTGACTGATTTTGAGCCTCCCTTCATTCAGGGACACATTGTGAAACATTTTTAGTTTATGTCTTATGGTGTTGATTCTTTTAGTATTCATACAAATATTTACACATTAAGTTTACTGAAAGTGAAAACAGTTGAAAGTCAGAGAATGTTTCTTTTTTTGCTGAGTGTATATATATATATATATATATATATATATATATACAGGAGTATTTTTTTTTTTTAGAAGTTTGACATATGAATTATATGAAAATTTGAGTGTACACAAAGGACAATCTCACTCGCTCACTCACTCACTCACTCACTCACTCATCTTCTATACCGCTTTATCCTGTATTCAGGGTGGGGGGGACCTGGAGCCTATCCCAGGAGGCTTAGGGCACGAGGCAGGGTACACTTTGGACAGGGTGCCAATCCATCACAGGGCACACAGACATACACACACTCACATGTTCATTCACACACTACAGACAATTTAGGAACGCCAATCAACCTAACCTACATGTCTTTGGACTGTGGGAGGAAACCGGAGTACCCGGAGGAAACCCAACAAACCTGGGGAGAACATGCAAACTCCGTACACACAGAGATGGGAATAAAGGACAATCTGAAAGTAGATATACTTTTTTTATCATTAGAACATCAGCAGACCTGCTGTATCTTGTGCCACACAATAAGGGATATTACTCACTATCACTCATTCATTCTATATACTGCTTATCCTGAACAGGGTCACAAAGAGCCTGTAGCCTATCCCAGGGCACTAGGTGGTGGGGTACACCCTGGACGGGATGCCAAATAAAACAAGAAGACATTTCTAAAAGAAGTGATATAAGGCTAATTGGTATAGGTATTGAAGGTGATATTCTAGGGGCTTCACTCGATACCCTTCATTTCAGAGTGTATAGAGATATAAGAGATGTCCAGTCTTTCCTTCAAGGTGCCAACTCACATCAAAATCATTAGCATTCTTTCTCTTTTCCTTTATAGTCCTCATATTCGATGTATCAATTGCTCCCGGACGTGGCCGCACGTTTTTAAACGGGAAGGCAACTGCTTTTAATTTGGGCTTCCCTTTCTGCTGGAGCCCTTAATTTCATTAGCTCTGAACCTGTTGAACGCCTTCAAAAGCGTCGTCTCGTGGCCGCACTCGAAAATGAAAAGGCACTGGCTTACGAGCAACCCCGCCGCCGCCGCCACCCCCCTCCACCACCCTCCCTTCGGCTCCTCAATTATCAGAATCGTTCCCTTTCAACTGAAATGAATGTTATTGAAACCAATTAGCATAGACTGGAAAATCTCCCATTAATGAGAGGAGTGAGGGTGAGTAAACAGAAATGAAAAGATGAAATTAGAGGAGAGCTTCTTCTTGTTGGCCCGGAATAATTACACGCTTAGTCGCCTAATTGTCTGGTGAAAAGCACCGCCACAATCGTAACAGATTGCCGCGTTCATTAGGCTGCAATGGGCCACCTGCTGCTGGGGCCTATGCACGTGCTTATCCCAAGGGGGGTGGATTCCTTTTTCCTTTTTTTTCCCTTGGACACAACATGTGCTGTGAAACGTGAACAAGCCTGCCAATAGGCCATAATATTGCATCTGCACTGCCAGATTACTGCGACGTATTATATATCACTGTTCTTCGATAATGAAAAGCTTGAGAATGTAGATCTTTGTGTGTTTGTATTGACTTCAGCCGTTAATGTAAGTTGATGATGGTTTGCATGCAATATTTGGGATATATGCAGGTTTGGCTGCGGGATGCTCAATTAGATTATTAGAGTTCAGGACGCATAAATCTGTATCCCTTGTGCCTGGATAATAGGGGGATCGGGGTGATTTTTTTTCTGCATATAATGAAATATTGAATGATTACCCTGAAGGAAGCACTTTTGCATATGCTTGATCCTCATTACGCTGGCTTGCTGAAGCTGTAAGGAAGCTACTGTCTCGAACACGAAGAGCACAGGGGCATCAAAATGAAATCATATTGCTTTCAATCCAGTACATTATTAATATATATGCAATGATTATGTGAAAATAAGGATTAATCCAATCAATGTATACGTTGCCAGATTCGTTGTAGTTAATCATTTTGGTGTCTACCCTAAAACATGGCTATGCTTATTATTATTATTATTATTATTATTATTATTATTATACTCCCATCACCCAATGTAACATTTTAATCTCCATGCTGATTGGCCGACAGTACCTGGGCGTGAAGGTGAAAGGTGATGACAAGTGTATAGATGGCTGAGGCGGGTGGTTAAACCTGCATGTGTGTGTGGTCAGATGGGCGTGTATACAGCGTAAGTACACCGAGATGGGGTTGATAAGGATGAGGAAAGGATCTCAGGACGTTTAATTTCCTGCCAACAATTGAGATGACTGCTCCACTGAGCGGCACGAGGCATCTCTGCCTCTGCCCTACATTCATTTTGTCATGGCAGAAGAATATTTAGTGGCACTAATATGCTTTATCTTAGGTTTTTGGTTAATCAATGCCATGCAGTGTAGGTGTCTTTTAATAGAAAACATTTCCACATGACAGCCCATTTATATCGTCATCCCGCTTAAGTGACCTTGTTTATTTTTCAGTGTCAGATCAGCAAATGGGAACAAAAAGATCATGTTGCAACACAATCACATGCAGGCTACAAAACCTGAACCTATTTGAGTCTGGTAGTGATTAACAAAAACACCTGTGAGCAGGAGATTGGATTAGGTTTAATCTCTTCAAGCTCATCGTTTTTCAACTTGACTAATCTGATGCCGAGCTCACCTCGGCTCTGATTGCTCCATTCATAGGGAAACACAACACGGCAAAGGAAAGACAGGCCAGAAGAACGTCTGGCATGAAAGCCAAAAAAGAAAAAAAAAGAAAAAAAAAGCCAGAGGGGGCAAATGAAGTAAAAGCATAACCAAATCAGGCAATAAAACACTGAAATATCACACTATTCCTAAGATCTCTTTCTTCCTCCTTTTCTCCCTGACTGCTGTTCTGTGTCTTTCTCTCTCCTTTTTAGACACACAGTCCCCTGGGGGTGACAGGGCTCCTTAATTGATTTACTTTGTGCAGAATTACACGTCCATCAAGCCGTGCCACACGCCCCCACCACACGTGTCACACACGCATAAATATATGGATGTCTCCAGGACAGGAGAAAGTGATGGACACAAATGGATGGATAGCTAAATGGAGGGAAGTTTTAAGTGAAATGCACAAAAGGATGAGCTTTTTTTATTTATTTATTTTTTTATTTGGCGAACCATATGGACTATTTGCAAAATACTTTATGATGCATATCCATATACACTTGTTCATGTCTGGTTATCTCCCATTAATGATCTCTTTCATTATTATTATTATTATTATTATTATTATTATTATTATTATTATTATTATTATTGTGGATATTGCTTGATATTTAACACTGTTTTTGGGATGTGTTCTGCAAACCGTTTTTCAAATTTAAAATAATAGGCAATCAATAAATCTGACATTAGCCTACCCAGCGCATGATTGTCAGCTTGGTCACCGTGATATTTGTCCAAGTGTGGTTTTGTCCCATTTTCTTCCAATTTGGTCAGTTGCCAACTCCCATCCACTAGCAAGCTCTCCTCTGACACACAGCAGCTATTTACTATGGATTGGTTATTGTCTGTGTGATTGACAGGAGTAATGCTATTCCACCCACTCAGAGCTCATAGCCAGTTTCGCTCTCCTGGACAGCCTGCCATGGATTGCTTCGCTTGTTTCCACCCTAGTACATGTCATTTATTAGGTTTCTAAATTGACACTTATGTATAATCTTATGTCTTATATAAATCTTATGTCTTATGACCCATAACTTGACATATATACATATGTTTACATAATGTCTCGTCAGGTGTCAGGTGGGTGGAGCTTACGGTTTTCATTAATGCTGTTACGCTTAAGATAATGCACTGGACATGAGTGATCTTCTTTTTTAGCTTTGAAAGTTTTGTAACTATAGTAACGTTAATTATTTTTTATAAATTTTTGTTTCTACTTACATCTTAATCTTTCTTGTATAACTTCTGCCTAGTGGAGACACAGGAGGCAGGAGTAAGGCAAATATCTTAGACCAGGTCATAACACTTCCCTTTGACTTACAAGGACTGTTCGAGTCAAACCAGGAATTGTGCTGAATAACAAAATAATCATTATGACAGAAAACCATAATGCCCTCAATTTCTCTATATAATCCCCTGCCGCAGTACAGTAATGCACTTATCCCGGGTTTCACTAGTGCTTGGATACCATCAAGGTAGAAAGTTTTCTCAGTACACCAAAGCCATGATCAAACCTCCTGCTTCATGCCTAAAACACTGGCCTCCCAGGAACTCCTTTTAATGGCCCAAACATGTGGAAATGACTTGGAGTGATGTGAGGGGAAGTAGTGGCGACTTTGAGCCGAGTTCCTGTAATGTGCAAGTTTTGTTGGTGAACGATTGTGTGAACAGATCTCACAAAAAAAAAATGCTTCTTTTTTGCAAACTGTCGAGTAGTTAACTGTCGATTTTCAAGGATCAGGTGTTACACAGCTAAATGTTCACGGGAACGTTTACATCATTACAGTACCTTTCAGCTAAAAGTCTTATGTAAATGTCAATCAATTGTATGCCTTCGTTCACCAGAAATTTAATCACGAGTCCCGATTTGATTTAGAAGCCTCTTGTTGTTTATACCATACATTCTATACCATTTTTTTTATACCAGAGCAATTAAATTACACAGCATATTTGTTTAAAGCATAGTCTGAATGTTTGCACAAACTTTTACTTACCCTGGAGACTCTTTGCTTACATAAAACTGTCCTTACAAAGAGCATCACCATATCAATGATTACACTGATTCTTTGGCAAAATAATAGTTTTAAGAGCTGATTATTATCAGTCTGACCTCATGTTACATATCTGTCATACAAGTGACAATGAATGAGTTGTTAGAACATGAACAACAATGTCTCTTCCTCAATCTCTGTTTACTTGTTTTTGCTTGTCGGCACTGGGTGGGAGTTTTAGTGAACCGTGAGCTGGATTAGTCAGTCTAATTGGGATTAGAGCCTCAGCAGCCTCTCTGACCGGAGACATCGTGCTATTAACATTACAGTGGTGTGAAAAACTATTTGCCCCCTTCCTGATTTCTTATTCTTTTGCATGTTTGTCACACTTAAATGTTTCTGCTCATCAAAAACCGTTAACTATTAGTCAAAGATAACATAATTGAACACAAAATGCAGTTTTTAAATGAAGGTTTACGTTATTAAGGGAGAAAAAAAACTCCAAATCTACATGGCCCTGTGTGAAAAAGTAATTGCCCCCTGAACCTAATAACTGGTTGGGCCACCCTTAGCAGCAATAACTGCAATCAAGCGTTTGCGATAACTTGCAACGAGTCTTTTACAGCGCTCTGGAGGAATTTTGGCCCACTCATCTTTGCAGAATTGTTGTAATTCAGCTTTATTTGAGGGTTTTCTAGCATGAACCGCCTTTTTAAGGTCATGCCACAACATCTCAATAGGATTCAGGTCAGGACTTTGACTAGGCCACTCCAAAGTCTTCATTTTGTTTTTCTTCAGCCATTCAGAGGTGGATTTGCTGGTGTGTTTTGGGTCATTGTCCTGCTGCAGCACCCAAGATCGCTTCAGCTTGAGTTGACGAACAGATGGCCGGACATTCTCCTTCAGGATTTTTTGGTAGACAGTAGAATTCATGGTTCCATCTATCACAGCAAGCCTTCCAGGTCCTGAAGCAGCAAAACAACCCCAGACCATCACACTACCACCACCATATTTTACTGTTGGTATGATGTTCTTTTTCTGAAATGCTGCGTTACTTTTACGCCAGATGTAATGGGACTCGCACCTTCCAAAAAGTTAAACTTTTGTCTCGTCGGTCCACAAGGTATTTTCCCAAAAGTCTTGGCAATCATTGAGATGCTTTTTAGCAAAATTGAGACGAGCCTTAATGTTCTTTTTGCTTACAAGTAGTTTGCGCCTTGGAAATCTGCCATGCAGGCCGTTTTTGCCCAGTCTCTTTCTTATGGTGGAGTCGTGAACACTGACCTTAATTGAGGCAAGTGAGGCCTGCAGTTCTTTAGATGTTGTCCTGGGGTCTTTTGTGGCCTCTCGGATGAGTTGTCTCTGTGCTCTTGGGGTAATTTTGGTCGGCCGGCCACTCCTGGGAAGGTTCACCACTGTTCCATGTTTTTGCCATTTGTGGATAATGGCTCTCACTGTGGTTCGCTGGAGTCCCAAAGTTTTAGAAATGGCTTTATAACCTTTACCAGACTGATAGATCTCAATTACTTTTGTTCTCATTTGTTCCTGAATTTTTTTGGATCTTGGCATGATGTCTTGCTTTTGAGGTGCTTTTGGTCTACTTCTCTGTGTCAGGTAGCTCCTATTTAAGTGATTTCTTGATTGAAACAGGTGTAGCAGTAATCAGGCCCTGGGGTGACTACAGAAATTGAACTGAGGTGTGATAAACCACAGTTAAGTTATTTTTTAACAAGGGGGGCAATCACTTTTTCACACAGGGCCATGTAGATTTGGAGTTTTTTTTCTCCCTTAATAACGTAAACCTTCATTTAAAAACTGCATTTTATGTTCAATTATGTTATCTTTGACTAATAGTTAACAGTTTTTGATGAGCAGAAACATTTAAGTGTGACAAACATGTAAAAGAATAAGAAATCAGTAAGGGGGCAAATAGTTTTTCACACCACTGTATTTTGTGTATGTGTGTGAGAGATGGACAGAGAGAGAGAGAGATGAGGGAAAAGAGTGGTAAATGAAATAATGCTCGACTGTCACTTTCACAAACTTCCTAATCAACACTGACCTTCTCCTCGTACCGCTTTATAAACGACCAGTTTTACCTCTTTAATATGATCACAGCCTTCATTTTTGAGTTGTAGCCATCAGCCATAAATCAACCAGGCTACAGAAAGATCGTTTCACTACTCGTTCTGTTCAGGCTTTACAAACTTTTTTTTGCCTGAACATCGCAAATAAATAGCATTTTTAGAGCGTCTTTCTTACCTCCATGACCTTTCAGATGAGTTTGAATTCCCTAGAAGCTCATTAAACGCTGCCTCTTTCCCGACTAGAGAGCCCTAAAAAACTATTTTGATTAATTAATGAATTCTAACTACATAACGATTCTAAAGTGAAATCCAATTAAAGCCACCCCTCTGAGCATAATCGAGGTAGTTATGTTATTAATTAGTTTCCCTAAAGAAAAACTATTCGGCGAAATCCAGGCCCTACTTCTTTTCATGGTAGGCACATACAGAGCACAAGAGAACCATCATTTATTCAGGAGTATTACAGAATTAGATATAAGGCCTTAGTTTGGGGAGCTGAAGCACAGGTTCTCATGGGGTTGCTTGAGATGTGGATGGGCTCGAAGTAGATTTCTATCAACCTATATCAGATTTCTATATCACTTTGATTTATGGAATATATCATTTAAAAATACGAACTATTAGATGTATTGTTAAGCCGTCATTCTAATAGAAAATATTATATTTTTATTATACAGTATATGCCAAACTGCTTCCAGTATACAGCCATGTCAACCCAATTAGGCTTTACACCCGCATGTAATCAGTGGGGCTAGTTACAATTAAAATAAGCATAAATCATGAGGGAGCGGCACGGTGGTGTAGTGGTTAGCACTGTCGCCTTGCACCTCCAGGGTCTGGGTTCGATTCCCGGGGCAGGCTCGATTCCCGTCTCTGTGTGCATGGAGTTTGCATGTTCTCCCCGTGCTTGGTGGGTTTCCTCCGGGTACTCCGGTTTCCTCCCACAGTCCAAAGACATGCAGATTAGGCTAATTGGCGTTCCCAAATTGACCATAGTGTGTGAATGAGTGTGTGTGTGTGTGTGCTCTGCGATGGATTGGCACGCTGTCCAGGGTGTACCCTGCCTCGTGCCCTGAGTCTCCTGGGATAGTCTCCAGGTCCCCGCGACCCTAAATACAGGATAAAGCGGATTATAGAAGGATAAGCGGATATAGAAGATGAATGAATGAATAAATCATGAGGTCAAATCATAAGTCATAGGTGAGGCATAAGTCAAACTGGGACTTGTGATGAAGTTTCTCTTGTACTGTGCTGACCTCGCTCCAAGCCATTTCCAGATGTTGATCATGGCTTCATTGTGAGAAAATTTACTTTTTGGGATAATGCACAGTATTTTTTTTTCTCTGTTATAACTTTTTTTGGGGTTGGGGTTCAAATCCTGACTTTGGCCTGTGCGCGTGGAGTTTCCATGCTCTTCCTGTGCTTGGTGGGTTTCTTCCGGGAACTCGGCTTTTCTCCCACAGTCCAAAGACTAGATTAGACAGATTAGACTAACTGGCGTTCCCAAATTGCTCGTAGTAACCCTGTTATACAGGATAAAGCAATATACCCAACACTTTAACACTTTAAAGTGTTAAACTTTAAACGTAATTCAACTTTGACACTTTAATTAGCAGTTATCTGTCTAATTACTGTAGATTATGTAAAATGTGCATAAGGTAAGATTTGGGCAAGACTAGGTCTGTAAGAATTAAGTAAGAATTAAATGATTGGTGCAATGGTAAAGTGCTCACCCTATTCCGGGTGATGATGTAACCTTTCGCAGCCGGAGGTCTAGAGAGAGCTGATTGGCCGAGCTCTCTCAAAGGGGAGGGATGAGAGGTACTTAGTGCTCCCACATTATTTACGGCTCGCGAAAGCGGAAGGAGCGGATAGCGCTGTCCTCCGAGTGTGTTACGCCGCCCCCAACAGTGCGTGAGTGAGCAGTTTGAAAAGATGCGGTCGGCTGGTGTCACGTGGTTCAGAGGAAACACGTGATAGTCTTCGGCTCTCCCAACTGAGTTGTAATGGTAGCCTTAATTTGGGAGCCCCCTAGTGACGGGGAGGAACTGGACACAACTAAATTAGGGACAAAATTATTAAATGATTATTTACTCCATGATCCCACCATCTTTGTTGATTCGGGTTTTAGTTTGATTTATCTGTCTCTGCTGGACGTGCACCGATTTTCTAAATCATGCTTTACACTAAATCATGCACTTGCACATGGCTCCAACAATAACGACAATTTATTTAGGTTTCGTTACAACGTTGTACTTTATTTATTTCTATGTTTCATGTGCTAGTAAAAGATCAAACATATAGACTATTGCACCTTAATTTGCACCTCCGTTGAAACATTTGGCTTAAACATAAGACTGTATCATTGGTCTAGATTATATTGTACAGCTATAGAAAGCCAACAATCAAGCTAACTAGCCATTAAACTCTCACACAATTGGACATGAAATTGAAAGTCGAGCAAATCTCTGTATAATGCAACACGTCTGTACAGTAGTTTATTAGCTGCTACTAGCTTTCTGTCTGTTTCGCTTTGATTGCTAAGTGAGTTAAATCAGAGTTTATGTTAATCAAATGGTTGAATGCACAATTCAAGCAGGTTTTGTTTGTATTTTAAGCAATTAATTGTCTTTTCTTTCCCTTCTGGCATGCCTGCATGGTGTCACTTGGGGTCATCTGTGGCACGCTTAGCCTGCACATGCCCCCTTTCCACCGGCCTCTACGCGATTAGATATGCTAAGATTATCTTTACACAATTCGATTTTGATGTCATGTATTGTATGTCATATACTTCATGCTTGTGTAGGCAATGCATTGGAGATTTTATATTGGTCTTTTACACGTACATACGTAGGCCTAACTTACACGTTTGCCTTTTATAATGTGCAGAACATATATGAATGTGTGTGTGTGTGTGTGAGAGAGAGAGAGAGAGAGAGAGAGAGACTCCAAAATAGAAGGATCAGCCTTCCCTCATCTCCACCGTCTGCTAGACCAGGTTTTCAGGGGGAGTGTGAAGGCTTCATATGCTAGAGGTCAGACCGTTCCATTCTATTGTGTGCTAATACTATAGATTTGCAAGTTGCCTCGCACAAACTTCCCTGCACCACATGTATTGTTGTTCGGTTTAGTGTCATATGGTTTAGTATTCCTTCCCCAAACAATTGCATTGTTTATAAAAAGGCAAATGTTAATCATGGTATAATATTCAAGTAAAGTATAGGAAATATGACTGAAATATAGATGCATATGTACTGGAAGTCAAAAGTTTTTTTTTGCAAGTGAAAATATCTTAAGTAGGTGGCACAGTGGCTCAAAGGTGAGATCACCTCATACTGTACCTTCAGTGTTTGGGGTCTTCATGTAGATTGCATGATCTCCGCAGACTTGCTGGGTTTCCTCCAAGTGCTTTGACTTCCTCCCGCAGGCCAGAGACTTGTGCAGTAAACTACAGTAATTGGCATTTTCACATTGACCTTATTGAGTAGTTTGTTGTGTTAGTCTGTGCATTTCTGTAGGTTGTCAAAGGTTTGGTTAGGTTCTTTGACAATGTAACTTCCCCTTACTGCAATAACAGCTGGCATGAAGCCCAGGGTCATTCAACCATCATTCAGTGACTTTGGCTTGGAGGCCGGAATCGTCTTAAGTATTCGCTCATTTTAGTTATGCTAAAAATGTATATTTTAGTTTTAGGTGTTAGTAATTAATGCTTTCCCTAGCAGATTGTTCAGCATGTGTTTAATATTTCATTTTTTTAATCTTATAATTTTATGTCTATCACGATCTTGCTGGTAACCACGAAGGTCATGGATACCTTTTTAGCTAGTCTGATAATTTTGTCTTTATTTACTACCTCTATTTTAAATAATATGATCAAATCCATAACGGTTTGTATGAATAACGTGCCCAGTGAGCTTTATTCTGATGATTACTCTGTGATTCAGATTTTTATGATATTATTCTCTCCAAATCTTAATGTATCATATATAAAAGTGAGGGATGTTCAAGGCAAACCAGGACTTGTGATAAAATTTCTTGTGAATGACGGCGTAAACCAAGGACACCAAACATTTTAAAGAAGGCCATATGTCTGTGAATGCCAACCCACTGCAGATGATCCCATGAACATTCATCGTGGAATGCCTGATGCTTGAAAAATGAGGGATAACTTGTCCCTTGTGAAAGAGACCAATCTGTCTGTGGGAACTACAATCATTTACAAACACCACTTGCGCATTTCCCCTGGACAATCCTGACCTCACTCCAAGTCTATTCTACATTATTGGGCCATTAATATATATTTCATATACATATATATATATATATATATATATATATATATATATATATATATATATATATATACTGTACACTACCGTTCAAAAGTTTTAGATCACTTTCTAACTCCATGATCATTCCTGATTTTGATTTCTTTCTACATTGTAAAGTTTTGCTGAAGGCGTCCAAAAAATGCATTAATCTCCTTTGAACAGTTGATATTGAGATGTTTCTGCTACTTCTGCTCTGTAAAGACTTCTAATCTGAGGTGCTGTTAATTGGTCATTTTTCAGGCTGATAACTTGAAAATGAACTTCTCGTCTGCAGCAGATGTACGGTAGGTTTTGGTCTCGAAGGATGGCCTTCATGAGAGCCAGTTTCATTATGGTGTTCGACGGATTTTGCAAATGAACTTGACAATACTGTTCTTGCAAGAACTATTACAGAAAGGCTGACCTCTGTGTCTTACAATAACAACTAACTGTTGTTTTTCTTGCTGTTATGTAATTACCTAATTCCAGATGTGCTATTTTATAGTTCTGAAATCCCCAGTATTGTTGTAGAATGTAGAAAATAAAGAAAATCAGAATGTAGAAAATCAGTAAACAAAAACAAAGAAACTTTTGAACGGCAGTGTATATATATATATATATATTTATATTGTGTTATTTACAGTTACAGCACTCAAAAAGAACTTTTATATATTGATATTTTGTCTATGTTCCCGCAATAAAAAGTTTGTCAATGTATGTAATTTTATTTCATTTATTTAAGTTTAGCATAAACATAATATTATTTATTTTATTTGACTTACATATTTTACTGCAGCGTGATGGTGTAGTGGTTAGCACTGTGCTCTTGGATCTCCACGGTTGAGTGTCAACTCCTACCTTGGGTATGTGTGTGTGGAGTTTCCATGTTCTCCCCACACTTGGTGGGTTTCCTCCAGGTATTCTGGTTTCTTCCCACAATGCAAAGACATGTAAATTTGGGACATTAATGTTCCCAAATTGCCTGTAGGAGTGTGTGTGTGTGTGTGTGTGTGTGTGTGTGTGTGTGTGTGTGTGTGTGTGTGTGTGTGTGTGTGTGTGTGTGTGTTTGTACCTGTGGACCTTGGCACCCTGTTCAGGGTGGACCCCATGTCCTGCTTGAAGTCTTCTGTATGTTCCAACCCTGTACAGGACAAGCGCTATAGAGATATTAGATATAGAGATATATATTAATATATTTAGTGAAATTCTGCCATTAATTTAAATATGATGATATATGAATAAATTTTTTCAATAAACCATCCTTATATTACAAAACAATCAGTGCACACCGGACAGCCGATCAGAAATGAATGAACTAAAATGTGTGCAGAAAAAGGTTTTTCACTAATGCATGGAGAACAATTGCAATTTTAAAGCAATAACCTACAGCATCCGTGCTCTTTAATATAAGCTAATATATTAACACTGCAAAAAATTACATCTTACCAAGTACTGTATATATTTATCTACGCCTTCTTCAAATATGATTACAACAAATCAAATCAAATATTGTTAAGCTTACTTCCAATCAAATTGGACTTACATTGTAATAAAAGTTGCTCGTTCTATTGGACGATAATTTTGCTAGTTTTAGGAGTTTACTTCTTGAAAGAAGCTAAATTTTCTGCCAATAGAACAAGAAATTTTCGTTTACACTTTTAGTACCATCTGCCCAGAGATAAGCTTAATAATCTTACAGTATATTTGATTCTTTTAAAAAAAACTAATTTTAGGAAATTATAGATAAATTTGATTGTATTCAAGAATAATTCACTTGCTAAGATGTTGTGGGGTTTTTTTTCAGGAAAAAAGTCACTTTTTAATCTGTGTGCTTTGTTTTGATTCCATGCCTGGTGTCTTTCATCCATGCATCCTGCAGATAAGTTACTCGCGACACATCGCGACACATGTGGGTTTCACCCACATTTGCCCATACACACCCCACACCGCCCTACGCACATGCATGTCTGAGAAGCACGGTTCAATTAGGAGCCCTAAGCGTGGACCTACACCCCTGCCGTCACCCTTCTGTTTCCTGCTGCGGATGCCGCTACCCCGGCATGGCAGCATGATAGGAAGTGAGCTGTCATCACCACGATAGGGCGCAGCGGTCGGCTAATCAGATGTAGAGATTTGGATGTGGTGTGTCGGGGTCGGGTTTGGCCAGGTTGCTCGTCCATTTGGAGACTTTCCGGGCCAGTTTCCACATACCAGTTCCTTCATTTAGTCAGCTGCAGCAAATATTTACCCCCAGGCAGGGAAATGTGTATTTCCTGTCACTGTTAGCATAGAACAATAATTCCTTTTATTCTTTGGGCTGTGGGTTTGGGTTTTCTCAGAATAGCAGTAATTATCACACTTCCCTGTATTATGTGGTGCTGCTTATTGTTCTGGAAGAGCATGCATTAGGACTGACTTTGATCCGGAAAGATAGATTTCTTTAAGTAGCAGGATGCAAGCGAAAGTCGGAGACAATGACTAAGCACAAGCGTATACTCGGTATGAGGAATTATCTCGACCTGAAATTCACCCACTATGAGAAAGTTCATAAAATAGCCAGTGAGTGTTTGAAAGCTGTTTGTGGTTGGTTAGTCGCCTTGTTAACAGGTAATAGCTCGTCCAATCAGCGTTCCTGCTGAAAGTAATCTACTTCCTTAATTCCACTGACAGGCCAGGCAGCTGTCCACAGAGGCCTTTACACACGCCCTCACTGTCAGGAAGGGCTCGAGGGTATTGATCCAACCAAGTCAGAGATGCCAGTCGCTGACAGGCTGCTCTCACTGTCTCCTTTCTTCCTTTTTGCTTCTCTTCTTCTGTCTTTTTTTTTTTTTCTCCCGTTAATCACAGCAAAGAGAAACAGTCCTTTAGTGCTGTTCACAGATCAGTGGAGCCTGTGTACGATTTATAATACGCTTATAAGCACATATGGGGCCTTTGTAATGGTTAATACACAACATAAAAATGGCTGAGCAGGGGGAAAAGAAAAAAAAAAAGATTGTGAGATTGCATTCCTTTAATTATATCACTGAGACCCATCTGCTATGCACTGAGACTCTCAAATCGCACGTCTTGTCTTTCTCTGTCTCTCCCTCGCTCTTTCGCTGACTCGCTCATTTGTCTCTCCATTAATTAGTTTGTTCCTCATTTTAGGAGCGCATTGCGTAAATTGCCTAAATGAATGTCAAAATTAAAAATGAGAGCTTAAAAATGAAATGAAGAACATTTCAGAGTGTGGAGATAGAGCGAGAGAGAGAGCGAGAGAGAGAGAGAGAGAGAGAGAGAGTTTTTCTACATTCCTGTTGTCATCTTTATTTACACCTTAGATTGTTTGTTCACTGAGCAACTTAATAGCTATTTGTGAGGAGTGCAAAATCAATATTTCTGAGCATCAAACTAGGCAGTGTGCAGGCAGGCAAGATGCAGCCCTTTGAATAATAGCTCTTTCCATGAGAATCAGCGCATTGATTGGGAAGCCAATACCGCTCAGCGCTGGCGCATCATCTGAATTAATGCCGCTTTGATGTAGCCTGGCTATAAATGATAGGAATTAATGTTGTTTTGATGTAACAGAACCAATCGTGGCAGGACGGGGCCGCAGCGGTAGCGCCTCTGATCGGCCAGAAATGCAGCGAGATTAGAGGACGAGAAAGAGAGTCTGACATGGTGATAAATATAGATGATAAAAGCTCGTGGCTCATTGAGGCCTCCTCAGCTTGGACCCCTGCAGTACTTCGGTAAATCTCATTTACGGTAACTCTGCACCCTACCGAAAAGAAAAGAAAAAAAAAAGAAAGAAAAGAAAGAAAGAATAACATTAGGCTCCTGATGACAAATAAATAAAGGATAAAAAAAATAATAATAATAATGGGGATCCATAAAAGGCTAGCGAAGAAGCGAATTGAGAATGGAGAGAAGGCTGAACTGTGAGTATGCACCCCTTATCCATTTAAACGCACTCTAATAACAAATATGTTGCCCTGCTCGGTGTCGTGGAAAAAGCACTTCCCATATGCTTTAAGACTGAGCTGAATTTATCATCCGGAAGAGGACTGTCGCGCCACTAAGAATATATTGCCCCAAAAAGTCGCGAGCGTAATGGCGTTGATATGATTTCCATAAATTTTCATCTGGAATTTGATATTTGTCTCATTGGAGAACAATGGAAACTATATATGAGGGTGGGATTGGAGAGGCAAACTTTTGCCTCAAACCTGAAATGAAGGAGCCCATTTTGAGCTATGATGGATGGGACTCGTAGAGAAGCACACACACGCACACACCCCCACACACACACACACACACACACACACACACATACGCACACGTGCACACTAAGACAAATGCTCACACCCACATCCTTTAAAACACACACACACACACACACACACACACACACACACATATATATATATATATATATATATATATATATATATATATATATATACAAATGCTAATGCCATAAAAAGCTTGAAAAGTAGTCTGTCAAGCAGTATCAGTTCACTTAGCGTCAGATGAGAAATATCTCCCAGAGTTTGTCAATATTACACTGGCCAGTACTCTGTTTCCTTTTTTTCTGAAAGAAGGCAGTTAACTGGGTCAATATTATAGGAACACAGAATTAACCCTGCTTACCTTACTTCAGGAAGGAAATCATGTCAAGAGAAACACTTTACAAATTATTGATGCCTTTTTTTAAAAAGACACAAACACACACACACAAACACACACACACACACACAGTTTCAATGGTGGCCAGGCTGAGCTGTGTTTTAGGAGTAATCGTTTCATCACTAAGTGCTTAAGCCGCCATTAGCCAGGCGGCCTGTCTTCATGGTGGAGTGTGTGATTTACAGAGCGTAGCAAAGAGCCCTGGGAGATTTATCATCCACATACACACCCACACACACACACACACACACACACACACACACCATGGATGCTTCCCTATTGACCCAGCCAACTGTTACACCATTTTATTCACACATCTAGACTTAACACGACAACTAAGAAATTTGACTGTAGACGTTTTTTTTTTTCTTTGATCTTGAGCTTGAAACCAGTTCATGACAAAAACCTGTGCATAGCAGAGCTCAATTCTTGAATCTGATTGGACGGAACACTTTCCGATTCATTTTGCTTAACAGTAGCTGTGAGAATAGTTTTGCTGTTTAGAACATTTGCGTTTTAATTCTGGATTCTGATTGGTCAGAAGACATTGATTAATTCCCTGGAACAGCAAGTGTCGGAGTAGTTCCAGCTGCAAGATTAGTTGCTATGATTTCTATAAAGATTTTTAAAGGTGAAATGACGTTTATTTAATATTTTGGGAAGGAGTCTCCAGTGTCAAGTGAGAATCTGTCGTTTTACGTTTTCCAGTCCTGCAAAGTCAACAAGCTTATAAAAGTCAACGACGTCAAACCACCATTACTCAGTATTTTGACATATTCTTAACAGCACATCCATATATTATTTACATTTACATTTATGCCAGATGCTCTTATCCGGAGCTATTTTAATTTACATCTCTTTTTCTACATTTGTGCACGTCATGAAAATTTGTGAACATCATACAGTATTAAGCGATGGAGGTCTGTAAGTTGCTGAGGCTAGCTGTGGGTGGCCGTAGTAAGACAGTGACCTCTGGAGAGGGCAGAGAAAGTTCAAGTGCATTGCTGCATCCTCCACTGTCTATGAACCACCTTATGGTGACATTTACACTCCTGTGTGATTGAGCTACAGCGATCAGACGTGCCGTGGCATCGAATGTCATCTGTAACACAGGACAGGTCTGGCTAGATTGGGATGGGTGTGTTGAGTGGAAAGTGGAGTGCAGTATAAGTGATGTAGCTTTATTGATGAATGTATTTCATTAGTCTGGTTGTGGAGACATTACTGCATGTATTCGGGTAAGAATGTAGGAGGTTATGATATGGTGATTTTCTGATGCAGCATTTAGAATAAACAGATAGGGAAGGTGGTGGGGGCACAAGAGAGCGAGAGAGAGAGAGAGAGAGAGAGAGAACAATGAAGCCAGTGTTTTTAACATCAAAACCGCCCGGTCCTGCAGAATGTCATTTCTCCCTCTCAAAACAGCCAGTGGCCAGATGGCCCCCCAACCTGTTCCAAACAAATAGCCAGACTGAGGTCCTCAGCCATGCCATTGCAATGAGTGCATGTGTGTGTGCAACCTCACCTTATCTCTCTCTCTCTCTCTCTCTCTCTCTCTCTCGCTCACTCAATCCAGCAGCAGGTGAGTGGGTGCAGCCTGGGGGATATGGAAGAGATGGGTTCACACAGGCGGCTCATTAGCAAGCACTGAATTACACTCCAGACACGTCTTTATGTAGACTAATCATATTACAGCAACCAGGGGAGGGAGAGAGAGAGAGAGAGAGAGAGAGAGAGAGAGATGGCATTAAGGGAAGGGGGGGGGGGGCTCTGCTTAACCTGCCTTGCAATCTGATTTGCCCGGGAGAACTCAGTGTAATCGAGCACCTACGCCTGCCATTGCTTTATCCATCCACCCATCTATCTATACACAGCCTCTCTCTCTCTCTCTCTCTCTCTCTTTTGGCCCTCCCTCTGAAAGCACAAGTCACCAGTCCCTCTGGGGCCTTCTCTCTCTCTCTCTCTCTCTCTCTCTCTCTCTCGCTGGTGGTGCATTGTGGATTCAGCTTGGTCGAAGGTAGGAAGGTGGGGGGTGGCGGGGGGGGGGGGGGGGGGGGGGGCAAATATAATCGGCAGTACGCCGCGTGCCTCTGACCACTGTGCACAGTCATTAACCTTGACTGCCATAATTGAATTCAAGGTTGATTGCTCGTGACCCTCCCCCAGCCGAGGTCCTTAAAATGTACATATTCATTACAGGGCCAGCGCTCTAAATGGATTGCACAGGGAAGGCTGTAGCAATCTGGTGGCAGAACCGGCGGCTGCCTCGGCCCCTCTCGGAGGGAGCTAAGGGACAACGGGGGGGACGGGGAGAAGGGTTAGGGGCACTAATTGCATCCTGGAGAGAAGGATTGGATTATGAAAAGGAGTGAGAGAATGAAGATAGATCCCTGTGACACTGTCAAATTAAGGTCGGACCATGTAACGCAGCCAGACACGAAGACGTACAGCGACATTACCGGAGGAGAGGAAGACAAGGGAGGGAGAGAGAGATAGAGAGATAGTAATGATGGGGGGGTGGACGAAAGGGTAGAGATGATGGTGTCTGAACACAGGCATGCGTGCACGCACACAATACACACCTACACACACACACACACATACACATGCACACAAGCGCACACTAACCCACACCAGCAGGCGCCTCATCTCATCTCCTTTCATCTCCTCTCTCACACCTTTACTAAGTGCTCCACAATCATGCCCCCCCCCCCTTCTCTGACAGTCAAAGAGAGACATACTTCTCGCTCTCTCTCTCTCTCTCTCTCTCACACACACACACACACACACACAGAACCCTGTTCACCCTCCACTGGCCCCATGTCCGTTCTCTAATGGCTGTCAAATTACTATCACCCAAACAAGACAATTAATTTGTCTCAGGGATCCAAGCGTGTCCCTGCAGCTGGACACCTTTCCCATGCCTTAGTCAAAGGACAGAGATTAAATAAAGTTTATGCAGGCGAGAATCGCCCCTGCGGGAAGAGAGAATGGACGAGGCGGTTATAGCGCGAAGCACTTATAGTAGCATTCGTCATTACTGTATTACTCAATACCCAGATCATCATCATGTGTGGCCTGACTGTGCCACTGTGGGAACTGATTGTCCTGCATGCGAGGAAAGTTTCACACCCCAGCTGACCTTTCAAGCCCCAGACTTCCGACCCGGATCATTCCCAACATCCCTGGCCCGCAGAGAGCGATCCAACTGTCGGATTATGTATTTTCCAACCCGAGAGTGCAAGCGTTTATCTGTAACTCTGCACAGCAGCGTCTGTGGAGGAAGCAGCGGAAGAACAATGAAGGGCTTCCCTGCTTTTAACCTCTTAATGTGCTGTAAATGTGTCCCCTGACTCCCAAACTCCCCATCAACCACTGGATTCTTTTACCTCAGCCAGCCGCAGGGATCAGTCGGGTCCGGACGTTCACAGAACACTGGTGGCCTGGGGTCTGTATTTAGTGTGTGTGTGTGTGTGTGTGTGTGTGTGTGTGTGTGTGTGTGTGAAGGAGAACGCGAGAGAGATCTATGTATATGCCAACGCTGGAACCTAGTAATTATATACTACATTATGCTACATCTGCCATCCTGGCCACTGCAGCTCCTGCACAAGTGGCCTCATTTGTTTCCACTAAGCGAAATCATTTAGCAAAGTTCCAGCATTGATGAGCTGCTGCTAATTGCGCTCACTTTGTTTGTGTCACTCTAATCTCATTGGAAGCGCTCACAATAGACTGGATTCCAAAGAACGTCTACCGCGCAGGACTACAGTACACGTTCCTCAATTCATCATCAAAAATCAACCAACTTGCTGTTTTCGCACAAAAGAAAGCAAAGAACTCGGTCCAGGTGGACGGGTTCGACGGCAATCAAAAGACACTGGCGAGACGCAGACGTTGAGGGGCTTCAAAGGGACGGATGAACTTTTTTTCTCTCTTTTTTTTTTCCTTCACGTTTTTTAATTGGAGACGCTAGGGCAGATTTTCCAAGCTCTGATCTCGCATAAACGCCGGTGTTTACGTTACATTCTTAAGCTTTTGGAAAGATTTCGGGAAGCTTTAAAGTACGTAACTACTTTAAGGCCTTTTTTGAAGCACTCCCCCAAGACACATTTGTTAATTATTTGCTTTTTTTCAATGTTGAATTCATCTGCCTTCATTAATTTCCCTGTGCATTTTTTTTTAACTGATGTTCCATCCTCAGATGTACATCAGAGCGTTTCAAACGGCACCCATTCAATCCAGCGGCTGACCGTCCCGATAATAGAATAATTAATAAATACATAATGATCACCACAAAGCTTATGTCGAGCCCTTTGCTTCAAAGGAAATGAGTTCAGAATGTTTCATTACCTGCATATTAACTCTGCTAAGAGCCCAGACGAATGATAAGATGATCAAAAACAATCTTACGTTTTATCATTTCCGTTTATCTGCTTCTTGTTGGAATCAGCATGGTGCTAATGTTATCCAAAATGACTTTTCATAAAAATATTTTGTCTGATAATATTGTAACAGTTTCAGGTGGTTCCAGGATTGGGGGTGCTCTCTATACTTTGTCAGTTTCCTTCAGGTACTCTGGTTCGCATCTCTGAACACCACCACCACCACCACCACCCATCTCCAAATCCAATCCGAAAAGACATGTTGATGTTTCCACCTTGTCTGTTGTGTCTGAGTGGGTGGTTTCTTTGTGCACTAAAACGGGTTGGCACCCTATTCAGTGTGTCCCATGCCTTCTGCCCTAAGCTCCCTGGGATAGGCTCCATGCCTCCACAAGCCTACTCAGGGTAATAGTCTTGTGCCTTCCAAAAGCGTTTCTCAAAGTGAGTTCAGGGATGCTCTGGAGCACCTGAAGTGCATCCTTTTTTTGTGTTACTCGAGTGAAAATGACTGTACAACCCACCATAACCAAAACTATAAGATTATATTTAGCTCTAAGATATTATATAGTAAATAGTCAATATTCTACTTCTATTCGACTGGTCACTTCGACTTGATTTAATTCAAACCAAAATAACTCAAAAACAAGTAGTCCAATAAATATAAAGTTCGGAAATGAAAATCCACTGTGTTTATTGTTTTACAGGAAATCAACCGTATCATGCCCGATCAAAATGTTTCAGATTAGATTGCTGGAGAAAGTGTTAAATAAACTTTTTGCAGTAATTATTTGAATAACGGTAGGCTTACTAATGCAACTGGGAAGCTAAATGTGCTGAATGCTTATATTGTCATTTAAAGTCTAAAATAAGATACCCCTGTTTGTTCATGGTATTTGGCTCAATCCAACTAGAGACTGCTCACCAAGCAAATCAAGCAGGGATGTTACGCACTGATGCACATCTGCGTATGAATAACCAATCTTAGCTTATGACATCTCCAGATTACAATATATTCAAAACTCTACAGCTAGAATACTCACTCATACCAACACTCTGCTCATATAACACCAATCTTGTATGATCTCCATTGGCTCCCAGTTGCCTATATTAAATTTAAAAAATCTTCTCCTTGTTTTTAAATCTATAAATGGCGTACAGTAGGTCCCTCTTATCTTCTCAATCTGCTCTCCCCCTACATTCCAACTCGTTCACTACGTTGGCTGGATTCCTACGTTGGATTCTGGCTTTTTTGCTGTCCCTCGGTACCGCCTCTCTTCAATGGGCGGCAGATCATTTAGTGTTATTGCACCCAAACTTTGGAATTCTCTACCACACTCTCTCCGTTCTGTTAATAGCATCTCAGTATTTAAATCTTTACTCAAAACTCACTTGATTTCTGAATGTTACACCTCCGATTCGTTAAACTGAACCCCTTTGGCTTAATCCACCTGTCCTCTGCATGTCTGTCTATTAGGTCTTGTTTGTTGACTTAATTGTTTTTCTACTTCAGTACTTCAATGACTGTTTGTATTATCTCCTTTTGTTTTCATTCATTGTAAAGCGTCCTTGAGCTCTGGAAAGGCGCTATATAAATAAACAATATTATTATTATTATTATTATTATTATTATTATTATTATTATAATTATTATTATTACTATTAATATTATTATTATTATTATGACAACAGTATTATTCCCATAAATGTGTAAATTATTGTGGAATTGTTCCCTCTCGAAAAATCTGAATGCATGATGCCTCGGAGTAAACTTATAAAATTTCTGTACACATTTAATAATTTGAGAAATATGTATATATTTCGATGTCCTCCAACAGCCCTAATCTGTTTAGTGCTATAAATATTCATATCTGTCTTTGCATTCAGATTTCAAGTAGGCAAATTTCCTGAACTTTTTTAAATATATTTAATAAGAACAATTATGTAAGAGCAACAGACAATTCAAGACCATCCACATGTCATAAATGCATTGCACAATGTGGTCTTTCTTTATCCCACAGGCTTTAGGCCCCTAGACACTGCCACAAAGACCATGGCGTTCATACTGCATCCTAAAAGTACCGAAAAACTGGAAATGGAAAAATGTGCATTTATGAAGTTCATGCTTCTTCCTAGCCATGTTGTCTCGATGCGCCTGTTATGTAGGTTGTCATTAATTTCCCATCATGCACATGCTCACCGAGTTATCCCACTATGTGGGATCAGCACCACGGTCATACCGATCGCTTACCACGCGCTTACTTCATTGGCATTGTGTCCGGTGGGTTGGTATAATACCGTGACTCACACAGTGCTTTTCATCACAAAGTGATGGTGGGAGGAATTATATTCAGTATTTATAATAAATTCTTGTAGACTTGACGATATCTTGCCGCCTGCATGCTGTAAGCGTGGTAGGCACTACAAGATATCTAACTTCTATAATGTGGCATGGACTTGCCATGGTCATAGCACAAGCCTGAGGAGGTTTGTTGTGAGAACTGAACTGATGTAGCAACAATGCAGTGACAACTCAGTCAGAGTACCATTCAATCTTTCCCACCTGCGCCATGTAGACTAGTATGTAGTACATTAATGAACTTACTAAGCAGTGTTAGTTACATCATTAACTGGTCATTACTATGTCCTCATTAAGTTCTTCTTGCATCTTGCTTTTATCACATCCCTCATGGCAGCTCCACATTAAGGAAGACAACACTAATGTATGTCCTTCCTGGGTTCTACAAGTTCTTACTGCATTCACCTTTTTTTCCGGACATATACAAAAGCAAGTTTTTCATTGCATCCTGTAGGATCCCAGTTCAAGCGCATTTCATTAGTCCAACCAGATGTTCTGATGTGGAACTGTTTTTATATCCATATTTGCTTCTATTTAGAATATAATTTCTGTTTAACCCAATTACTATTATTCTCTCGCTCTCCCAGCCTCCTCACTCACTCATTCATCTTCTATACCGCTTTGTCCTGTATTCAGGGTCGCGGGGACCTGGAGTCTATCCCAGGAGGCTTAGGGCACGAGGCAGGGTACACCCTGGACAGGGTGCCAATCCATCGCAGGGCACACACACATGCACACACACTCACACACTCATTCGCAGACTACAGGCAATTTGGGAACACCAATCAGCCTAAGCTGAATATCTTTGGACTGTGGGAGGAAACCGGAGTACCCAGACGAAACCCACCAAGGGGAGAACATGCAAACTCCATCCACACAGAGACGGGAATCGAGTCTGGCCGGGAATCGAACCCGGACCCTGGAGGTGCAATGCGATAGTGCTAACCACTACAACACTGTGCCGCCACATCCCAGCCTTCTAAAAAATAAAAAAACCTTCCCAACAGTGTTTGACTTAGTTAGTAAACTAGTAACCTAGTGTAAAAATTTATCCAATGGTCGAAACTTTAAAGCAATTTTATAAATCGCTGTGGATAAGACCGTCTGACAAAAGCCTAAATGTAAACGTAAACGTATTACCATTATATTAATATGGTTTAAATACTACCAATTTGTAAAATGTTGTAAAATGTCCATCAATTAACAATACATGTCTTTGTGAGTTCCCTCCATTCAGTTAGTGATCCGTCGTCCTGTACTCATTTGAACTCTAAATCCATCCTCGAACAGGCCACCATTTTGTGGACTGTCAGAGGTGAAAGGTCCCTTGGGAAGTTCCAACTCTTAATGTCACCTCAGTTTGGTGCTGCTGCAATGGAAACAATGCAGAGCTGTCAATCAGTCCGGAGGCACAAAAGAATTACTCTTTGACTGACAGTGTGTGTCGGACGTACAAGCTCTCTGTTTGTATGCATGGTGCAGCGGGTGGTCAAAGCCGAGGTTATACATCAAAAAATGTCAGCTACCTAAATGCAAAAGTTGACACAAATGATAACCACTCTCACCGATAAACTACAGTGAGACTTTAAGACAAAGTGTTATTGGGAATTACAGGGAAACTGTGCTTGAATAGGATTGGGTTACCAAAGCATGTCCAATGCTGTGATTGAATGTTTGTTTTTTTCCTCTCAGTGACGAGGTGCTATCTGTTGGAAGATACAGTGCATTTTACTGGAACACCTGCCACTAAGTGTGTGAGAGGGAATGTGAGTGTGTCAGCATGATAAGATAGTTAACCCATAGCTGACATAAACACAGCTGACAGCTTTGACAAGGTTCTAACACAATTTTGTAGAGTCATTATATCAAGCCTGAGACAATGAGATGATGACTGAGGAAAGTTTGTAAAAAAGCGATACAGTACATGCACTAAGACTGTAAGACTTGGCATGCCATTTAGCACATAAACAGTTTGACAGCAAAATGAGATAAGTGGCATTTTCGGACATTGACTAATTTTGGCAAACCATTACATATCCTCATTTTAGAAGCTTAAACTTTCAATTTTGATCAAAGCATGACACCTGATTCTGTCACACGATCAATGAAAAGAAAATATTTCCTGTGCACACAGCGTGTGAATGCTGTGAGTGGTTTAAATGTGTTTACGGTGTTTTTGGAAAATGTTGAGTGACAGCAATCACTCAAGCAGTACTTAATGGCACGTATACACACTTAACACTTAACGAAAGAGGAAATTTTGGATGTTGTTTGAAAACCATGTGGGATGTTGTAGTTTAAGCACTATGGTGAAGCAGATAAATAACTTTACAACTTTACAAAACTTAAATATGCATAAATGATTTGTGTAAAAAAAACATGAGATGCATGTGCTATTTTAGGAATCTATCAGCTACAGTATACGGGGTTTACTGTAACTGTACTGTAATAGCAAGCTGTCATCATGTACAGAAATGAAAATAAAACTGGTAAAGGTGAAGGAGGCTGATGATGACTTGGTATTGTTTGTATTGTTTACAATGTTTCTCACAATCTTTAACAATTGTCATAATTCAAAGGGTTTTGTGTGCAACAAAACTCAATTTGCTGCCATTACTTGCTGTTTGACTCACTACAAAATCACAATCAAAGTATGAGTTTGCTATATTTTTCATTAAAACTCAACCAACACATTATTGATGCTAAATTGCATATTTAAATAACCACAAACCCAACTGTAGGCTTATTTATTCATTGTGCCAATACTGTGGGCAGTGGAGTTACTGCTTTTACCAAAAGAAAAAAAAAAAAGATTCTAACATATATAATCCAAACAATGTTGACAAAGTATTTTGGCATTTGTGCTTTTTAATCATGCTTGTGACTCAAAGTAAACATGCACGAAATATTCTCTATCATATTGCAATACTTCTTGCTTCATTTGAAAAAAGAATACTCATTTTTCTCAAACTTGCAATAATGGAGTTATCTCATTTTGCTGTCAAACTGTTCAAATGAGAATCAAGCTTTAAAATGTGCACCGAAAAATCTTATTTTTATTTTATTTTTCCTTTGCTGAAAATTTCAGCATTTTTTCCTTTTAAATAAATCTCACAGTTGTTTAATATAAAACACATTTTAAGCATTCTAATAATTTCTTTAAAAAAAATTTTTTTTATTAATAATTGACTTTTTTATCAGTTGTTTACTTATAATATTAACATCAAAATATCATTGGAAATTGAGAAAAGAGAAAAATGTATAAAAAATTTTCTTCTTCCCTGTGTCTTCAGGATGATGCAACTTCCTGTAGTGCATCAGACTTGTGTACTGTTCCAAATACTGCATTAATTCTGTGTTGAATGTATCAACTAAAATGTACATTGTGCTTATTTTTAAATTTTCATGTATATTCTCATGCATATTTGTATATAATACCGGTATGACACAACTCATGTAAATTTCCTACAATACATTTGATTTTGTGTATTGGCACACGTGTACTGTATGTCCACACATTTATCTGAACACTCACAGTTGAACCTCTACATCAAGCCGAAAAGGGGACTGTATTACCACGGGGTCCTGTTGGAATTTCCCTTGGGAGTTTCGGAGGCTTGGTGCATCCTCACATTCTCCCAGATCTTCCATCATCTAAACCAATCATCGTTCTTCTGCGCACCGGACTTTTAATAGGAACCATCACTCTATGGCTTTACTCTGGCAGGAAGTGAATGTTTTTTGGGTTCCATGTAACATTTTTTTAGTAAGTAGAGATAGTTTTTTTTAATAAACGTGATTACAGGCCAGTCTAATATAGTGCACACATATAAATCTTCTCCATCTCATTAAAACACCACGGACAGGAACATCACAGATGTGGGATTATGTAGTGTAGATGTCACTAATTGTCCCAGATGTACCAACAAATCTGCAGTAACATGGCTTCACGTTCCTCTGCTTAAAACGGCTTTTGTTTCAAAGAAGCAATTTGAAGCAATTAATAAAACGACTCCGATCTTTGTGCTCGTATTCAAACAGCGCAGTCGTTCATGGCATAAATTAATATGTTTATCTGAGAAAGGAGCAATCTAATAGCTCATCTGTCAAGCATAACACAGATGGGAGGGATATAATTGGAGAAAAAAAAAACAATTACCAAATGTCTCCTCTTCCTCCATTGGGCATCATGTGTTACTTGAGGTAAAATATACAAATATATAAATATATATAAAACAACACAGTAAACAAAATAAAATACTATCCATTTACTGATAAAATGAGAAAAGAAGGTATATCAGGTTAGATTCTTATTTAGACTTAATAAACCATAAAAGCTATCGCACATTGGCCTTTATGCATTTAATGGCCAATCTAATGTTACATTTGCTCTTTTTCCCGTCAGCATTATGATCTAGTTTTCTTGGTTAAATGTGACCTCAAATCTTGTGGATTGATAAGAAGCTCTTTTTAGGAATTAAAAGCCGCCATATCATAAATAGCCGCAGCCGAACATCCATCAGTCTGGTGGTCCGACTCCAGAGTGAGCTTCCATAACAGATATATCTCCCTTCTAATGCACTTTGTGGTTGTCACCGGGTTCTAATGCACTTGGGTATGGTGCCACACACACCCAAGCCTCGCTTGCTGCCTCTCACACACTCGATATACATACGCTACTACCAAGAAACCAACAGAAAGGCAGACACTGAATGATATTGAGCAGTAATGGTGGATCTGTGGGGAGTCGGGGAGGTCTCCATTTCCAATTTCTGCCTCGTGCAGGTACCTCTTCCTCAGCAATGCCCTTTTGTGGAGTCACGAGTCATTTTTACTTCCATCGTCATCTACTCATTATTAACCTCTGTCCTGAATGCCTGATCTCCATGACTCTGAACTGTTTAACTTTATCAGCCACCAATTAAAACTAATTAGGGTAGAAACCCAGCCATGTCATTCTCCTCACACTCCTTCTGGCATTAAAAGCTCACAGGACAGGAAGGTAAGATGGACACCATATGGATACAATATAAATTGAAAGTAGACTAAATCTTGAGCTGATTATATGAATTTGCCAGTAGAATTCCATGTACACGTATGTGCGTGTCTGCAATGCTTCTATCGGTCTGGTTGATTATTAAATCTTCCACACCTGGCAGTTCTTCCATCTAGAGCATAATGCGCTTTACTAGCCCACTTCCATGTTTATTCATATGTTTGTGTTCGGCTTGCAAAGTGGCACCCTTGCCCAGGTCTCCTGTGCAGCCCTAAATTTATGCATGGCAGCAGAAATTAATTAGGCGTCAATTAACACATGCTAATCAGCAGGCATTGGTTTATTGGTGTTAAGTAATTTGTAACGCTGTTGCAGAAAAAGCGATGAGGATCTCCGATGGTATTCTGCTCCCTCTATCAAAAAGACGAAAGAAAACCCAATAAAACCAGACAAATCAGGAGGGAAAGAGTCCTTGTGAAGTAAACAATCTTAGCAAGCATACCATTGGGGAATCATGGTTGTGGGTCAGACTGGTGAGAGAATGTTCGTTTAGTGCAGCTCAGTTCACAAGATGCCCGGGGGTCTACATGAGACCAGGAGATTGAGAGAACGAGGGATAGATCAGGGAATGAGAGAGCGATGATGAGTTTTCCGTTGCATGGGAGCTGATGCGTGCCTCAGCAAGGAGAAAACCCAGTGGCCATTCCAAAAAAAAAGTGTCATCTGTGTTTATGAGTTTGTGTGTCACTAAGATATTATCTCAAGCGCTACAGGTATAGAAAAAGATCTGCATAAAGAGCTGCCTTTAGGGATCCCGAGTGGCACAATGCGTTCAGCAAAAGCGCTCACCCTGTCATTGAGAGATTGCAAGTTGCCATGGCTTACCATGGTAGGCATTGCACTTTAGGGTGGTAGGGATGTGATCCTTACTTCCCAGTCAATCACTAATCCATCATGGGTCTCTGTGAGCTTAAATAAGGTATGTAGAACAGGACAGATAGCAGAATGCACAAGGGAGTGTGAGTTAGTTTTTGGGTATGTGGTTGTTTTATAATATGAGAGAGATAGCTAAAATTAGCATACCTGACATGAAATCTGGTGGTATGGTGGCTTCGTGGTTAGCACCTTTGCCTTGCACCTCAAGGAATTGGGTTTGATTCCTGCCTTGGGTCTGTTTGCATGTTCTTCTTTTGCATATTGGTGGGTTTCATCCTGGTGCTCTGGTTTTCTCCCACAGTCCAAAGACATGCAGTTTAGACTAATTGGTGTTTCCAAATTGCCCGTAGTGTGAATGAGAGTGTATGTGTGTGTGCCCTGTGATGGATTGGCTCCCCAATATACCACTGTATACAGGATAATGCGGTATAAGCGATGAGTGAGTGAGCGACATGATGTCTGAAAGGATTGTAAAAGCGACAAGTTATGCCATTTGGTTGTGGTTTTCAAAAAAGACTAATTTACTGTACAACTTTACTGTTTTGACAACTAAATTTGACAAGTCATATTTTTATATATAGTCATTGTATAATCAATAACTTTTGCAAGTTACAATTTTTGGCAGTTTGTTAACGTATCCAACAAGCAGGCTAAAAAATTATATTACGTATCACCGTAGCTCACAGTTGTTTTGGATTAAATTATCATGCCTTAGATCAGAATGTGTCATAGCAGGTATAAAGCTATCACATGTGCACCTATTAAATGAAAAACTGCTAAGCAACACGAGGCATTATTTCTTTTTGTTTCCATAATGGTTAAGTAATTACACAATGGCTTGTAATTAATTTTTGTCTAAATCAAGCACACTAAACGTCCATAACAGGAAAAAGTATTTAAAGTTTGGAAGAAAGTGAGGGCCACAATCATGGTCAAGAAATGTGCTAAGATTAGCACAAGCTTAAAGGAACGATAATGACGGCTATACATATTGACATTTCTCTGTACACAGAATTATCCAAATTAATCCTGTAATTTAGTATTAGGGATCAGAGGTACTCGGTGGTTAAGGTGTTGGACTACTGATTAGAAAGTCTCAGTTTCAAACCCCAGCACTACCAAATTGCCACTGTTGGGCCCTTAAACAAGGCCTTTAACCCTCAATTGCCCGGATATAAGAAGTTGCTCTGAGTAAGGGCGTCTGCCAAATGCTCAAATGTACAGTAAGCGTTAACACAGTCAAGGTTGTGCTGTTGTACCGAATATAAGCACAGCTGTGATGCTGTGTATAACATATTATAAACATATAATAAACATATAATAAACATCATTTATTATTAACAGATTATGAATCGTTTGTTTATTTAACCAGTTATTTTGCTCTGCCAACACATCTCCTTCCACAGCTGGAGGAGCTAAGAAACCACAACTGGCACAATACGACCAAAGGTTAGTGTAATTAACAAGGGTGAAGTTTTTTTATTATAATTATTATGCAGCAAAAAGATGAGGAGAATAAACATGGAGGTGGGTTGAGTGCCCAAATGGAAATCTCATGACTGTCCACCACCTTCATGTTGAATCCCAAATGGCGTTAAATGGAAAGATAATGTGCTGGGGTGTACAATCACATGTTCCACACTCCAAGTAGTGCCCTTGATCAGGGGATAAAGAGTGATTTGCGATAAAGCCTTGTGTTAGATGTTAGTTAGCTCTGCTGATCACATTACCCATGAACAGAACACAGATGGTTCAGAGGCAATTCTGAAAGTATTAAGGAGACATGGTGTTGTTTGAGATGACATAACATTATCAGATGTGTTTTCTAGCTAAAAGTGCTTCTGGAACTGGGTTTCCTACTCTTTCCAATACTGTGGACCGCACTGACCTACTTTCACCCATGCATCTAACCGACAATTAGTGTAATTGTCGATTGTAAGAGTACCTGTGACACAGAGTGATACTGTATGTATAGTTAAATGTCCCGGTGCTGTTATGCTCTATATCACCACTAGTGGAATGCATCTCATCCAGTCAGGTTGCTCGCAGGTTGTTCCTCCACAGTGGCTTCATAGAGTAGGTTATGAGAAAAATGTTTGTTTAATGAAACTCATTACATTAAATCTCACATTGTATTGCGATGTGGTATTCTTGGCATCAGAAAAGCCGCTTGAAATTTTCCCACAAATTAAATCCGTATATTTATCAGCAGCTTTGTAAACGTGCTCCACTAGAAAAAACACGAATTCCTCGGACATGTGAAACAGATTACTGGTGCCAAATAAGAGAACGTCAGTGCACTACTACTACTCTACATGACCGCTGTGGAAAGACTTTCTGAACGCACTACTATATAATAAATGTTTATAAAACATTGCTGCTGAAAAAATATTGCTGAAAAAATATTTTCCAGAATCTTTCATGCTAACATGAGCTAACCTGACAGGACATCTGAGGAAATCTCTGTTGGAGCTCAAATAAAACTTCTTTTGAGAGCTGACAGAAACACCAAGGGCATGTCTTTGAGTTCAAATAATACTGTCATAAAAAAAAAAAAAGCTGATATGACGTTGTTTAATATTGTCAGATATTTGCTGCTGCTTTCAAGTGCCAGCGTCATTAGTGTCTACCTGAAAGATGACGAAGGCCTATTTGAGTGTTCTTCAGGCAATGTCAATAGACTACACCAGACTAAAAAGCATTATGAGAGGCCAAATTGAATAAATGCTCAGTAAAAGAGATTGTCATATAGGCCTACACACAATGTAGCAGCATTATTACAGCTATAAGAGGATTTCTTTCATAATTTGCTGGTCAGCTGGATAAAAAGCAAATAAGGAAGATGGAGCTCAGTGCATTTTTAACCACTTAAGCCGTACTCGGATCTGGGCTCTTTGGCCATCTCTGTAATTATTCTCCGTATTGTATGGGAAATCAGCTCTATATTCCTGTATTACTGTGACATTTCAAGATTAAATTTTCTGCATTTTCATTAAGATCTAAATACTGCACTTGTAAAATCATGCAGTCAATTGCACAATAATAATAATAATAATAATAATAATAATAATAATAATAATAGTTTGCATGGGACATGGGAAAGATTCACGTAACTGTTTGGTTTTGTCCTTATCTGTGATGTAAAAAAAAAAAAAAAAAAAAAGCACTTTTATTGTAACCACAAAAAAATACTTATACATCACAGAAAGCTATCCCAGGATACAAATGCAATTAAATATGAATACATTATTCAGAATGAACAGTTAATGGCTTCTATATGGATGCAAATACAGACACAAAAAAACGAGTCCACTAATCGTTTTTTCTTTTCTTTTTTTTTTTTTTCTTGTTGAGAGTAGAGATGTGCACTGGTATTGGGACACGACAAAAAAAAAAGTATTCCTAGAAGGATTTTTACTTTTATGTGAGCAAGCACTTTAATAAGAAACAATAAGATATGAATCCTGCAGGCCAAAGATAAACCACCATTCATTTACAGTGTTAATTCATTCATTCATTCATGCAACAGTTTAAATTACGTTACTTGCTTCTTTATACTTTCGAGATGAAGAACCAATTAAAGTCATTAATTAATGTGGCAGTCAAGCACATGGTACATCTTAATTAAAATAAATAAATAAATAAATATAATAAATAATAGGCCATGCTTATAGGCCAGGCCAACTTCAGTATTAAATTTGAAATACATATACAAATGAAAAATATTCTAAGCAATGTACAGCTACTTATTCAAATAGTGGCACTGTGTTTTACTCAATTAAATAATTATTGAACTACTATAAAATATAACATTTTGCATTAACAATTTTGTACAATGTGAAATGTCTTTGAAAATATTCTATTATTTTAATGTTTTAAATACACATTAACTATTGATGAACTGCTCCTGCATGCCTGAAGTAAAGCTTTAATTGCCTATTTTATTAATATCCGTTGCACTTTCCACCACTCATTTGACTTTCCATCTCTCAGGTCAATGTTCGTGTTATCGTAGTCAATCTCAGTGTACATTATTCAAGCTTTTGACCAGTGCAACCTCTGTGAAAGAACATTCTGCTTATTGATTTTGCAATAAAGTACTATATTTGAAAATAAATGTACTGTATGTACAACTCGAGGCAGCCACAATATCTTCAAAATCACATTAGCCAGTAGTACTTAAACCATAATTCCTTTTTTTCTAAAGCCAAGGGACCGATGGACAAGCCATTGTTTAATAAAGGGTGACACGAACTGCCAGGGGACCAGGGAAAATTTGTCAAAGTTATCAGACACTTATCAGAGATCATGTGATCTATATGTCATATAGGATCCTACGGTACTGTATAAGGTGAACTTGCCTTGTCAGGAAATAAAACAGGTGTGGCATTTATTATTGTTGATTTTATTTTATTTTTAAGTTGTGATTTTTGGTGCTTTTAAATTCAATAAAAATCTCTGTTTTAGGAATGTTTCCTGCTATACTACAAATTTTGACTTATGGTTAGTGTTACTATGTCCACCAACATACCAATAGCCCCATTCCACACCTTTGTGTAATAGAAAACAATTGCATTTTCTTCTTAACCATTAAGGCATTGCAAGTCTAAGAAATAAACCATTTTACAAGCAAGCTTACTATGAAATGACACGCTTAGTACAGTATGCAGGCGCAAATTACTTTTTGCATGAATATAATGCGCATTTTTGCCATACAGATGACAATGATTTACTGCACTCGTTAACTAAACGCCGGCAGCCATGATTATCTCTCCAAATATAGATACAGAGCTGTCAATCATTTTGTATGTGGAAACATTAGCAGCTTATTTTATTGTGATTGTTTCACTTTCATTACAACAATTACAGCAATTGCATCATTGCTGTAAAAACGCAGAATGGTGCCTGCATTAAAGCAAGGTTTCGAGCATGCGTTCTAAAAATAAATAATTAGTTCTGGCTATAGTGTTTACTATTAGTTTTCTTGATAAATAAGGAGCATTTACAAAAGTGGTCTAAGATTACATACTGTATGCATTTTGTGTTCTGTTGAAATCTCGATTTTTGGTTAGACTGCAACCATTATGCACCATGCAAATGAGCAGGACTCTTCATTTGAATTGGCAGCATGCATAAAGTCAAGGTTGCAAGTGGACACATAGTATTAGAATGATTTTCTTTCAAAATCTACTTATGGCTATTCTGCCTTTGTGTAAATGTAGTAAATAAATGCGTAACCCAACAACAAGTTAATTACAACAGGTCAAATTAGATTTATTTGCCTAAGTGTCTCTTTTGTTCTTTTTTTTCTCCTCTATCTTGTTTTTCTTAGCCATGGAGTAATTAAAGCGTGGGCACGGGTTATGGTTGGATTTGCGTAAATGTGTTTCATTAGACCCACTTGGCTTCCAGCAGGCAGTGAGAGCAATAAGAGCCATGTCAGGCACATTAAAGATGCTAGGACCGATAAGCATAGATAACCCCTTTACATTTGCATTCAAACAGGGCTTTTAGACGAAGCCTTAGCAACAGGCCGCTGTAATGAGCCCACGACTTGCCCTAGTTCCAAAGCCAAGATCTTGGAGAGCAGCTTTAAATTGGAAATTATTACGCATTAAGCCCTCGACAAGGCCTCCAGGATCGAAAATATCGATATCTTGCCTCGGACAATAAATCCAGCGGATCTCACTTTCTCTTTCCAGCATGTTAGGCTCAGCCGCACCCGGCTACTGTTCACAGCACCTTATTAAAATTTTCCTGTAACAAATTAATTCCAGCATTTTCACACGATTGAATTAGTGGGCGAGCGGCCGTGCCGTCACAAGTGTTCGGCTGCTTCAAGGGAGACAAATTGCCGGCCTGGACAGCGGGGTAACAAGCGGCGAGTGTTGAGTCCCTGATAATCTTCCCACTAATTCTCCATTACAGCAAAATGAAGCCATAAATCTTCCTGACAGGTGATCGATGTAAACATTGTTTCCCCCCATGATTGCCAGCGATCCCAGCGGAGGTACTGTCCGCTCACAATCCGCTGAAATTACTCCCAGCGCGAGCCCTCCCCTGAAAAAAAAAAAGGAAAGGGGAAAAAAAAGGTGAATGGCATGAAAGCCCTACATTCTTTCCTTTGACAAAAAAAAAAAAAGTCAACATTTTGCTTTTGCTATGCTAACCAAATAGACATGTTGAGAGCTTAGCATCTATGAAACTCCTGCCTTTCAAATAAAGGTCACGGTCACTTAAATACGGGGGAAAAATGATTAATAAGGAAGCCAGCATAGGAGAAAAATGAGGTAGATAAGCAAAGAGAGTGAAAAATGAGACATTTAGCTGTGAGCATTTAGCAGCCCAGCAAAGGCTGAAGGCTGAGCTGTGTAGTAGTGTGTATTAAATTACTTTATCCTTGATCGAGTGTCATTAATGTCCTGTAAATGAGAACTGGAAGTGCCCTGTGGCTTGGCCTGTGGCCTCTATCCATGTGCACTTAATTCAAGAACAGATATTTTAAGTTCTGCTTCTTGAAGTCTGGCTGCCCAGACCAAACCCCAGGTACATTTCAGTTTAAACCAACCTCATCCATTACTGCCACCGCACGGCCTCTATTTCCTGAAAGACCAACGTCCTGGATTTTTAAGCCTTTAAATCAGCTATTAAATAGGATTCTAAATATGCACCAAGCATATGTAATCTGTTCAAATTGTGAAGTATCACTTTGTGTTGAGAATGATCCCTGTGAGAGATATTTCATGCCACCTCTAGGCTACTTCAATGTCAGGCAAACAGGCCTAGTCTTTAGATCTTTGATGATTCAAAGAACGTCGAATTTTCTCATTTTCTTTTGTTCCTCTCTCCCAGTGACGTGACGAAAACAGTTCTGAACGATTGAGTTGTCAAGCAGTCGAAGCTCAGCACACATTATCAGGCTGTTATCTGTCTGATTATATTCTACACTGTTATTAAATCATGCGTGATTACAGAGCCTGCGATGCTCTTAAAGGGGAATCCTCTGTTGCATGTCACCTCGGCACAAAAGGAACATTTCTCTTAAAGGGGAAGCTCAAAATAAACCTTTTAATCCAAATTAGTCTTTCAAACTTTGTTCTACTCAGCAGTTTTTTAATTACCTGTAGAAATCGCCAGTCAACAATACGCAAAAATCACAAAAGAAAAAAGTTGTACATTATTTGATGTGTGCTTTAGTTAGTCACCTTGATGCAGTTTTGTTAGAAGGACCTTAGAGTCACTGGATGAGCAGCACTGCTTCAACTAGACCTACTGTGGAAGTGTATTTATGAGAGCCATTCAGCCAATGCCTAAGGGGCATCTGTAAAGGACAAGGCAAGCCCTCTCTGAACAGACATCTTCTATTGGCTTTAAAGGTTACTGCTCCTCCAATTGGTCCCAGTCTGGCAGTGTCACTTGCAGTATGACTTCATCACCCCGGGAGAGGAGGACAAGACGAAAGAAAAACAGTTGGTGGCCATCCGTCAATGTCCGTCTCAAATTACCACTCGACCAATCACCAGGCAGGATCAATAGAGAGTCAAGGCAGAGGGGAGGAGACCAGGGGGTGACCAGCCTAGAGATGGAGGAATAACTGATCAATACATGAGGATGGATTTTGTCATTTTGAAAATCTGCTGTCAGAGGGAAAAAACACCACTGCTTCAGGGTACTCAAGCTGAACTTGGTGGTCTCTCGAGAGCCTGAGACAGTTGGTCCGAAATTAGAGCCGAAGATCCAGGTTGAAAGAAGCTCATACTATCACAAAAGGGAGGCCACAGAAATAACAGTTCAACTTTTTTTTTATTGGTACAAATTGAACATCGAACAAGTGGACAAAACCTATTGATTTTCCATTGGCAGAATTCAAGCAAAAGTAGCCACAGGTTTCTCACACAAGATATAGTGGATAGATCCGGATTATTGAGGCTTTTCTTAGACTAATGGCCGGGTGATCACAGCTACTGAGTTTATTGGCAGACGAAGTGGGCTGATTAATGTTGGTTTAAGCGAGTCGGGATAATATACAAAGCTTATTCGAGTCGCTGACTCCCTGAAATCAGCAGATTGAATGCATGAGTAAGAGCTATTGATTTTGATATTCACCCATAATCAACAAGGAGCCTTGTTGGCTTTTGGATATTGAGTGGTAATTGGGCTTTGTTTGCCATTTGCTTAGATAATGAACCAATGATCATGCATTTAGCGAATCGTTAGGTCATGAATGATGCGCTGGTAGATGAAGTGTAAACAAGTGCTTATCTATATATAATGCCAGTATTACAATACAAACACTAATGGAGTTAACATAAGTATTAGAATGGGCAGGCTTGGTGCTATTGCAGATTGCAATCCTCTGGTTTGAACCTAAATTCAGCTTGATGAGTTTCAAGCCTTTCGTGCCACTAAGAGGGTTGGTCCATTGTACTGTTGCTCAGATGGACCCTGGGCTTACTGTAATCCATGATAAAGCAGATGCTTTTTTTCAATCTTTTTCAAATGGTATTGTTCTAATCAAGCCACTAACTGTTTGAGGAATATGGCCAATTAATTAAAGCTGTATCAAGTGCACTAGCACTTACTGTATAAGAGCAAACTAGCAAGCAAGCCTCCTATGCTCAGAGTCATCACCTCAGTCGTCGCAATTAGAGGTGCGCTACCAATTAGCGTAATGGCTTCTAAGACATAATTTATAAAACATCATCAGGTCAGAAGGCAAATGGAAATTGCATAAATATCCAATTAAATGTATGAATAATTTGCCTCAGGACAAACATTGATTTCTTCCCCCTCTCTTGGAAAGTATCTTGGTGGTGTATAGATGAATGCCCAGGGCTACGCTGATGCTACGCTAATCATGTAATCATCCCACATCTTTCTTGTAGGAAACTGCTTGTGTGAATATTCCTTCCAACATGGCCGTGTGGGATTTTGTTTAAGTGATTTACTAGGGCCAGTGTAAAAATGGAGAGTGAGGTAGAGAACAGATGCTCAGGGCGTTCTTTTCCAGTGCAAGGTTGAAGATGTCTCGGAGTTTGGCTTGGTCGAGTGCACAGAGCAGCCGAGAGCAACGACCTCTGTGAAGTGTATTATTGCCGATCAGAATATCTCAAATTGAAAACAAGACCTCCAAGCCTACATAACCGCTTTTACATACAGCTTCATTGCACTTGTTATATCTTTAGCTGTTCTTTTCATTCATGTATTCCTGTCATATTATTATTTTATTTTTTTATTTTTTTTTGTGGAAGAGAGATGACATGTCCTGGGGCATGTTATTATTTTTGAAAAATTCAACGATTTAAAGTGTAACATTTCCAGACTCCAAGGTCACAGCTGTGTGCATGTTTTTTTTTCTTTCTCCCTCTTCTTTCTCTCCCTTTTCTGTTTCCCGCCCTCTCTGCAAATCGATTGTTTCTAAAGAGCTCAAACGAAGCGCAAGGACTCTAGGGTCCTCCGGCAATGCGGTCGGAAGGGAAAGCGCTGCTAGGGACACAGGCGTAGGGAGAGAGCGCTCTCCCACTTTTCCGAAAGCCTGGCAGCCTGACCTCAGAGTTCAGGGCGAGCGGGCGGATTGGCGCGAGTACAGGAGAGTCGGGCTCGGAAGTCAGCCGCCCGGGCTGGCACAATGCAGCTTGGCCTCTTCTTCTGCCTTTGCCAAGATCCTGTACAAAAAGGGTCTTTTTTCAGGTTTTGTCAGGGGTGGATGTAAATTTGGTTCACTCTCCATTTATTAAGGCCTGATTACAGGATCATCTGTGCTCTAACTAGCGCTTTCAAATGTTGACCAAGCAGCGCTTGTTTAAAACATGAGGGCAAGGAACAGGGTAAAGGCCTGTATCTCAATAACCTAACTGAATATTCTGTTGTACCGGGGCACGCCAATACATAATGCAAAGAAAGACAGCAAAGAAATAGAGTTTAATAGGAAGTTAAGAGTGAGTGCTGGTTGAGCAAGGAGTTTTTAATAACTTGGGACAGCTTCTTTTGTTCCAGTTGTACTTTCCTTTTAAAAGAATGTTTCTGCTATCATGAATGACTGAAAGCTACTTCGGACCATTAAGTACTTGCTTATTTGCATTATACTAATAGATTGCTATGAAATTCATCAATCATTAGCAGCGGTCGTCGTGACACAGCATGGCGGTGTTTCATGCCGAATATACAGTACAGTATGTAGTACTATAACTAGATGGAGTGAGGGATGCTGTCTACTCCTACGGAGAAAGCGAGAATTCCCAGTGAACAGGTAAAAACCTGATAGCTCTGCGTCTCCCAGTGGCAGTGCCCACTCTTTCTATCTGACTTCCTTCTCGATGTTCCACGTACGTTGACGGTGACAGTCCTTGGCACTCCAGCCCCACAGGGGGTCAGCCGTGTAAGGAACATAAAAGGCCAATTTAATTTAGCGCGTCCGCTGCTCCCAAGTATTTTAATTCAGACAGCTGTGACGGAGGAGTTAATATTTTACTTGTCAGAAGCCAAGCCGGGGCCACTGAATCATAGTAATTCTCATTAAGAGGCTCTCCCCTAGCAGCACCCTAATTCAAAATAATGAAAGTAAAGACTGAGAGAGATTCTAATGCTAGTTGAGGCCTATCTTTTAATATTCCCCCCTTGATGGATTAGGTAAGTGGGAAATTCATCTTGGATCATGGGGCCTAATTCAATAAGGGATCATTCCAGGAGTATTGCATTTTATAATAATGTCATTTAAAGTGTCGTCTTCCATTCCGACTGTCCCATATGTATGCTTATATAATGGTGCCAGAGGGATAAACTTTTACAGGGGGAACCGCACTTCCGCCCCCCCAACCCCCACCCCCTGCATGCTACCTCTTTTGTTCCCCTTCTCCCGCTCTCTCTCTCTCTCTCTCTCTCTCTCCACCTCCATTTCTCTGTCTCATCTCGCTGTCTCTTCCCTCCGCCAAAAAATTATAGAGATTTCAGGTCTGCAGGCGCAGAATCAATTTCTCAGCGAAAATTTAAATAACTCAGGCAAATAGATTCTTCATATTAAGATGGTGGTACACATTAATATTTAACAAATTATCATAAATTAAATGGTGGTGTAGAAACAGCTGTTGAATACACCATCGTATTAAAATGAAATACGCATTACAGCGTGAATGTCTGTTACCATCATCTCATTTCCATTAAAGAAAATCAGGAGTATATCTGGGTAAATATAAGAATATGAATTATGTTTAGGAACACAGCATGGACCATGGACTTGCTAAATGATATATGTTAAATTAGCATGATCGGTATTATTAGATCTCTGTGCTAGTCTATAAAGTAGGCCCTGAAGCTTTCCAATTCACAACATACCTGAGTTTTTGAAGCTGTGAAACTGAAACTGTGCTTTTTCTGTTCATCCAATTTAATATTTAAGATTAATATTTAAACAGATACATAATACAGTAAAGCAAAAATAGCAATTTACAGAGATACAGTGTGGAATTGTATTACATTATTATTAGTAGTATTAGTATTAGTGGTAGAAGTAGTATGAAAGGCAGTCAAATCAAGTTGGAACTTTTGATTGTGCAGAATAATACAACACTCTGATGAGAGTAAAAACTTTCTTTATTTCTCTATATAACCCCCTGCCACACTAATGCACCTTCCCTAGTGTGTCACTAGTGCCTGAATATGATCAAGGAAGAAAGTTTTCTCAGTGCTCCAGAGCCATGATTAAACTGCCTGCATCATGTCTTAAATGCTGGCCTCCCAGGAATTCCAAACATGTGGAAATGGCTTGGAGCGAGGTCACGACTGTGCCAGTAACTTCCATCCGAGTTCCTGTAATGTACAAGTTGTATTCGTGAATGATTGTGTGTACAGTTCCCACAGACAGATGCGTCTCTTCCGCAAGTTGGTGACATGTTATACATTGATTTGAAAGGATCAGGCATTCCATATACCGAATGGTCACGGGAAAGACTAAATTAGGCTTCAAGCTTTCTCAGTCGGGATTGCCTTTCATGGAAACACAACCATCTTTAAAACATTGGCTTTGTGACAATGACCATTGTAAAATTTGCACCATTTTAAAATTCTACTGTGGCTGAGAGACTCATCAGCATAGTGTGTTTAAAGTCTTCTGTCAATGTCAATTTAGATTTACACTTTAATTCACGAGTTAATCCTGTTTCAGTCCCAGTTTGACTTGAACGCCCATTGTACATTAAACACGGTGTAAACACTATAGTAAAATCGCCAGAAGCCAGAATTTCACTGATTCCTACCCTTGCAGCCCTCAGGTTGATGTCAGTTTCTTTTCCGTAAGTTCTCACCTGTCAGTCAAACACGTGGGATGATGATCCCTCAGGGTGGCCTTTTTAAAAAGACCCCATGTACTCATTAAGATAAGAGTCAGCACCACTCAGAACTTCTCGAAAATGACAAAGTGTTCTCTCTCTCTCTCTCTCCGGCGTTCATGTCCTCAATACCTCACCCCTACACGCATCCCACGACTCCTACAGTATGTCCCGCTCTATCTCCTCTCACCTTATCATGCTTGTCTTCCTTCAGCTTTCTCGACACTCACATTCCGCTGTCATTGACGCGAGGAGCTTGAAGCCCTGGATGGTGTTGGAGAGGTTGCTCTAAAGTACTGTTCCAAGATCAGCAGAGACATTGTTTTGCTTGAGGGTAAATGTTGAGAAATCTGATCTCAGATCTTTCACACATGAGGAGTTATCATCGAGAGTAAAGTGCTGCAGTTTGGGGGTGGAGGGGGCATACTGCAAGTAAGATAGGCTTGACTCAAAAATGCTAACAGTGCTGATAAATAAAGAAAGATAAAAGGGCTCCATATAAAATGAAAACAAGCCTTTTGTAGGTTTTTTTTCTGACCATGTGCCAAGTCTGAATGACGCATAGCAATAAACAATAAAATCAAGATCAAATGTTACTGGTTTTCTGCCTAGATTGCTCTATTGGATGACTATAATTTGTAACATGTGCTATATTACATGTATAAACTATGTTAGATTTACTTAGTTTAGTTTTACTTTTAGAAGTGACATAAATAGAACAGACACATCGTGACATTTGAGCTAGGTTTTATTACATTATTGATTATGACATTAATGGGTCGGTATAGGCCAATGTATATTTACAATATTTACATGAAGTGTAATGCAAGGTAGAGCATTTTAATTCAGTTCTATTTTGTCCTGTTTTTGCATTAATATGAAGGAAGCCACCAGTGTGCTACCTAAACAGCATCTCTGACTTTCTACATTTTTTTTTTCTACAGCATCATTGTATTAATCTGAAAAGATTGACATGCAATATATTTCCTACCTACCAGTCCAATGCCCAGGGTGTAGTCTCTAGTATATAAGAAACTAAAGGTCATTTCATGCTATTGATCATGGTATTTCCCTTAGCACTTGGGTTTTGTTGTGCTGTATTGTTTTCACTCCTCTTTGGAAGAGCTTTGGTGAGCACAACCACCATGTGGAACGTGTTCCAAATCAGATCTTTATCAAAGCATACAGTTAAGGGGGTAATTAAAGACCAGTTTGATCACTCCAACGATAGCAGTGTTGGGTGTGAACAAGGTTTGTAATCAGCAGCAGGTTATTTGTGCTTTGCTACGACTGACTGTTGAACTTTTTTTGTGCGGGGGGTAGAACACAGCTACACAAACCAATCTCATTGGTAGGGATCAGAACCTGTCCTTGGACTTGGTTACATGATGCTATGTTATGTGCATTTTGGGCTAGAACAGATATGGCATATGTCCCCTCGAAAAATGGATAATAATGTAAGAATGAAAATAAGGAGACCTTTTCAGCCACCCAGTCTCAACTCATTTAAACACCTGTGAGAGATTTCTGAATGATATACTTGAGAGTGTTTCTGAATACAGTACATTTTGCATTATTGACATTCGATTGTGTCTTTCCTGAGACTTGCATAATCTTGGCCAAAATGCATCAAAGTTTTTAAAATGCTCCTGACCACATACTAAATCACTCCTTTATCACCAGCATGCATGAGTGTATTTGCATCATATTGGCAACAGATTTGTATGTTCACCTCTCCTAACTATGCATCATATTGAATATCACCTAGAGCTCTTCTGAATTCATGTCATGTGCTCCCTATGGCACTATCTGCCTAACAACAAGTGACTACACACGAAGCTACAGGTGACCTGTCCTCTAAAGCTGGTGATAGATTCCTATCTTCTTATCATCTCATATCTTCTATTTGATTTTTTAAACATTTCGAGTTCATTTGGAACCCAATTTCTGGTAACTTGAGTTGGGTTCCCTCATCAGCATGCTAGCTTTGTTAGCTATCACTCACCATCTTGTCAGAAACATCAATTACCAAGGGAGCCCACGATCAGATGGCGTTCTCTACTTTGCATGATAAGGTTCTCAGCTCGGGCCTACCCAAAGCCTTATTAATCCCATACGGGTGTGACAACTGCATCGAAACGTAGTGTCCCAGATATGGAAAAGTTTTTTAGCAAATAATATGTTTAACATTTTCTCAGTTGATTCAGTTGGCTGTGGTTTTTCCCACTGTTCTTCTAGTGCATGCATTATTATTTTTTAGATCTACAATTCTTCTAATAATACTAATAATACTCATCAGTTTGCATGTACAGTATATAATCTCTGGTTGTCAAGTTGCTCATTGGAAAGTCTTGCATTAGCAAACTCCTACTTACACTGACTACTACAGTTTATGAACCTACTTCTTCTGCCTTCACTGAAGATTTCCTTACACCCTCCCAGATGTTCTACCTAAGTTGTTTTCCTGTGCTGTCATGTTTGCTTAATCTCTATCATTTCTGGTCTACCTCTACCAGTAGGTAATTACTAATTGTATCCACAATTCTTTGGAAAAAATGTATCCTTTAACTCTTACAGATGCACTAGGTATACTCCAAGTGGTACAGGCCTGAGGAGTAGTCTTGGCTGAACCATTCTGTCATTTCTGATTTCAAGCAGTTGCAGGTAAAAGGTCCAGTTCTCTGCCAAATTAGGTTGTCCTTTGGGTCAGAGGTGGCTTGTGGCTGGAGTGGTTTATCAGGGTTACTGCAATGGTCACACATCACTCAGTCCTTGGCTTTAGCAGGTTATTACCACCTACTATCATCTGGCAATCATCTGTCTTCTGAAGGGTCAAGCACAGTCTTATTTTCCATATGATCAACCCTTTTTTCCCCTTTCTTAAACGTACATTTGCATTGCACTTCGTACTGTACGGCCCAGCTTTTCAAAACATCACCATGCTAAGACGGTCTTCTTTTAACACAGCTTCTTCGCAGCTATATTCAATCACTCTCATCATCAGTCAAAGGTTACAGTAGTGAAAGAAACATTGCTTCTGGTAGATCAGGGACCTGCTTCAAAAAAGCCACTGAAGGACCACAGCCTCTGTGATGTACAGTCAATAAGAAAGAGACCACTAAAGATAGAGTTGGCTAACGTACCAGACACTTTTTTCAGCTATTTAATAATAATAAAATGAATATTTCCCTCTGTCTGCCTCTATTTCCACACATACACACACATACCGATTCCTTGCTAAAGCTTTATGGCCACATTTGACGCTAATGCACAGCTATTTAATTAAATGTTCCCAGATCTTCGAGCCAAGCCAGTAATCCAATAGCACGGTAAAACCATTGTTAAATCCTCTCTTTAAACGCCTGTTTGCCCCAAAACTGGTCTGAGATGCGTTTTCCAATCTTCTTTGTCAATCCTCTTTATGCCTTGTGATATAAATTTACATGCATTGCATTAGATTCATACACTGACTCACACACAGACCCAATTGAACCCACACCGCCTATAAATTCTGACACTGTCTCCTGCTATTATACATTTTAGAGTATGTGGATCCTATAATCTTATAACCTATGAGAGAGTGTGTCATTTAGGCTTTAATCAAGCCATGCAGAGCTATGCTGTGGCCAGGATTTCCATAGTAATGCACCTGTCAATACTCTTAGGAGTAGAAGCACTGAAATCAATAAATACATCTGAACAATCATTGGAATGTAAAGCCATGTCTTACTTCACTATGCATTTTATACAATATAATAAAATCACTGTGTCACATCTATGCTTTAGGGCTATACTGTGTTCCCTATTGTATACTCACCTTTAATCATTTAAGAAAGAGTTCAATCTGTGGACAAAGTTTAACCTCTGGCAGAGTCAACTAGGTTTTAGACTACACTATTTAAGTACTTTCTGGTGGAGGTACTTACAATTAAATATTGAGGGAGATCCGTTGCCCAGGTAATAGTTAATCAGTTTGGTGCGTTAACCAATCCACACTTTTGTAAAAGATCTGCTAGTCATTGTGAAGGTTGCCCACTAGAGGGCAGTGTTTATGAGTAGTATGAGTAGTTTTTGTATGTAGACTCAGTTTCCCAGAAGGCTCCTCGGTCAGGTGACGCTGATGCTCACCTGAACTGAGGAAGCTCATTAGCATCCTTATAAATAGCTGTTAGTTCTGGGAAACTGGGTCGAGCATTAATTTCTGTTCTGTTAAGTGGGTTTTGTTTGATCTGGTTTTATTTTAGTTTGTTTTGATAGTTGGCCTTTTTGTTTATGGAGCTTTAAGTTAAGTTTACTTCTATTAAGACGTCTTTGTGTCTCCTAGCAGGATTAGCCTCTAGGAGAATTAGCCGTTTGTGTTTACCCTCATGTGTAAGTAACCCCCATTGCATGTTAGTTATTAGTCTGTTTAAATACTAACATGTTTAGATTTTAGTCTGTCTAGTCTTCGAGTCTGTCTAGTCTCATCGTCTGGTTAGCTCTTAGTCTGTTTAGGTACAGTACTAACCCGTTTAGCCACTAACCTTTAGAGTTCTTAATCTGTTTTATACCTAGTCTGCTGTGTACCTTGTATGTTCATCCCTTGGGTCTCAGGCTACTAGCCTGTTTAGCTATTAGCTATCTTAGCAGCCAATGGGCGTAACAGCTAGTAGACCTAGCCAAGCCTGTCTTGTGTGTGTTTATCCTTTGCATGCATAGTCCCTAGTGTTTAGTCAGTTAGTCTGTTTAGTGTGTTTTGTCTTGTCCAGTCTGTATTGTCAGTGTTTGTAATCCCTAGTCTGTATGTTTAAGTGTTTTTGAGTTCTCTTTATAGTATGCTGCACGTTTTTAGCCAATTTCCATTTGTTTCTGTTGTTATTATTATTATTATAATTAAAGACTGTTTCACCGCATCCCCTCTGTGCCTATGCCTCACCTTCATGCCCACAGTCCAACATCTAGCAGTACGTGACAGTCATAGTACCTTTTTTTTTTTTTTTTTTTTGTACTGTAGAGAGAACACAAAGCAACCATCGAAGAAAATGTGGCTTGGGATGATTATTGTATTTACCCTACAGTACTTGTGTGCTGCATAAGAAAATGACAGCACATATCAAAGAAAATGCACTTGAATGAATGACAGTACATTTATGGCGCTTTTCCATTGCCTAGTACGACACGGTTCAGTTCAGCTCACTTCTGGGGGGTTTTCCACTGGGAACAGTACCTGGTCCTTTTTTTTTTTTTTTTTTTTTAAAGTACCACCTCAGCCGAGGTTCCAAGCGCACCGAACCGTTAACAAAACGTGACGTGTAAACTCTGCTGGTCACTGATTGGTCGGAGAAAATCGTCATTACTGCGTCACTGAACTTGCGACACGAGACACAACAGAACCGCTATATTTAGAACAGCCAGCGAAGGATCGGACGCACCTTTTTGTATTAACCAAAAGGTATTACGCCGGATGCCCTTCCTGACGCAACCCTCCCATTTTATCCGGGCTTGGCACCGGCACTGCATCCAGTGGCTCGGGGGGTTTGGGCACTGGCTGGGAATCGAACCCGGGCCTTCCGCATGGCCAGTGAAACACCTACCATGTAACATCGGTATTTTATATTCTAGCACTGTGAGAAACACAAGTACTGTATGGTATACAGGTTTACCTTTTCATTCTTATAGGGTAATGTTTTAAGATGGGTTTCAAATATAATGAGAATTTTTTTTACCACATCCAAAATTAGTTTTTTCACGATTCATGTGTGCTCTAGGAATGTAAGCCCGCAAATTTCTATTCTGTTACTTGTCACCTCTGCTTTTACACCAGCCCTAATGCTCCAAAGCATCAATGATTCACATTTTCTCGCATTCCAAAAATGCTGATCACGCTGATCAAGGGATGAAATCCTTCCCTGTGTCAGGAATCAATGTTAATGTTTTATAGTCAGTTAGCTACAAAGTCACCAGTAGAAGCTTTGTATTTATTGACGGGTAAGCTAAAGTAGCTAAATTCAAAAAGCAAATTTTTATATATTTCCTTGGATTTTCCCCATAAATTAGTCACAGCCTATTTTCTCCTCTCTACAAGCTCTATCACACAATATCTACCAACCAGTGAGGGAGAAGGCTATCAGGTGCGTATGGCAAGCCTTGTGAAGCCAGCCAACCATATGTTTTCAAACTGCCTCTCATGCAACGTCAGAAACAGCTTCATACATTTGGAAGTAACCGCTATCCACCCACTTCACCCAAATCACAGATGCCAATAGTTATCTAAAGTAGAGAAAGTATTCTATCATGAGAGCATGGCCTACTTTGCTCCCTTAGACTCCTAATGTTGGATGACCATTTTTTTTAGGGTGAACATTTTATTTAATTAATTAATTGATTGAATTAAATTTAATTTAGAGAAATATGCCTTTAATGTTTAGCCTTTTTATAAATTAATATTAGCTTGTATTTCACCTTAAATAAAAAAAATTTAACTAACACAGATTGGAAGCAAACTAGTTAACATTTAAAGTTATACAGTACAAGTCAAAAGTTTGCACACCTAATTAATTAATTTCTACAATACTGGAGATTTCAAAACTATCAATTAACATGGCATTAGGTAATGAAGAAACAATACCAACAACAACAGTCAGCTGTTATTTTAAGACATGAAGGTGAGCTGTTTGGAATTGCAATAACAGTTTTGCCAAATGCATTTGCAAAACCCCTCACACACCATGATAAAACTCTCTCATGAAGGCCGTCCCAGGAAAGCAAAACCAAAACTTCAGCTAGAGTCCAGTCTCAGAAATCACTAATTAGTAGGGATGTAATGGTATCAAAACTTCACGATACGGTAATACCTCGGTATGAATGGCACGGTACGGTATTTACTGAATCATTTACAGGAAACTAATGAGACTCGAAAAAAAGTGCCAGAAGTGTTTATTAAACAGTATACATGAACACTGAACATATCAATGGCATACAAATTAGCCATCTATCTGTAAACTTTGAAACAGAAACTTCAATTTTTCAATTTTAATAACAAAAAATTATTAAACCATATTAAAAAGTTTCAATTTAGTATTCTTGAAAACTCAGAAAAAAATTTAAATAGCAGCCTACTTATTGCAGCTGGCCCATGTGCTGAATGAGTATTTGAGAACACTCGCCTCATTCACTCACTTATTCAGACAGAGACAGGAATTTTTTTCCTTTCTCGTTTCTTTTCAGAGAGAAACCGAAATGACTCGATAAAACTATAGGTCTTCTGAGAAACGTTTGCTCAGGCGAATGGAGTGAACAGGACGTAGCGGGAACTACAATTCCCATCAGCCCAGGCGTGAACATCATCCTTTGAGGTCTGTTGTCGCTACAGATCCAGTAATGCGGAAATGGCGGGTGCTGCTATTAGCGGCGAAGGAAAAGAGATGGAAAGAGTAATTAATCATTACGGAGTAAGCGGGTTTTAAATCGGGTGTGCGCATTACTGGATCTGTAGCGACAACAGACCGCAAAGGACGATGTCCGTGCCTGGGCTGATGGGAATTGTAGTTCCCGCTACCTCCTGTTCGCTCCATTCGCCTGAGCAAACTTTTCTCAGAAGACCTATCATTTTATCGTCATGCGACCACGGTATTATTGAAATAAATTGTTATTGCGGTATGATGGTATTTACAGTACCCGTTACATCCCTACTAATTAACATACAGCACCTCAGATTAGAGACGTTATGAAGGATTTACAGAACATAAGTAGCAGATGCATCTCAATATCACCGGTTTAAAGAAAATTATTGCATATTTTGGATACCTTCAGCATTGTTTTACAATGTTCAATGCATTACAGGTGTATAGTACAGGTGCTGCACTTATACTAAACGTATCTTATAAAAAACACTTTTTGACTGTTAATTTTTTTTCACCTTGAAAAAAAGACATTGCCTTTGTCTTGGTAGCAAATCATTAACACAATTAGATAATGTTATGTTAACTGATATCAGTTTTAGTATGGGTGAATTTTCTAGTATCATGTTAGAAAAGAACAGAAAATTTTTGGTCAATAATTACTGCATCCATGCCTGCTGGCTAATGTATTTGTAACAGCTGCTCATAACTCAGTACTGCTTGTAGCTTAAATCTCTGCTGAAGTCTTTTGGGGTTTTTGTGTTTGTCATCAGATTTAGTGACTTTTAATTTACCATATACAAATCCAAGTCAAATCCATTTCAGTACATATAAACAGAATATATCCTTCTTGGAGCACTTATTAAAGAGATGAAAAATTGGCCATGGTATTTAGGTGGGAATCAGAAATGCTCTCTTTGTTGTCAATTAAAATAATACTAGACAATCCGTGTGCTCATCAAGGATAGCTGTTAGGGCTTTTCTCAGAGTTATCTATGTTCATATGCTCATAATTACCTTTCCCTTTACCTTTGACAAATGACCTGAAGAATAAAAAGAAAAATATTAAGTCAATAAAATAAGTAAATAAGCTTCAAAATCTAATAAAAAAATGTTACATTGTTTTTCTTTAAAGCCATGGTATTTTTTCATTTTTACATCACATTGTCATCTGAAGCAGAATTACAGTAATAACCCAGCAAGTCCATAAAGCTAGTGCTGATCGTCCCAGACCATTTAAACAAGATGTTGAACAACTCTTTTTCATTTCAATTCACTTCGTTTTACTCTTAATTTGCTGGTGAACTGAATGATATGGCCGGCCATATTTCCCAGTAGTGCTAAAAACTGGATTAAGTTAATGTTGTTCTCAGCCAGTTCTAATGATGCTTGGATTTCGACGAAGCACTATGGAGAGAATGGCAATAGGTTTATTACCGTTGCAAGCCAAAGTGGTCCCAGTAGTTTCTGAAAGGCTCTATAACTACATGGGCAATGGGCTCAAGTGTAATGGCGCCCTAATTGGCTGAGGGAGTGCTATTTGAGCAGGTTTTTGGTCTGTATCTTTCTTACTCAGACTGCATTTCAAGCCTTTTGAAGTTGCCCTTTCATCTCTCCAGCCCCATGATGTCTGTTGTCTTCTGTCCGATGGTGTGTGCACTTTTCTTTTTCAGAGCACTTAATATAAAACAAAGGCAAGCCTTTAGAGAGTTCATGCTTCCTTTTGCTCTCTCTCTCTCCCTCTCTCTCTCTCTCAGTCCCAGTCTGTCTCCTAATCTGTCAGTATGGATCCAGGGTTCCATTCAAAAGTCATTTGACATACTCCCTTTATCTGTCTATGGAGAGCTTGAAGAAACATTTACTATCATAATATCTTAAGAGGAAACATTACTTTCATTATGTGTCTTAAGCTGGTTTATATGATTTCTGGCTTGATTTTGCTTTCTCTCTGTCTCTCTCTCTCTCTCTTTCTCCCCCCCCCCCACACACACATGCACACAAATAGAAACTGCAAATTGTAAAAAAGTTGTATGGCTATGAGTTGAGATTGCCAGGTTTAGAGAGCATAAGGTCTCACTTTGGAAGAAAAAAAAATTCTGTTTATGTGATCCAGATTGTGCTGATTGATAAGCAGAAGGTAACAATTTTCAGGAATCATTAGAGGATCTTCATCTCATAATATGACATAGAGAATGATCTGTCAAAGAAATCTGACAAAATTTTATTGGTATCATCTCTTCTATTGTGTGAAATAAAAATGTAAAAAGACTGATCTTACAGTCTGAAAATTTTGTTTTTTTAAGTACACTGATTTAAGTTGCTACAAGTTTTGGGTGGAAATGGCCTCCTCAAGCAAGTTTCCAAGCCAAGTGCCCACTTGATCGTCCAAGTGCTTTCTAAGGTAAATAAATCAACGCTAACTCCCGGCCAAATATTATGGTGGTAAATTTAGCAACAGATCATGAAGACCCAATATGGACCACAACCAGTTCACGAGATGAGATGAATGGCACGGAAGTGAATTACGGCACCATGGTCATTTTGTTATCACAGCCCTAAGGGCAAGTCCTCAGAGTCTTAAGAGGTTCAAATAGTCCTCCAGTATCGCTTCTGGCTGAGGGCATTGTAAAGCTTCATGAGCCTCGTCACTCTGGCAGCGCACATTGCTGAGTTGCAGAAAAGTCTGACTGGAAGAGAGAGGGAGGGTGTGGAAGTGGGGAAACAACAGACAGAGGGCAGATGGAGGAAAGGAAGGGGGGCGTGTGTGGCTCCTGGCGTCTGGTAAAAATGAGGGGCTGATATGACAGCTTATCATACTTCTGAGAGTTTATATCATAGTGTGGGTTATCACATCATGGCCATCATGTCTAGTACTAAATCCTACATTTACTATTAAACAGACATCAATAAATGAAAATGAAGGTTTGCATTTTTAATTAATTTCAGTCAGAGAGACTATAGAATTACACTGCACATGTACCATTGCTTATTAGATGACAAACCACTGTTTTTTTTATTTATTTTGTTCAGTGTTTGACTTTTTTTCTTTTCTAGTTTTAATATACAGTACCTCAATGCGAAATTGTATGCTATTATACAGTGTTTTCCCACATGTAACCTATATGCAGAGAATAGATTCTGTACAGTATGTCCAGATACATATTAGCCCTATTGTATACACTATGATTAATATTTGTCTCAAATTCTATGCTAATATTTTGCACTGTGTGAGACCAAGAGATGCTAACTCTGCATTGACATGACGGTGTTTCAGGTCATAAAATGTCCATTTCAACTTGATCATAAGTCGGACCAGATAATTCACAGCTTCTCTTTTTTCATGATGGGGTACAACTCTAGGTAATGTATTGTAGGATTTCAAGTGCTCTATATTCTACATGGCAGATAAAATGCATTTCTGCTGACAAAGAGAGAAGGGGAGAGAGAGAGAGAGAGAGAGAGAGAGAGAGAAGGAGATTAGCACTTCTCTGTCCACTGTCAGAGGCCTCATGTTAACAGCTATCCAGAAGTCAAGTTTAAGTCCATTAGAGTGTCTGCAAACCAGTACTTTGAGGCAGTAATTATCCTTTAGTGGGCAGGAAATGAAAAGGAGAACATGGTGTTTTTATGGTCTTGGTGGTCTCATGGGCTGTTTAGTTCAGGAGCCAAATTAAATGCTTTGGTTTGCAGGCTATACATGGTCAGTCTTTCTCGCCCTGTTTCTTTTGTTTTCATTTTTGCTTTGCAGATTTCTTTAAACTGCAAAACCCACAAACAAATACGTTTAATTTGGCTACCAAACTATGAAGAGCACTAATACAACAAAAATAACATACTCAAATATTTTAAATAGAAAAGCAATCTTTTTTGGTGTCTCTGGACCAAAAAAAAGGCTTTTAAAAAATTGACAAAACCTGAAAATCAAAACATTTAAATCGGCTACTAAAAAGTCTAAATGAGACCACAAGACTACAAAAACGACTTAATAATATTTTAAATAGAAAAGCATGCTTTTACAGAATCTCTGTAACAAAACAAAATAAAAAAATAAATTATTTTTTTAATTGCACAAAATGCAGTGACTACTAAACTAAACGTCTGTATGAGATCACCAAGACCATAAAAACGACATGTTCAAATATTTTTGAATAGAAAAGTAATCGTTTTCAGAGCCTCTATAACAAAACATTTTTTAAAAATCTTTTTTTATGTATTGCACCACCTGCAAACTGGCTACTAAAACTAAAAGTCTATATGAGACTACACGGCCATAAAAACATGTTCAAATATTAAAAAAAAAAAAAATTAAATCCCGTATTTAAAATATCCAAAAAAAATTCAGATATACGAATTGCGTTGTGCAGATCCGTACGAATTTAAGATTACACTTTGTGGTTTTTATGTTTGGGATTTTTTACAATTATTTAAAATATTTTGTAGTTTTATGGCCGTGTGGTCTCCGAAATAAAACGAGTTGTCCACGTGACTTTTTACTGTCGTGGGATAAAAACAGGCGGTGTAAGAAAGGAGGATGAGCAGAAAGTGCAGTATGAGCTGGTTAGGTTTGAGAAAAAGCATTGGCCTCCGTTATTCGCATTCCGTCTCTTCTAACAGAACCGGCGCGGATCAATAACTCAATATCACTGGCGTCTGAACCCGATACACGAGCGCCCTTTATCCCTCTGAGCGCTATTAATTAATAGCTTAAAACATCGGGGTGTATTAAAGCACAGGCCTGCTAATGGGGCCGGTTCAAAATAGAAACAGAAAATTTAGTGATTTTTCCATGCTCCTTTGAGTATGCAAACGCGTGAAAAATAATCTGGCATTATTATTAATAATAATAATAATAATAATAATAATAATAATAATAATAATATTCCATAACATATAAAAAATATTAAGATTATAATCATAATGTACAATTAAGTTTGATGTATAATTAAGTTAAAGTGTTTTTTCTCCTCCTTTGCGCCAGCACGTTTCAATTTGCTGTCAATGATTAGTAAATGTTGTGTTCACATACTCAAAGTTTGCCTCGGAAAATAAAATAAAATTACATTACATGAAAACAAAGCAAAAATTCGACTTCAAACATTCAAATAATTTGGTTAGCCATGCATTAGTGCTGTAATAATAAATAAATAAATAAATGCACCCTTTAAATAGGACAAAAGGTCTCACCAACGCCATCCTATTTTTCTTCCCACTATTGTATTATACACTTGTATTACATCAATTAACCATACTTTGTCCTCGTTTTCCCGATTAAACACAATTTTACACAAAAATGTTTAGCATATGTAAAATTATTAGGTCATAAACTATTTGAATTAATTATCACTAAAGGGGGTTTAGGCTGTAAAAATTGCCCCATTCTTGAGGAGAGCTAGAAGAGTACGCAGGAATTAATAATACGCTCATTCACAATTGGTGATCATTAATGCTTGGTGATGATAAATCAAAACAATATGTTGTAAATTCAGTAAACAGTAAGTCTATCTCCATGCTTTGCAGGCACTGATAATAACATAATAATAATAATAATAATAATAATAATAATAATAATAATAATAAATGTTTGAAATTATTATTATTATTATTATTATTATTATTATTATTATTATTATTATCTCCAGCGATTCACATAATAGCAACACGAATCTTGTACAAAAGTTTGGTGGATTTATTATGAAATGAAAAACACTGTGGTCAGGGTGAGTTCACGTTTCACAGTAATGAGGAAATTATATTGTTTGTTTGTTTGTTTGTTTGTTTAAAAAGGATGTTAAAATGTATTTCAGGATGTTCCGAGCCTGCAGTCGAGGTACATTCACTTTGTAAAAAAACACCAACATTACATAGAGCTCATGACTTTAAACACGGTGTGAATGCAAATCAAAATAATCGAATAAATAAAGTCAAATCAAATCAGCCAGAAAATGTTTCCACAATCAATGTCTTCATGAATCACAAAATAACCAAAATATCTTTGACGTTATTGTACATTTTCCCGTACCGCATCTGTACATTAATACTTGGACCTCAGTGTAAGCTGCAAAAAGGTGGACACTCTGTATTGAATAAAGACCTGATATGTGATTAAATTCACCATACACTCATCAATAATAATAATAATAATAATAATAATAATAACAATAATAATAAGTAAAGTGTGTTTAAAATGTGATAGTTTTTCTCCTTCTTCTTTTATTGGTTACTTTTCCTCAAACATCCACTGGCTCGAGAACCCCCAACGAAATCGTGTCCAAGTTCACCCTCGGGACCCGGGGTACTGATTTCAAATGAGTGCGCTGACGTCACGACACCGAGCTCACGTGATGGCACGTTAGAAGAAAGTTGCTTTAACGTGATTTTTTGTTATAGTCCTTGCGCACAGACATCCATAAGTGTCCTTTTTCAACTCTGTTTCAGATAAAACGAGGCCAGCCTCTTTTTTTTACTATTTTATCCTCAAAGGTATCTAACAACGTAGATATTAGAACTACGCAGAAAGTGTTCGCTTTGTCACACAAAGAGTCGAGCGTTCCTGGAACGAGCTTGGACAAACGTTTCCTTTTCCTTGTTTGCAAACTGCGTCCGTGAGCTTCAAGTTCGGTTTCACAGTTTGTGTTGTTTCATGTCATAAATAAGCCTTTATTCTGGAGGGTCCTTCATAAGAGAGTATAAATAAATGTCCTGCACTTTTGAGCGGAAGCTGGACGGGTGCGCACCAGCGCGTCACAGTCCGAGCGCCGCCGCGTGCTTTTTGGCCTTCAGTCTCAGGTCGGCGATGCTCGAGTTCTTGTTGCTGTTCTTAGCGGCGGCGGCCGCGGCCACCACCGACGCCGCCGAGGCAGACTCCGCCGCCAGCGTGGCCAACGGCAAGCCGAACGGCGGTGCAGGGAACATCATGTACGGCGCATGCGCCGCCAGGTGAGAGTGCAGGTGATGGTGCGCGTGCGCCACGGCGCTGTCCAGCTGCAGCTGCGCCTGCACCTGAAAGGAGAAGGGTGGCACGTTGCAATGACTATCCTACGGACGCACACGTGGGGGGAGAGAGGGGAGGAAATACACATTAACTCCACTACTGGAATAGAACTACACTCTAAAAACAAAAAAAAAAGTAGATTTTAGATTTTTTTGGGAGGTGGGCACCCTTAAAAGTGCCTCAAGGAACTTTGCAGACATTGAAGGAAAGAAATGCCAAAGGTTCCTATAGTGAAACCATGGGAATATTTTTTAGAGTGTAGAATGGTTTTCAGAGATATAACTGGGCAATGGACATGGTTTGAGCATAAAATGTAGAATACATAGCAGTCGCTCGAACAAAAAAAACACAAAAAGTATGTATTTATAAGAATGGGATTGAATCATTGAATCGTAATGCACGAAATACCTCCACTAAGAATATGCAAATAGATAGATAGATAGATAGATAGATAGATAGATAGATAGATAGATAGATTTCACTACCAAAATGCTCAATATTACATTGTGCACATTTATGCATTATACCATTATTATGACTCAACTCATATCACTTTTCATAAACTATAAAAACGGTTCAACGTCCATTACCCATGATTCAGTGCATGTCGATTGGCCCAAGCTCGTGCCAAAACAGCATTCACTTCATGCACTCAATTTGTCTAAGAGCTCGCGCTCCAGAGGACACTTGCCTGTTGGAATGGCATGCGCAAAGCTCCCACGTTGACATATGGCGCGACGCGGCACGCTTCAAACTGACTCGCAGCTCCGATGAGCACCCCTGCAAAGAGAGGAAGTGTGTCATTTGTGTTTAGAGCTGTCGTGTACACACTCCAGCCTCAACCTCAGCACGGACCAGCCAGACAGCGGCTATTTTCTCCCAAAAGCATGCAAGGGGTTTATGCGGTCCCATTTTGCAAGCCTTTTAATAGCATGACATGATATAGACATAACAAATAACCAGGGGTATACATTAATAGAAAGACGAATTAACTCTTTTAAATTTCTTAACCTGTTTTTTTTCTTGATAAATACAAATGCTATTGAAAAATGAATATTAGATATAATTAACTGCGCATGCTTCCTAGTTCTTACAGCTGAATAAAGACCTTTATTATTATTTTTCTATTTTCAAAAAATGCAACCCACCTTTGTGTAATTGATTTTCCTGTTTTCTGCATTTGGCTCTCCTGTTTTGAAACCAAACCTGTGGGGAAAGAAATTCATTAGCGCCGTTGTGATTGACAGCTGCATTCAAGTGCATGCGTAATTCTTCTCCAAAAGGAAAAAAAGACAACAATTACAAGAAAAGTAGTCTATAATCTCTGAAGACTGAAATATTAATTATGCGTAACCCCAGATTTTAATTAATATGCTTTATATTAGATAGATAGATAGATAGATAGATAGATAGATAGATAGATAGATAGATAGATAGATAGATAGATAGATAGATAGATAGATAGATAGCATCCAGTTAACCACAAGACAAGACGATTCCAAATGTATAAATAAACGAGGGAGGGGGGGGGGGGAGAAAAAAGAAAGCCTTGATGCTCTTTAATACACTGGCCTTCTCAGCACATGGTTTCATCTTTCCCTTGGTGTGCCAGAAGAACCTAATCGACTTGCTGATACCAAACACCAGCATGAGATTATAGCCTTGGACATCCGAGCAAGGCTATCTTGCCTCTCCCATTAGTAAGACGGGCCAAATTAATTACCTTTATCTGCAGCAGAATTCGTGTTACTGACTCGTTTAATGGCACACAGTTCAGCTTAATTACTGTCATAACAAGTCCCTCACAAAGCCCCTTTTTGAAGATTTTTAGTCCAGATCTCTTTTTTATGAAGAAAAAAAAAGAAACTGTTGTTTTTTGTCATCAGTAGCTGGGATTTGGAGATTAGGCGTCTCATTATTATGTTAATCTTGTATGAATCCCCTTCTGTAGCACAGAGCGCAGCACAGATGAACCCGAGACTCAGTTTATCAACACGATTCAACTTTGGCGCTGGAAAACGCAAGTCAAAATGACTATTTAGCACTTATTTTTTTATTTACTCATAGAGGTGTATGCATTTCATAAGTGTTTGTATTTTTTCTCTACGTTAAAATCCTCATCCTAATCTGGAACATGTTTTTTTTTCTTTTGTAAATCTGTTCATGCGAGCAGCCAGACCTTTATTTTGCGTAAAAATGATATATAATGTATGTTAATCCGCGCTCTCCTTGTGAGGGACACAATGCGCTTTTCCCCAATGCGCACTGGGACTCACGGCCAGAAAAAAAGACCACTGAGGCTCTCAGCTCACTTTTAATTCGAGGGAGGTCTCTCTTTTTTTGCACAATTTTGATAAAGACTATATTCAGAACGCGAATAATATTATCTCCAATGCACCAAATGAATAGATAAAGAGATCCAAAGAGGATAATTGTGTGTGTGTGTGTGTGTGTGTGTGTGTGTGTGTGTGTGTGTGTGTTTTAAATCAATCCTCCATGATGTGATGTGTATATTCATGATCACTGCTTCTCGGCTCAGTTGCTCGTCTCCCGTTACACACACAGACTATAAGCCTTTAACGAAGAGCGCTTATTATGTTTCTGTGCAGATGGCCTTTCCCTTTCGAGGAAAAAGAAGAAAAAACACGCTACAGATGTCGCCTGTGGGGTCAACTTGTAGCAAAAACGAGCAGAAAGATTTAACAGCCTAAGGATACACCAGGATATAGGAGGGGGTTTAGATACAGAATGGTGTTAGTTTATAATAAACAAATGAGTCGGTAAATTAATAAACAAAAAAAGTCATCTTGTCTAGCACATGTGTGCCTTAGTCTTATTTTATTGTTATATTAATATGATGTATATGCGTCAAACGAACATTTATTCATTTGTTTATTTTTATTTTTATTTCACGTTTTGACCTTGTCTCTATAGTCCAGAGCCTTGAATTCGGGTTGTAAGCGCTCTGTGTTTACAGATCAATAGATTACTACTTTAAAACATTTCAGGGTTATTGCATCAGATAGGTGTTTGCAGCAGGCATGCAATTCAAGTACCACACGGTCCTATTTACACCAGGGGGAAAAGGCCCTACAAAAAAACGTTCACGAAATCAACCCACATTTCGTTCCCCTCACAAATTTCACATCAAAGTTCAGGTCCAAAAAAAAGGAGGGGGGCGCGAGGGATGAAAAAAAACTAAAGCTGTGCCCGAAAATGTTCAGGTCCCTACAGAATACAAAGCAATTCATGCATTATGGATTCCCTTAGACACAAACGACACGCTGAAGTCGTACCTGGACGCGCGCTTCGGAGAGCCCGAGCCGCTGACTCAGCTCCTCGCGCATGAACGCGTCCGGATAATGCGTCTCGTCGAATAGCCTCTCCAACTCGTTCAGCTGCTCCAGGGTAAAGTTAGTCCGACTTCTCCTCTGCTTGATTTTGGTCTGCGTCTCGTCCTCTATCGGTTTGGCGTCTTCTTTTCGGTCTTTCACGTCCAGGATGCCTTTAAGGAATTAAACGAAGAAAATTCGGGTTCGTTCCAAACACCGTTCTTCAGGCTGTTATGGCTAAACTGTGCAGTGGTAGCCATCTGTTTTAGCAAGGCTATGGAACTAAGAATGAGGTCTCCTTGCCATCTGAGGAGGTTTAAATAAATGTCTGACAGCTTAAGGCTTGCCTGGTATCAGTCACGAGTGTTTTGTCCTCCTAAGGAGAGCTCTTTAATTATTTACACCATATAGCCTACATATACACACTGCGCACTAGCTCACTGCTCTGTTATCACCACGGGGTAAACAGCTGGCCAAAGCTTTCTGCTGTAATAGCTAAATAAACTAAATAAAATAATAACAATAATAAATGCAACAACGTGCATTTGAGAGGAATTATTATTATTATTATTATTATTATTATATTTATTTATTTATTTTTTAATAATATTTCTCCTGGCTTATAAAATAGTACAAATATAAATGTTATATAAATAGGCCGGCGAATAAACGGATGATATTTATGAACTTATAAATGTTTACTATGATTATGAATATAAAGATGTTTATTATGATTATTATCATTATTATTATTATTATTATACTAACATTAGTTCTAGTATTATCATGACCTTTGATAATAATAATAATAATAATAATAATAATAAGATGATGATGAATTTCCCGTCATGTAATATATTCAAATCTTACAACTTAATTTTATTTGCCTTTTTCATCCTAATATTACAATTCAACAGAAAGCATTTTTTGCGGTACATTACTCTTTGATGGTGACATTATTATTATTATTATTATTATTATTATTATTATTATTATTATTATTATAAAGCTTACAGATTCAACCATCCACTGTGCTAAACATGATGGATTGCGCCCATGTAAACTAAAATGCAGGTAATGTTTATTACTGCATACCGAAATATCCAATAGGCTTTTTTTTGCATCTTTGTGTTTTTGCTTTATTTGAAAACATTTTCAGATCATATCTCGCTTATTAATAATAATAAAAAACAATTGGCGTGATACTGTATTTTGTAGTTGTTCTGTAAGATCGAGAATAGTCGAATCTGTGCACGCTTTTCAGAGTTAAACAAAAACAGTGTGTGTGTGTGTGTGTGTGTGTGTGATTTTGAAACTAAGTTTGAAAATTTCGTGAATGTAGAAATATAAGCTATACCATTATTTGCTAAAAATTATTTCCTCTACATAATAATAATAATAATAATAATAATAATATAATAATAATTGCATTGCGCGCACATTATTAACAAATAATCGCTAAGCTCGAATCTTTTATTATTATTATTATTATTATTATTATAGCAAAAAAAGAGTGTTTGATTGATCTCTTAATTCTCCCCACTAACCACACTAAATCCCCATCTGAACTGAGCAAAAGAACTCACCGTCGGTAAGTTTGGGACTCCCCGTGTCCCGCGTCCTCTCCGGTCCCGTCATGTCCGCTTCTCGGACCGGTGAGCGCGCGACGGCTGCCCGCGCCAGAAGGCTCGCGTCCTCGCGTCCTGCTTCAATCGGGAGCGCTTCCCTGGCGCGCGCCGAGCCCGTCTCCAGCACTTCCCGATACGTGATAGCTTCTTTTTTCTCTTTCACTTTCTGATCAAAGGATTTGGACACGAACGCGGTGAGTTCTTCCATCATTGGTCCCAAGAACAAGAAGAAGGAGAAGGAGGAAAACTACTGAACCCCGCCAGTCTTCTCTTCTCTTCTCGTCTCGTCTCAATCACTTTCTCAAGCTCAGTTTCTCAACAGTGAAAGATAACACATCAGTGACGCTTATTTTCTCTGTCTGTCTGTCTGTCAGTCTCTCTTTCTCTGTGTGTGAGTGTCTGAATGTGTGTGTATTTTGTCCCTGCTCACGAGCAGAAGCGGCTTCGTACTGTCGGAGCTCGGAGATCTGGGCCGGTTCCTGGTCTCGTCGCGGGGAGTTACAGACCTGCTGCTCGCTGAGCCGCGATTGAAGTCACAGTATTTATACTTTGTAACGCCTGGCCCCTTGATCCGTGCAAATTACCTCCCCTCAGGAAGCCGGGATGAGCCCCCCCCCTCCCCTCTTCTTCTTCTTCTTCTTCTGTAGCCGTGTACTAACAGAGCAGGAGGAGAAGGTGTGTGTGTGTGTGTGTGTGTGTGTGTTTGCGGGGGGGGGGGGGGGGTATCTATCAACCCCTCATTCTCCTCAGCTCATCCTCCCTCTCACGAGGATGCTATTGGTCATTGATCCAAGATTGACAAGACGGACAAATGAATGGCATTACGCGTTGTCGCGAGTTAGGTTACTTTTATTGCGGTGCGTCTCACCTCCACAGGGGTGCGGCTTCAGACATGACAAGCGCGTGAACGAGGACTGACGACTCCCTTATAAACGGTGTAGCCAAATCAGTCTGGGATGCCTGAGATTTCTGAGACTCGACTTGACTCAGTAGCAAAAGAAGATGTTTTTATTTTTAGATTATTTAGTTCATACTTTAAAGAATTAACAGTGCATATAGGATATGGAATGTGTTGCATTTTTATTGACAGGGGAATAAATGTAAAGCTTGAAGGAAAAAAAGAGAGAAATGCTGGACCATTATTCCAGATAATATATTTGCATACATATATTATGATTTATAATGCACTATGAATATCTCTAAGCTTTTAATGCAAACAGTTTAATAAGGCATATTTTGATGGCACTACATCTCCATCTCTGAGACTAGCCTATTTATTTAACCATAAATATTGCAATTCCCAGCGCTGCAACTTTATGCCTTATTAGAGGCTTAATTGCGAGGTACTTTGGTGTGAATCCGCGCTAGAGGTGCTTAATTACTGCAAACTATGCACACAGTTGAAATGATTATAGCCTATATTTGGAGGGAAAAAAAGAATAAATAATGCATCATTTGCGGCGAAGGTAACCAAATGCCTGTGGGAACGCAGCAATTTAGAGGAAATTAAAAAAGACAAAATACAACAAGATACAGGATCTACCAAGAATATCATATCGGGACGAGGCAAACTGGAGGCGTTTATTGATAATCCATATGAAATACTTTCTAACAATTCACCTTATTAAATATTTATGCTGCCTTCAGAACCATGGGCATTCATTAGTGCTCGTTTCTAGCGCATGGATGTTTTCTTGCATCCATGAAAATAAAAAAGTTTATGTTTTACAGGACATCACTAAAGCACTTGGGCATATAAATTCTCTCTCTCTCTCTCTCTCTCTCTCTCTCTCTCTCTCTCTCTCGGGTGCAAATGTACAAACCAACCGCGGGTATACCGTATTTGGGATTTATAACATATTGTTGCTTCGTATCTATCTATCTATCTATCTATCTATCTATCTATCTATCTATCTATCTATCTATCTATCTATCTATCTATCTATCTATCTATCTATCTAAGTAAAAAGAAAGAAATGTTTTCACTTTTTTTTGCAATGAATAGACGCGCACATAAACGTAGTGTCCAACTTTTCTCCTGATGCAACGACTTTGAAATTAAAATAATAAAAAAAATTTCCCCAAACAACCCTAGACATTACCTTATTACAAATAAGACATTACAAATATTCTGAACAAAATATGAAATGAAAGGTGTTGTTGTATAATTTATTTTTTAATGCGTTGCATGTCCGTTAAAACATCTTTCGCAACTGTTAATGGATAAAGTTAATATTGGTAATGATTTATGACACCTATTATGAATGTTAGTTATATGTGTGTATAGTACCAGCCTCGTTTGCGCCCGTCATTTGTCGATTTGCAAATCTATTAAAGGCTAATCTAATTACTGTGATTATTGGAAGACTAAATTGGGATAATGGCTTGATATTTTCACAACAACATTAATTTTAATTTCATTCCAGTTTACAGTTTATTATCAGTTGCTGCTCATTTGTATATGTGTGTGTACAGTACATACAGTACATAGTACAGTATACACACACATTATCTATCTATCTATCTATCTATCTATCTATCTATCTGTTTATATGTTATGTAGAGTAATATATACAGCATCTGAAAAAATGTGTGTATGTGTGTATATACTGTATACATATATATATATATATATATATATATATATATATATATATATATAGATATATATATATACACACACACACACACACAAAATGTCTAAGCGTCACACACACAAACACACCCAATGATAGAGAGAGAAAGAGAGAGATAAGACAATTTGAATATACGTTTTATTAAATTACATATATTATATATAGATATTTCCATATAATATAATAAGCGCGCGCACTGACATGAGCGATTGCTCTGAGTTCGATTTCTCGGACTGGGTTGTTTCTGTCTCGCGCGCTCTGTGTCGATTATGAATGCCTGCTGTGTCACTGCATGGCGCCTGTGTTTGAGTGTTTTGAAGCTGACAACGACCTAAAGAAAGATCATTTTAAGGCTTTGGCAAGCGGTACGTGGTTGTTAATGAATAACATTTATTTTTAGAGCTTGTTTGGGTTATGAACTTTTTTGTTTTTTTGTATATAAATGTCGGCGTGTTGATGTTTGAGCGAGCTCGCTATAGCTAATGTTGAGGTTGGTTGAGTTAGCATGTTTAGCTTCGTCATTAATATGATGAGAATATCTTTTAATGTCGTTAAAAGGTAAGTAAAGGCTTATTATGACAAGCTGTTAGGCTTATAGTAATATTTAGGGATTGGCATATAGACCTGTGGGTGTTTATATTGTACGGTTATACATTTAATCCTACTTTAACCTATAAGATAGTATTACAGGTTATGTTTTGGTATTACAGGTTATTCCATTCTTATGAAAGTCATATTCACCTTTGTCAATGACAATATATTGACACATTGGAGGCTAAAGATTCAAGGAACTTCAATTTTAGGAAATTAATTAACGACAGCAGGTTGTGATGTGAGCCGATATTTTCCAACATCCTGGTCTGTTTCTCAGTCACTTTCTCATTTTTTCCCCAGAATGACGCCTCATACTCAATCAGGTCTTCACACTAAGTGTTGGGGAACAAATTCATTCCTGTTGATGCATACTAACATATAGCAACTTGCTGCCTTGTTTTTTTTTCCTCTTCTATTTTGACATAAGACAAAGAAAAAATACCCAGAAATGCTACAAAGAACAGATTACTTTGAAATGTTTTGAAAATGTCCCTGTGTCAGAAAAGGTGAAAGAAAGCTTGATATGACAAAGCATTAGGAAGTCTTTAAAAAATGCAAAAATACATCTCTTGATACTCCCTCTCTCTTGCTCTCTTTCTCTCATTTTCTCACTAATCGTCTACACCGCTTTATCCTGTATCCCAGGAGACTTGGCGGGGTAGCAATCCATTGCACTTAAACACACTCATGCTCATTCGTACACTCCGGGCACTTTGGGAACGCCTGTTAGCCTCATCTGCATGTCTTTGGAGACCGTTCCAACCCACCAAGCACAGGGAGAACATGCAAACTCTATGCACACAGACCCTTGTTGGGAATCAAGCCCGGACCCTGGAGGTGCAAGGCGACAGTGCTAACCACTACACCATCGTGCCACCTATCTCCTTACATACGGTTAAAACAATTAATTGTTTTATGTATCCATGTTCCATGTGATTGACCTATTACACTCACCATTTCCACTGGTGCATGGATGCTGTCAAAATAGAAAGCTTTCTCAGTACACCAGAACCATGATCATGTCTGACATGCTGGTCTCTGGAAAATCCTTTAATGGCTCAAACATGTAGATATGGCTTGGCGTGAGGTCAGGACTGTACGTGGGGTTCTGGCAATAACTCCCAGCTAATGTGCAAGTTGGTGACAAGTTACAATTTAATTTTTAAGGATCGGGCGTTCCACTCGCTGAGCCACCTCACCACCTCGGACGGGATCGTCATTTATGGACGTACGGCTTTCTTTTAAGACATTGCACAATTTAATTGTTTCACTACGCCTACGAGTCTGATCACCGTTCTGCTTGAAGTCTTTTGCAGATGTCGATTTTCATTCACGAGAAATTTCATCATAAGTGACTGTTTGACTTGTACAATCAGAGTAAAAACACAGATCCTTCATTTTAAACATTGTAGTATGGTATTTGTTCTGTGTTTGCATACCCCAAGTATATAACTAAAGTATGTAAAAAATAATAATAATAATAATAATAATGTGGAGCAGCCATTGTGACCCAGACTACAACATACACTTTAATATTCTATAGCTGGTATTCAAGCCACATTAGAACTTCCTAAAGAAAATGAAAGTTTACTGCTTATCTAAAATGCTAAGATGCTATGATGTAATTTTTTTTTCTTCTTCCTTTTTTTTTTTTTCTCTTATTAACCCAGGCTGTGAGCAGACATGGGCCGCCACTCGTCAGACAGCGGGGACGAAAGCCGTAGCCGCCACAAAAAGAAGCACAGAAGGCGCTCCTCATCCTCGTCTTCCTCCTCCAGCTCATCGGGGAGCCGAGTGACCAGCCGCAGCAGACGCTCAAGCAGACGAACCCGCTCACACTCCAGAGACAGGAGGTAATGTGTGTGTGTGTGTGTATATGTATATATATATATATACACACACACACACAGTAATAGCATTTGAATTATTTGTATTGTTTTCTTCCATCCTCCCCAGTTGTTCTCCCAGACTTTGCTATTTTTAGATTTGAACATTTACAAATAAATGGGAAAAATACAAAATAGTACATTTTACATAAACTTTTTGGGTAAGTGCCACTTTCACACACACAGTCTCTCTCTTTCACTCTCTCTCTCACACACACTACAACACATTAGCAGAGATTTAGAAACAGAAAGAACTTCCTCGTTAGTGGAGAAAAAAAAAAGCACCGCTCCGGTCCTAGGCACTTTCCCGTCAAAAGTCTGGTTGTTTGTCATGCCGGACGAGTACGGAAGCTTGCAGGACGAGGTAAAGGGTTTAATTAAGCAAATATAGTGATTTGATTATAATTTTATATAATTGAATACAGGTTTAGGAGAGTTTCTGTTTGGGCTGTGGTGAGACTGAGAGAATCAGTAGCAGGCAGCAAATCGAGGAAGCTGGAGGAAAGGGATGGAGTAAGTGTGTGAGTTCATTAGTAGAAATAATGGAGAATAATGGAGTTGTGTGAGTGTGTGTTTGTGGGAGGGGGAGTAGCTCGTCTATAGGAGTGATGTCAGCTTTTCTAAACACAGCACAATGAGTCATTCCAGTTGATGGGCTCCGATTATCTGCCTTAGCCATCATCATTAAGAGTTGTTTTGCGTTTTGTGCGTACGCTGTAACGCTAAATTATGACCCCATACAGTTAGTCAATAAATACGCCTTAGTGACGAAACAACTATTATGCACAATTCCTAAAACAGCACATTAAGGACTATAAACAGATCAAGGAGAGTTACGTTTAGCCATGAAAATATTTGTGTGTGTGTTTTGGTGCCACTCCAGACGCAGACATCGCTCCAGCAGCAGCTCCTCGAGAGGCTCCACCCACAGGAAGAAAAGCCGCAGCACCGAAAGGAGGCGGAGCCGAAGCGCAGATCGAGGGAGGGGCCACAGATCCCGCCGCTCTTCCTCTCGCAGCCGCAAAAGGTTAGCAGAAATGTTACTTCTCTTGATGTCATAACATAAATGCGTGGTGAAATATACACTCATTAGCCACTTTAATAGGAACAGATTTCTGTACGTTGTAAGAGTCTTGCCCAGTTTTTTTTTTTTCCCCCCCAACGTCCAAGTTTCCAACTGTTTCAGACTTTAACTTCAGGTTCCTGTTCTTTAAGTCTAGACATGATGTGCATTCTCAGATGCTTTTGTTCTCACCATGGTTGCAAAGATTGATTATTCAAGTTGCCGTAGCTGTCGTCTCTGTCAGTTTAACTCAGTCTGTCCATTCAACGAGGCATTTCTGCCTGATTTTATCTGATCAGCAGTTTCAGAAATACTCTAACCGTGCATGTGTGGCACAAACAACCTCCGACCCCCCCCCCCAAATTCTGATATTTGATGATATTCTGGACATATATATCAGCTGAAAGGCTGATTGGATACGTGCATGAACGAGCATGTGTACAGGTGTTCCTATTAATGTGGTGATTTCTGACATTGAGAATTGGGTAAAATTTCAGTTTCACTTTGTCAGTTGTGTGTTGTTATGAAGCTCATAACGTTCAATGTTTTTAATCATCTCTTCTTTGCCAAGAGGAGCATGAAGTTCAATCATCAAGGCAAGGTCCTGCAGCTCATCAGCATTTGTTGCTCTGAATTAATTTATATAATATATACCCTTATTTTATTTAAATTTCAAATTTCATTTGTCACACACAGTACGATGTAGTGAAATGCTTAGACAACTGCTTGTGACCTTAAAATAAAAGACTAGGAATAGGAAATAAATATGAAAAATTAAATAAAAGGTAAATTTAACTAGGAAAGAATAAAATAAAATTTTTGGTTAAACTGTACAACAAAAATACACAATATAGAAAATATATGAAGAAATATACAACAATAAGAACAGCTGTACAAATGGGTATATATTTGTAATTTTTGTGTGGAATGGAATTAGAATAAACGGTAATAAAAAAAATGGTAATGTCCAGGGTTGTGCAATCCACATATTTAAAGTGTCTTGTGTAGTGCAAATATGCTTAAAAGTGATTTATTTAAAGTGTCTTGTGATGGAGTGATTTAACTAATGACCACGAAGTGTAGGTGTGCAGTGGCCACTAGTGTAAACGAATGTCCAGAGTGAGTGTAAAAGCCATATGTGTGAGTCAGTACTGTGTGGTGTATTGATTAAGAGTCCGTATCGCCTGCGGGAAGAAGCTCCTCCTCAGTCTCTCTGTGTCGGCCTTCAGGGAGCGGAATCGCTTTCCTGACCTCAACAGAGAGAACAGTCCATTGTTGGGATGGCTGAGGTCCTTCACGATCTTCCTGGCCTTGGTCCAGCACCGCCTGCTGTATATCGAGTGCAGGTCAGGGAGCTCGCGCGGATGATGCGCTCAGCTGAACGCACCACCCTCTGTAGAACTCGTCTGTCCTGCATGGTGCTGTTCCCGAACCAGGTTGTGATGTTTCCTGTCAGGATGCTCTCTATGGTGCAGGAGTAGAAGTTCTTAAGCACCTTGTAGGGCAGTCTGAAGTCTCTCAAGCGTCTGAGGTGGTAGAGAAGATGCTGGGCCTTTTTCACCACGGTGTTGATGACGGGTCCTACGTGACAGGTCCTATGCCATGACAGGTCCTACGTGATGTGAACACCGAGGTATTTGAGGTATCTCTCCACTGGGCTGTCATTGATGATGGGGGTCTGGTAGTTCCTCTCCTGCTTACTGCTGAAGTCCACTATCAACTCCTTTGTCTTACTGACGTTTAGAAGGAGGTTGTTCCTCTGGCACCAGTTCTCCAGGATCCTAATCTCCTTCAGGTAGGCCGCCTCGTTGTTATCAGAGATCAGGCCCTCCACGATGGTGTCGTCAGCAAACTTAATGATAGTGGTGGAGTTGGTAGTGGCCACACAATCATATGTGTACAAAGAGTACAGCAGGGGGCTCAGAACACACCCCTGGGGGTCTCTAGTGCTGAGAGTGATGGAGGCTGAGACATCCGCCCATCCTTACTGCCTGTGGTCTGCCAGTTAGGAAGTTGGAGATCCACTGACACAGAGATGAGCTGAGTCCCAGGTGCTCCAGCTTGGTGGTGAGTGTGGAGGGAGTTATGGTATTAAATGCAGAGCTGTAGTCGATGAAGAGCATTTTAACATAATTCCCCCTTCTTAAAGCTCACATATGTTATGCACCTTTTTAAAAAAGTTTAAGACATTAGGAGGTCTGCAAAATATGTATACTGATGTTCTACCTGAAATACAACTCTGATCCGGGATTTCACTGTTTGCACTGTTTCATTGAGTGTAGCTTTAAATGAACTGCTCCCCTTTAAAGGAGAGCATTTTCCTAGCCAATCAGAACACAAGGTTGGGGAAAATTTAGAAACTTATAAAGAATTTTTAAGTCTAGTCCCCACTCGCAGTTCTGATGAAGAAAATAAACAGGAAGAATTACACAGGCGTTAATTCATAACGACAGCTTTTGTTTTCAGTAAATCTAAAAGTTAAAACACATCAGAGCGGAAGAAGGCTAGGTTAACTGTTAACATTAGCCAGTAAGTGCTTATGACTAACCCTAAAGTGATGACCAAAAGTTAAATTCAGAGTTTTAATGATATTCTAAACTCCTAATAATGAAATAATAAAAATAATGACTGACGGTTTATTCTGCACAATGAAATTGCTATACAACAAACGTGGGGCAAGACTGTACATACAGTCCTAAAAACGTCTGCGGTACTCTGGTGTCACCCGCTCAATCCGTCCCTGCTTGATTGCTTCCTGAAGATCATGTACAGAAGCCAGTTTCGTGATTGCCTTCTTCATCGCTCTCCAATAGTTTCCCACTGGGTTTAGGTCTGGAATAGGGCTGTAGGAGCTAACCCTAAGTTGACTGAGATGAATTAAGTGCATTACAGTGCCATACATTCTTATTTTAAAGCCTTTTCTCAGATACAAAAACTAAAAAAAAAAAAAAAGAAGGTATTTCAAATGACTTTTAGTATCATCAAAAATAAGACACACATTGAAATAAATAATTATACAAAAACACTAAGTTGTGCAACTTTCAGAACTAAAAGTTTCAAAATCGTAAAGTTGTAAGCACTTCATTGGTTTTTACTGGCGGTTCGCATCTGGAAGCGCACTTTGTCAAACAAATAATTGCGCAAAAACCTTTAAAATTGATTAAAAGAATCTTCGAGGCAGTCTGGAAATGAACCAGGCCGTGGTTACAATGTCACATAGCCAGTTTTCACTAGTTTTTTTTAGTTAATTAGCAGAACTCTTTAGCCAGATAGGTTTGAACTAATTAGTAAAGTCCCCTGATTTGTGCACAGCAAGAACTAATACATGGCATAAGTTGTTTTAATATTTTAGGCCACACTTCTTAAGAGCTAAAGAAGGCAAAGGTGCTACCCACTAATATAGCTTTATATCCTGGAGAGATGAGTTAAAAAGTGAATTTTGTATAATTTGACCCCCTTTAACAAATTAAACACTGAGGGAGGTAGAACACGTTACCAGTGACTGTTCTAAAGCACTGGAGACTCCTTCCAAAAGTGTTGATTTTAAAATGCTGTAGAAGCCTCTTCGCCCGAGAGTAAGTTGTCACATACTAATACACACCTTTGGACCAATCAGAATAAGAATTTCAACAGCTGTATATAAACAGTATTAATCAAAATGTCTAAATCTTTAAATATAAAGAAAAAGCTCTAACAAGCTCTAACCTGTGGTCATGAAAGCACAACCATGGTCCAGTAATGTACACTGTTGCTCCCCCACGTCACCCGCCCCCACGCCCCCTCCGTCTCTAAAATGTAAAAAAAAATGGTAGGAGATGTAAAGAAATGAAATTAAATAAATAGAACATCACCCCATGTAAAAGCTTACTTCCCCCTCAAGTCTTCCTCACTTATACTTGTGCAGAATGACGGCTCCACTAATTAGCTTGTGACAGCCTGCCATTAAAGACCTTCTGTTTTCTGAGCCACTTGCTTTCCCCGCCAGCTGCTGTCCTCTGCACATACTCGCTCCCGATAAATACAGCAGTTATCAGCAGAGGTTATGATTATTTCATTAATTAAGCGCAGGCCCAAGCACCCTCGGGTCAAAGCGCTTTTGCCTTTCCTCGTGGCCCTTCAGAGCGAAGAAGACAAAGGGGCCACTTAGCCTGATTAATTAATGCAATTAAAACAATTAACTATTCACTGTTTATCGAAATGGTCACATTACACTTCGTGTGTGTGTGTGTACATACACACACGTGCACACAAGTGCAGGAACAGAGACTCTGTTCTGGAGTCGGAAACAAAATGATTTCATTAACATAACAAATGTAGGTAAAGAGGTTGGTTAAAATGTTTAGGAGATAATAGTGTAGCTTTTCTGTGTGTGAAGGAGATGGAGAAATTTCTTTCACACAGAAGAAAAAGATTTAATCACGAGCAGGTGCATAGTGAAGCGCCTCGATTTAAATTGGTGTTAATCGAATTAATTGAATGGGATAAAACAATTTCACAGATTTGTCCGTTTATACCAGATGCAGCTGATCAGCCAAGATGTAATATCTCCGCTCACTTAGTTTTTTACTGTGAATGTAACCAACAACTAATGAAAGGCATACTTATAAATCTTTATCCATCCATTCATAATTAAGCAGCTCAACTTTGTGTGTGTGCATAGACCAGATTTTACAGAACAGCAGTGATGAGCATTATTCCACAGTTTAAGCATTAAGCACTCTAAGTAGAACTACATTATTGTGCCCATCACTTCATGCATTTCAGCACCCTTTAACCACATCGTGCTAGAGGAGATGTGTGATTCTGATCGTCCTCACGTGTTCTAAACCACACATCGCTTTGTGACATACTGTACGTTTGACATCTTGGCTGAGGACATTTTGGTGTAGATCTTGTTGCTTGGTGGCAAAATTACTTTTGAGAAAACTGGAAACTGCTACATCGTGGTTAGGTCTTTTGATCTAAACCAGCCATCTAGGCAAACGTGACGGCCGTGAAGGACACTTTTGCTTTGCAAAACTTCCACTTTATCTACCTGTGAACAGGAAAATTTATGAATATTTAACGTTTTGAAATTCTTTAAAAGTGCAGGATAATGTGTGCTCTTTAGTAACATAAGTTTACCATTTATATATCACTTTATACTCTCATAGTACAGTATACTGCATATCAGTACTGTATATACACTATGGGCAAAACTGTGTACACTTCTGACCATTGAACATCCCAACCATTGACCATTCTAAACCATAGGCATTAATATTGACATCACCCTTTTTTGTTATAATAGCCTCCAGTCTTCTAGGAAGGACGTCCACCTGATTTTCTCTGTAGGGATTTGTGCTCTTTCATGCACAAGAGCAAAAAAAAGTGCAAAAAATGGGCAATTAAACCAAAATGCTATTTGAAAAGAAAAGTGCAATAAGGCCATATGTAGGAACCATGTATAAAATATACGGTAGTACATTATAGTGGTTATTCTACTTTTATTATCTTTGTTGTTTTTCTTTCTCTTTCCAATTCACTCATTCTGTTGGTTTGTATATACAGTAAATCGCAAATAAACGGCTCTTGAATCTTGAAAAGGTTGGACAGTGATGTCTCACATGATCTTGGCGTTCCAGTTCATCACAAAGGTGTTCAGTAGGGTTGAGGACAGGGTAAGTGGATCTGTTAATTCTGAGACAAGGAAATTGTAATTTTTTCAGCATACAAACCATCTTTGACATTTGCATGCATTCGTGGCAAAAGTTTAGGAAAGAAGTGCGTATGGGTGTGAATGTCCATAAAGCTTTTTATTTATATATAGTGTAGTGAAATGCTGTACACCGTATTGGATGGAACACTAATAGTAATAATGATTAGTTTAAGGTAAGTTTAGAGTTACATATCACTCCAATGAAAAAAGTTCATTTTTTACATTATCTATGCTGTACCTTCTGCGTACATACAAATGTTTGTGGTATTATTTCTTACTTCTGTTTGCACATTAGCAAAAATAAGACACCTAATATATATTTAGAAAATAGCAGTTTTTCATTAAAACTTTGCCTTATGTGATGAGGTATAGAGGATGCATTACTGTAATAACCTGAGTGATGAAGCATGAGAAGTAGGCAGAAACAGAGCTCCAATCTGAAAAGGCACTATAAGTCTGGTGCTTTAATAACATTATAATAAACTTCAAAAATAACAGTGTTGTATAGTATAAAATGTGATGGTCAGAAAGACAGCAGCTGTCATACTTTGATGATTAAAAGAAAAAAAAAAAAACAGTCCTTAACATCAACCTAGCAAAAAAAAGTAGAATCATTCAGAACTATTTTAAAATTTCAAGTGTGTGAGTGGACTGCACTAAGAAGTTCAGAAGGTGTGATTGGGTGTTTGCGAGCTCACCTAAGTGAAACAGGTTGCCCCGGGCCAGACAGCTATCCGTCACTGTCACGTTAAAACAGTCGACTGATAAATCAGGGGCGGATTGAGTGGACAGCTCACTATGATTGATATACTGACAGGATATGAGCAAGCGCCATGTGAGATCTAAAATATTATAGAAAGAGAGATGGGGGGAGAAAATCTAACCATGGAGTGCATATTATTCAGAGAATGAGAATAATAACTGCAGTGTGGAGCTATTGCTGGTGAGAAGATTAGGGCAGTTTGGGAGCAAATATTGCTTTCCCTTTATGTGTAAATAATAAATAAATAAAAACCCGAAATTAGAATAATGCTTTATTATGTGCTGTAGTTTTTTTCCCCCGTTTCCCCTGTTCATATCGGAAAATGAGATGAACAGAAGGGACGCCCGTAGAGACTCGCAGTCTTCTCCTCGCCGACACGCATGACAGACGAGAGTAGCTCGAGTAGCTGATAACCCATTAGACATTAATGTTTATTCCCTTTGATCAAACCAGGCAGTTCATGCGGTGTGGATGCTGCAGCAAAGAAGCAATTGCTCAATATGTCTGCGTACAGAGGGTCTGCAACCTCTTTATCATAGCAAATACAGATAAATTTTATCCAATCACACTTTATACGCTTATGGTTTTAGGGAAAAAAGGCGGATATTAGGAAAAGATTTCTCGCCTGTCAGTGCGCTCAGGTTGGCCTCGGAATGAAACTTCTCAATAGCTCGCGAAGCACTCTTGAGGATTTTTTTTATCCCCCCACCCATCCCCCCAAAAAATGGTTAACTGGTGGTTTAGCCGTCGCTCTTTAACAATTAGGCACTCCAGGGTTAAGAGGTTAGACGCAATGGTGCATGACCTCAAATACCAAACAACAGCCTGCTTAAAAGATAGCACGCCGAACGTGATCAATATTTCATTACGATCAGAGCAACGGGAGATGACGACACAGCTTCCTCTCCAGATTATAGGCGCACCATGCAAGTTGGTGTATTTTTCAGTGAAATTTTTTAATCCTTCTGTCTTACAGTGATTATGCTTTAAAGCCTGAGCAGCAGGAAAACTCATCACTGTGAAGTGCAGGAAAATGATGAGGACAGGAAGAGGAATGGACAATTGGGTTAATCTATTGTCACATAAAAAAATATATATATAAATATCTTAAAGATTTATTTTTAAGAAAGCAGGGGGAATTATTATAAAATGTTAACGCTTAATTGGACAGATATTGTTTTTCCCAGACTCTCTCCGAACGCATTCGCGGCACATAGCACCTAAACATTGTTCTGTGCCTGCAGACACACAACATTCATTTTGTTTATCGGCCTCTGAGGTGACATCAGGACCCCGACCTCCTAGTTTAGGGTATCAATTTATCAGTAGTAGCCCAACTGGAGAATAAATGTCCCATAAAAACAGTATTTATTTATGGGTTATTATTAATCCCCATATTTAAGTACAATTCTACATATGTTCAGCTGATTGTTCTGAATATTTCCAGGTTTTTATTCATACAAATTTTTAATACTTTTTCTTTAATACATTTTCTATGGTACTAATTTGCACAGGGACTTGAGATTTGAAAAGGCAAGTTCGTGTCGATGTGTGGTGGATTATTCCGTGAGGATTTCTAGAAGGAGTCTCTAGTGTCAGTTTTTATCATGTTAACTTGGAAAGAGAGGAAAAAAAACACTAAGGGATTGCTGTTTATAGCTGTTATATTGCAAGTGATAACCAGAATTAACTTGTTATTCAGTCGTTCCCCCAACATTAACTACAAATGGATTCGAAGTACATGCCTTTCTGCCGGAAGACTAAAACCTTTCAGGATGCCGTGCTATTAGAAAATAATAAAACACAGCGGGGAAGCTTCATGCCAGGCCGCATCACACAACCCTCTCGTTAGTAACACAGATTTTTCCACAGAAACACGTTTGGGGATTGCAGTGGAGGTCAGGACCTTTTCTAACCTATAATCTCCTCTCCAGATAGGACTGTATCCCTCTCCTCACACACACACATATATATACACACACACCAACAAGACTGACTTGTAAATTGTTGATTCAAGCTGAAGCCTCACTCGCTTTTGGCAGGGCGTGTGTTCTTTATTTAATCAAAATCAACATGCTTACACTAGCCCAGATCTGAGAGGCCATGCTTTCCTTTTTCTTATTTATTTATTTATTTATTTATTTTTCTTCCTCCATCGCTTTCTCTTAGTCTTCCTTTCTTCCATCCTTACATCCAGAGTGCACACTGGTGTCTTTTTTTATTTATATCCCCCCTCACTAGAGGCTAGACAAACGCTGCTGGCCTTTGTTGTCAGAAACCTTTATTTACCAAAGAGGAGAGTAAGTGAGTGACACGGCAGAGGCCTTTTATCCCCGGCTAGCCGCCAGCGCAGCTCCCTCCGCCTGCCAAAAGAAGCCCCTCTGGCCCACGTGCACCCTCCTCCACGCTTTCTCTCCTCCCGACACATCCAGCTACAAGTCCGCTCCCCTGAGTGAGGGAGAGATAGCTGCTCTGCCTCGCATCGGGTTCACGCAAACTGTGACTCCAACCCTACACGCAGCCCTACATATATAAATATATTTGTTGCATTCATCCCATAATGACCCGCTTTCCATTTTTTCGCAACGCTGGAAATGATTTTTCTGAAACGTGAAACTTTGCGCTCGGCTGTTAGGAATCCGAAAAAATCTAATTTTTATTATAATGTTCAGTAGGAAGGTGCGCTTGCGTGGCCTTCGTAAATATGTAACAACAAAAGCCGGTGTTAGTGGCTGACACGTTCCCTTTACTTCATATTTTATCTAAGAACATGATGGATCACTAGATAAGGTTCTTCCACCGCTCGAGCAACCCTTAACTGCTCACCTCGCTTTAAGTAGCTTAAGGATAAAATCATCATTACATCAATAATGTAATGAATAAACGTAAATGTAATTTGTGCTCCAATCTGCCTGAAGCAAGCATGCCAAGGTGTTTTGAGTCTCTCTATTTTCATATCGTGATATTGTTTACAGTAGCCGGGGGATATAATAATTTGGATGAAAATAAGATACATTAGGTAATTTAAAATACATTTTACAATAGAACAGATCGCCCAGCTAGTGAACAGAACTATATTACACAAATTGGCCATATTACACAAACATAAGATTACAGTATTCAGACTGCGCACACACACACACACACACACACACACACACACACACACACACTTTACCAGATGCACATCCGTCCGCCTCCGTGTGAGCCGAGCACAGATTAATTCATTACTCGGATTCCTTTTTTTTTTTTTTTTTAACTCCTCCTCTCCTTGCCAGGCTCAAAGAGACATTTTGCGCTTCGATTACCCTTCCTCGTAGCTCGCACCCCGTGTCAGTCACGCAGGGATGAAGGATCTTTTGTTCACCAAACGCATAAATACTGAATGAATAAATATTATAATTTGTAAACACGGATACCCCGAGGCCAGGTGAACATGGTCTGACACTGCGTGTCTTCCACATTAAAAGAGCAGCAAACTAAAAGGAGACTGGAAAAACATCAGTGTGAATCAGCTGGCCGATCGGTCAAAGGTCAGCGCAGTGATCTTTATTCAGGAAGCATGCTTGTTGCCCCTATAGTCGCTTATTAGTCACTGGACAACGATTCAGAGTAAATATTACGGCTGGTGGTTTCTACCTTGACCTTCCTTGCTGTGATGGAATGGATTTCCCCGGTAGTTGTGACTCTACAGCGTCTCCCTCAAAGTTTTGTCATTAGTGACGAGACTGATCGATTGATTTTAGAAGCGTTTTTAAATCCGTTAAATAAATCATCCTTTTTTTGGGGGTCACGTGAGAGTCCGGGAAGGTCTGGGAATAAACCGTACCTCGTATGTTTTTTTCATCCCATTCAAAGCAATTTGGTCAGGCGTCCCTTTTTTTCTTCTTCTTTTTTTTTTAAACGTTTGCTTTTGCAATCTGAAGCGGATTTCTCTCCCCGTCTTCTTTCTCTCCTAATTTCAGCTCTTCTTGAAGTTGTTCGAAATTGGGTTTTAAATGCCAATTAGGAGGTTGAATGTAGCGAAATGAAAGCACTAGCGCTCGCAGAACGGCCTCACCTTCTGGCTGCTCGGGCTTCTGAGAGAAGAGAACGCCGAACCTTTTGGCTCCGAGCGCCGCTTTGAGAAAAAATATCCTGCCTAATGAACACATTAATTAGAACCATAACTATTTATAAGATGATAATTAGAAACGAAGCGAGGTAAACTGGGCCCTTCCTGCAATTAATGGCGGATTAATTACGACCGGTAATGAAGTGGAGGTTTGAAACGCATTAAGGTGAAGTACAGAGGAGCGTTGCGGCTTTGTGATCACTGGCGTAATTATTCCGCCGGCCATTTGAGCTCCCCTCCCCACCCCCCCCCTCCTCCCGCTTACGATCGCTCGACGCCGGCTAATCAGCATCCTTGCATCGTTATATATGCACTTAAAAGGACTTGCCAGCGCAATGACTGCCTAATTATTTCTAATTGGCGGACCCAAGCATGGTTGCTGTGAAAGGAGGAAAAAGAAGCCGGCGCTCAGAGACAGAAATGACCCGAGGTCTGGTTTGGACTTGTGTATCTGTTGCATGGAAACACCCCACTGACCCTTGTAAAGGTCACTTGCCTGAAGTTTTTTTTTTTTTTTTTTTTGGGGTGCTAATTTTTATTTTATTGTTTTTGCTTTAATTAATGCTAATTGCCTCATAGTGAGAAGATTATCTCTCCAGATTTGACAAGACTGATCCCATGCCCATGATTGAGCAATCACAGTTACCCTTCAGTCAGCCACCTGTGTAGTTTTAACTACAGCTTGGAAGCATTTTCTAAATTATTTTATTTTTTTTGGTGACCCGAAAGCAGGTCATTTATTATTATTATATATTTTTTTTCAAACCAATTGGACCTCTATGTTGAGCGCTTCTGAGAATTGCAGCAAAAAAAAAAATCCCTTTCCACTGTAGAAGTTGCTGATGCTCGGCTCTAAACAGAGCCATGTGTCGGAGCATTATGAGAGACACCATCATCTCCCCCAACAGCACTGGAGCAAATTGTATCGTAATTAAATCCAACGGTGCACTTGTCTCTCCCTCCACTGTTCTGACAGCACCAATATGGTTCCAGTTACCAGTGTAATATTTAGGTTTAACACAAAAGAAAAAAAAGGCGAGAGAGAGTGAGAGGAAACACTAATAAAAGAGAAATCTGGATTATGTGCTTCTTGACTGAAATCATGACACCCGCTGGAAATAATGAAACACTTTTTTTATTTTTTTTTTTTATCCCCCCCTCTCTTGATATCGGGGAGTCTTTTTTTATTTCCTGTCTTGTCAAGCTTGCGGGGAAACTTCTGGCTGATTTCCGACGAAGCCGGGGAAAAATATGAGCTGCCAGCTACACGAGGCGTGTGTGATCGGGTGGAGGAAGAGATGAAGAAACCGTGCTAAATCAGCGGATTTTTACTCACGTCACCGTTTTTTATTTATTTATTTATTTTTTTTGACCTGGTGATGAACGTGCGTTCTATTTCATGCTTTCATCTGAGGACCTGCCCGACTTTTGTCATGTAAACCTGAGGTCCAACAGCTTTCCTCATCATCACGGGAGTGAGCAAACTGTAATTCAAGGAGACGAGAAAGAGTTTGCTATAAACACGCGCCTGGAAAAGTTGCAAACGTGAGACTTGTTAGAATATGGTGCTGTACAGGTGCTTGAAATTTATTGTAGAACCTATTCAGTTGTAGTTATTAGTTACTTAGTACACTGCAGATATGGCATGCATTTAGCTTTTTTTGATCAGGGTTTATTTATTATTTTTTTTTGCAATAAAAATGGCAGATGAACCATTCACCATGTGAATGTAGGAAGATTCTACAAAATCAAGAACTCTTCATTATCTGTGGTGCAAAATTCACCTTTTAGGCATTTGCAGTCTTTCAGTTGGGTCTCTTGTGACTTTTTGTTTAACTTTTCCCATTTTCTTTGTATTAGCCAGGGCTTAAACATGCCAAATAGATTTCCACACTGATGTGACCTCATATAAGAAGAGTCCCTGTCCCAGCTCGTTGCTCAGCCCTGCTACTCTCCGGAGGGCCGTGGCGGATAAGTGAAATAAAGGGTGTTTGAAGTATGCAATAAAAATATATTAACTGAGGGTTATTTCAGCTGGAGCATTAGCACACACACACTTTGGGGGAGCTCTAAGACTTGTGTTAACTTGTTGCAGAAACAGTCAAACATGGGAGCCGAGCTTGCTGGAAGCCCCGAAGCCCCTTCCATCAGCTCACATGAATCTCTCGATTTTGAAAGATGTGGTCTCACGTTTTGGCAGGATAAACAAAGAACACGAGTTCATTATATAAATAAAAGATTTTTGTGTATGCTCAACTGTGTAACCACAAGACAAGAAAAATACTTAACATCAGTTCATTAGATTTACTTGTTCAAGTCAAACCGGTGCGTGTGATGAAACTGCTCCTGGATACAGACGTATCAGAAAAACAAACAAAAAAAAAAGATTGACGTACACAGAAGACTTCAAGCAGGGTACAGTAATGAGACTCTTATCGGCAGTAAAACATGTGAATAATGCAAAGGTTTTAAAGAAGGACGTATGTCTGTGAATGACGGGTCAAAGCCCAATGCAGCCATTCTCATAAACACTCAGCAAGGTGAATGTTTGATTTATAAAAGAGAAACAAAATCTGTTTTTCAAGGAAATACACAACCTCATACTTCCCACTATTCACATGTTTTACTGGTACAGTCGTGACCTTGCTTCACGCCATTTCACATTGTTTGTCCCATTAAATGAGTTCCTGGGGGGCCAGCGTTTCAGACGTGAAGCAGGCAGTCCGATCTAAAAAAACTATACATGTTCACGCTTAGAATTTAACACCATAGCAACTACCCCCCCCCCCCCCCCCGCCTTCCTGCATTAAAAGGTTTTTAGTGTCTTACACCTTGACTAAGATATTTTACATAACGTTTGCAGGGTAATTATTTTTAATTACCAGATGTTTATCAGAGGAGTCTCCAGTGTCGGTGTTTCCCATATAAGGAAAAAAATAAGATTTTTAATGTAAAGTCTACAGGATGGGCAGCTACGCTCTTTAGTGTGGATAACTCTATACATCCAATAAAACTGTAAAGTGGGCGTATCTGTACATTGAAGATATTTGCGAATAAATTATTTGTGGGAACGCAAGATGTGTAATAGAATACATCAAGATGGTTTTGGAATTTTCTTCTGTTTGTTTGTGCACGCATCACATAAAAACTACTGAACTAATTTGATTTGAATTTTACAGATGTATTTGGCCAAGCTTAAAGTAACATGCAGGCTTTGTTTCATCGCAATCAGTCAACAGGAAGGGAAGATATGTTACTTTGAATTTAAAATGGAAAGCGCCCTTATATAATGAAAAAAATATAACCTTGATTAAATTATTTCAAGGTTTTCAACAGTTAGCGCTGTACATTTTTTGATACGTGCTTATGATCGTGCAATTGAAATACTACTTAATAAACGAGATCTCGCATCTCGAGACTTACAACTCCATCTGTTGAATTTTGGAAATAACTAAAAGTTGTGTGTTTAAAAAATTTTTTTGAGTGTGCAATTCAATTCCATGCGAACAAAGTCACAGGAAAATCTAATATCTTATAAATGTCATGACGGGAATTAAAAAAAAAGAGGGAGGTGGTGTTTCTAGCTACTGTAACCCAAGTGATAACTTATTTCACAAATATTCCACAGTGTTAAATATAACCATAAATGGATTAAACGGATATGGTGTTCTTTAATTAATAAAAAAAAAAGGAATTCATGTTGTACAAGATGACATCGCTTTAACACTGTTTGACATGCAGTTATTGGAAAGTAATCAGATTTTTTGCTATAACAGCAATAATTGGCATTGTTTTAAAATACAAATATAATAAAGAACAGTCATATTTTGCATGGGTATATTTAGAACCTGTAATTCAATAGGTTGGTGTTAAAATCTTTCTTTCTTTTTTTTTTTTTCATTAAATACGCATTCGGAGAAAATTAGATATAACTATCGCAATGTACATTTTTCTTTACAACTCCAAGTCCTTGTTGATTTTTATTTTATTTAGTCATGGAAATTGGCTTTATGAGTGCTAGTGCAAATTTCTCAAACTTGATCACTGAAGCGCAGCAAGTGTGTAATGAAGAATAGATTGCTCGCATAACGCCAGTTTGCACTAGTTACCACTTCTCCACTGTCACCGTTCGCCGCGTGCTTCTCTATTACGAAGAAGGCAGAGCGATTATTATGGATAATTTAGACTTTGTGTAACGTTGAACCATGTAGTGATATGTGAATATAGTAACAGACTTGAGGGACGTCACCTAATGTGAGCGGTGTCTGTTTTCGCTGACCATGTGTTCAGATATGGTGAAATGTAAGAAAAATGGACGCCTGTTCGAAACTGAATTGCTACTTATTTAGCTGTCAGCACGAGCCAAGAGAGAAAGAGCGAGAGAGAGGGGGACTAGGCACAGAAATTAAATTCCACTATTAATAGCCATCAACTTTCCAGCTCTGATTGATCCTGCGTTGGCTAAAACTTGATATCCAAGTATCTCTATGCCAGGTCATCATTCAGGATGGGTGCGCCGGTGATTGAACGCAGCAGATGTTGAGCCACTGGTTCAGGCTCTCGGTACAATTCACTCATGGCGTCTTTTTCCAGAACGCTGACTTCATTTCCGCGGTAAGTAGTAAGCGTCTGTCCGTCCGACCCCCCCCCCCCCCCCCCCCCCTTCGTTCTTTTTTAATAAGGGTGATATTTTAGATGGCCTCGCATGTTTAATTAAGTGTAGTTTCCCTCTTGGCAGTGGAATGCACGTCTGCTCAGCGTCACGCGTCCTTTTCTGCGCTTTTACAGTTGGCCCACATGGTCTGCCTCGCCGTTTATGATTTTTCTTATACCAGAGTTGTGAGGTTCCTAAATCACTTAGGCACAGACGGCATAACCGTCCACATTTAAACAATAAAAGGCTGGGAGGAACAGACCCTCAGATCTACCGTCACTTCATAAATAGCCGTATATAAAACGGACCCAAAACCCATCATCTTTTACCATTAAGAGCACACCTGCTAATTGGAAACAGATTGTTCGGCTAGTTTGAAACGGACTTCTTCACTTTTTTTTTTTTCTCCTCCCTCTCAGTAGAAGCTCTGGAAGAAAAATTCAGTACAGCTTGGCGAGCCAGGCATCACATAGCGACAGCTCAGCCATCTCTGTCGTACAGAAAAAAAACCCCCAGCAAATTGACGGACTAGAGACTGTTGGTTAAACGATCACCTGCGACGACACTCGTGAGTTAGCACCATATAGCCACTCTGACCTCTCACCTCGGCTTGCCCTCGTGTATGGGGTTCACTCATACCCTCTGTGCAACTAATAGGAGTGTAACGTGGCCCGAAGCACCACGCAAAACCAGACAGCAGAGTTTAGGATTGCGCTGTGCCTGTCGAGTGACGGCGCTCACATGTACCAACAAAGAGTAATGACTAGTTAAACGGCGACTTCTTTAGATTGTTTGACAAAAAAAAACTTGGCCAGTAACATATGGGTTCTTTTAGTTCTGAGATTGGGCTTTGAACTCCATTAAATGACCTTTGTGAGAATGTGTGTCTGTGTGCATGTGTGTGGGCTGAGTGTTGAGTTTGTCTCACCCAGACCTGACCGGTGTTCATCTAAAAGAACTACACAGGCAAGAAATTTGAAAAGATTCTATTTTAATTAGTCTTTTTAAAACGGTGCTGAAATAAACAAACCCCTACCAGACGAAACTCAGCAGGGATCGCTGTGGTAATTGTACTAGCTGTCGTTTACTTAACAACACGCTCAATTTGTCGCAGCGTTCTCGTTTTCTGCTTTTGTGCCGGCGCTCCCGCAAGAAGCGTAAGTGGAAGGCAAAACAGCTTGGGAAATGTTTTCAGCAGCCACCGTAATTAGACGAATCTCATAAATGAAACTTGCGCTGTGTTTGAAGAGCACTCGAAAGTGAGACACGGCGAACATATTTGCATTGCGGAGGAACAGCTGTTTGGAGCGGTGGCGCTCGCGCTCCTTTGGCAGCGGGATAGCCGCACGGCTCGCTCGAGGTGCTCAAGAACAGGAATAAAAATAGATAGCGATGCTTTGAACTTGATTGTCAAGCGACTGCTGTGGGTTTGCGGTTTCCCTACTGTGATGCTTCTTGTGGATTTTTGTTTGCGTGATGGTTTTTTCCAGAAAGGTTTGGGTTCTTGGTGTAAAATGTTTCTCAGTCAGGTTTGTATACATAAAAAAAAAATAGAAAAAAACTTACCTGGTCTTTCTCCAGTGTCCTCTGGTCCCGTTTCAGTGATGCTGTGTCCACTTGTGTGTTTGCTCTTCGAGGTTTGACTTCCTACAATTGCTGAGATGCTTTTCTGTTCATCACTGTTGTAAAGAGTAGTCATTTGAGTTTTGAGTCTAATCAAGCTTTTGTTAGAGGAATCAATATCTTTCTAAAGCTAAAAATCTAATTGATGTTTTTTTTTCTGTTTGTAAACGATTCACACTTTTTCTAAATATTTTGATAAAATAGTTACAGATGTTAAATTGGATAAAATTTAATATACCACAGTTTTTTGACAAAATACAACCAGCTTCCATCATCTACAAATTCATTTGTTTTGCAAGAGTAATGCGTTTGTCTTCTTCTTTTGAGTTTCGTAAGCTGTTGGTGCAATACTTCCACCAGCTGGACTGGAGTGTGGAGCAAGAGATTGTTTAAATGCCATGCTTCTCCGATATTCTTCTGTTTTTTTTCCTGCCAATCAACAACACAAGTTACAGATTATTTTAGTGTTTTTAAAATACTTTCAGTAACTCAAAACCCAAGTAGCTGATTGAGATAAATCAGACAGCAAATATTAGTAATTCCTTAATTTTTTTTTCGCCAAAGTTAATCACGTGCTCCTCTGGACCACGTGACGCCAGACAATCGCATCTTTTCGAACTGCTCGCTCACGCACCATCAGGTGTGGCGAAACACACTCGGAGGACAGCACTATCCGCTCCTTCAGCTTGCGTGAGCTCACAGATGCCTATGACTGTCTGTAGAGCCGTGATTGATGTGAGGGCGCTAGGTGCCTCCCAACCCACCCCACTGGGAGAGCTCGGCCAATCGGCGCACTCCAGGACCTCAGCTGCAGAGGGCTACAGCATCACCCGGGAATCGATGTAGCGATTCCCACCCACAATTGAACAGCACTTTACCACTACGCCACTCGTTTTCTTTACCACTTATTCAGGTACAGGGTAACTGGGAGGGGGTCACAAGGTGGTTGGCCAATCGCCTTGACTGGGTGGCAATCCATTGCAGGGCACACGCACACACTGGGCAATTTAGGAACGCCAATTAACCTAACCTGCATGTCATTGGGTTGTGGGAGGAAACCAGAGGAAACCCACCAAAACGCGGAGAACACGCAAACTCCACGCACACAGACCGTGGTGGGAATCGAACCCTCGACCCTGGAGGTGTGAGGCCACTGTGCCACAATGCACATCAAATATTGATTAAATCAAATGGCGAAACACAATTCCCAGAAATCTGATTAAATTAAAAGTCTGCCCAGGATTCACAGCTCTACATATTGAACTAGTCTGGTCATTTTCGATTCCACCTAGAGAACTGGATGATTTAAAATTTTCACACCATTACTTTTAAATTCAAGAAACTAGTGTGTGTGAATTGTAGTATTTTTAAAAGTTTGAAACCATCCCACCTCTGCTTGCTGAGATCTGATTTTCTCCATTCTGATGATCCATCTGAACATCTACTGAAGCTGTTGACTTGTACCTGCGGTGCTTCAATGCTTTGTATTAATGAACAGATTCCTAATAAATTGGGAAGCAAAGTGTCTTGTTGGATGATATGTTTAAGGTTTTATCAATTCAGCACTGTTTAGCATAGCTAGCCCATTCTTTGGCATAATATTCCTCCAGAGCTTTAGCTGTTGTGTATAATTTTTTCATTTTTTGGAAGGACTGATTCATCAGGTTTTCCATTCTCTTTGGCACATTTTTAATTCAGTGATATTGCGATCAGGATTGAAATATATGTAAGGTGTCAGTCAAGGGGGAAAAAATGTCAGTGAGAATGGATCATGGTGTGTAATTTTATCCTGTATATTTCTAAAACTATTTAAGGAACTGCTAAAACTGACAAAATGGAAGACTGTATGAAGCCTCAGTCCTTATCCTGTCCATATATTGTCTTTGTTATAGAAACTCTTTGAATTCGGTGCACCTCGGATCCCAAATAAAGTTTATTCATTTCATTTCAGTCCCGTAGTTATAAGGCTTATATAGCAGGAAGGTAATGCAGCCACCATCCAGCGCTCACACCCAGTCCACGTAATTACTAAAATAGACAGCGGGGCAGGATCATATCCGTGTCCATGCAGGGGTTCCACGATAAGCGACTCACACTGGTAATTACTTTATTGATAATTCATGGGAAAAATTGCCCCGGCCAATCACCGCTGCTAGATTTAATGGACCGGCTGTGTGCGGGAGGAGGATTGAGGGGAGCAGGGTGTCGAGGCCTGCTTTTAAAGTACATTCGGGCCATGGGGAAGACCTTTCCCTCCAGAGATAATCACAAAAATAAATGTAAAATAGCTCCCCATTGGTATGGTGTGTGTATGTGCCTGCGTGTGTATGTGTGAGTGGTGGGAGGGGGTGTTTATCTGTAACTCCTCCTATAACACATTCACCCTTAGCCGTAAATTAGCTAATAATTCTCCAAGGGGAAGGCCTTGGTAATGAAATTGACATTTAGCAGCTTGGCTCCAGTCTATTAACTACAATAAATTTAATTTGCAACAGGCGCACAAGTGGAGCAGGGCATAGAAAGAGAAACGCAGCTCCCAACAGATTAGGTGTTTATTACGTCTGCTGGCCACAAGTACAGTAGCCGGGAAAAAAAAAGACTGCCCTCGTGTCGGCACAGGCGGAAAAATAACTGCCGTTTTCTATCGTTTCACTGTACTTTTTTTTATTTTTTTATTTTTTTATTATTTATTTATTTTTTTACAAAAGTGGGCAGTCTGTGTAGTATGAGTATTAATATCCTGGTCTAAAATAGTCTCAAACTGGTGAAAAGATTTGAAAGAGATCAATGATTCTGAAACATTTGTGTGTTATGCAAAACAATAGGAAAGCAATATATTCCTTTTCTTTCTTAGAAAGTTCCTTTAAAGACTTTTCTCTGAAATATAAGTGTTTATTTAGACTTAATGGAAGAATTGGCAGTGAGGAATTCTAGCTCAGTGAGCGGGAAATAAAGGGAAGCGCACTAGTGGCAATCCTGTTTAGCCAAAACTAGATTATGATTTTGTTTAATTTTAATCAACAACATTGTGGCAACAGAGCTAGTGATATAATGCTTTTGGTTTTATTATTATTTTTTCTAAATTACAGTACTGGACTTTATTAAGTGCAATTGTCTCACGTTTGAAGATATGGAAGTTGCTAAGTTGTATTTTCTTATTTAGAAGAAATAAGATACCTAAAGATACCTCCTTATTTTGATCAAGTTCAATTTTATGATTGTATATACAGTATATATAAATAAAAAGAATTATGGCTAGTGAGAGAGAGAGAGAGAGAGAGACGGAAAAGGAAATGGGTGGGAGGTCCGAAGGCCTAGTAAGTGGCCCAGTAAATCTCCCAGCAGTCTCTGTCTTGTCCTGTACGGATCAATACCGTGTGTGTAGAGATATCTCAGCCCCTCCCTAATGACCAGAATGATGTATATTACTGTACACACACACACACACACACACACACACACACACACACACACACACACACACACACACACACACACACACAGTCATCCACATATTTATTAGAACCGTGGCCTTGTTTGCCTCCTGACAAAGCTCTCGGCTGTTCCCATTAAAGCCTAATCAGAGATCATCAGGGATTTCAGATTGCACCACAGATTTATACCACAGCACTGTTGATTTCTTGATTGCAATTGGTTACAAGGTGTTGGTTCATTTTCCAGAAGAGTAGCAGGTCTGTAAAAATTAGAGAGGCTGGCGCTTGTTCCACACCATTACAATGATCTACAAAGTGATGAAAAGTACAGAATGAGTTCTTTCTTTTGCTAAACCAGAGAGAATGAGACTGTTGGTGTAAAAATAATAAAATATTTCAGGATGTGCTGTTATTGGAAAACACCATCATGCTATGATGATGTTGATTATTTAACTATAATAACATGACAGAACATGATTCATTCCTTACTTAATGATGTCTAAAAATACTTTGTACAAAAGTATTCAAGTCAAACCTGGACTTTGGGAAAAATTCTCATGAATGACTTCAAGCACAGTGCGGTGATGAGACTCTTAGCTGCAACGCCGAGGTGGCTCTGAGCCCACTGCAGTCAGACCTGTGAACATTAAGCGAGTGGATTGCCGGATCCTACGGATAACCTGCCGCCAATGTGTGAAAGAGACGTGTCTGTCTGTGGGAACCTTACACACAATCATTTACCAACATCACATGCGCATTAGAGGAACGTGACTGGAGGTTATTGCCACTGTACAGTCCTGTCCTCGCTTCAAGCCATTTCCACATATTTTAGCCACCGAAGGAGTTCCTGGTAGGCCAGTGTTTCAGATGTAAAGTATTAACGTACAGGGAAAACTTTCTACCTTAATGGTATCCGAGCACTAGTTAAACCTGGGAAAAGTGCATTAGTGTAGCGGCGGATTGTATACAGAAATAAAGGGAGGTTTTACTCTCATAACTGTGTTCTGTTATTCTGCACAATCAAAAGTCCTGGTTTGACCTGAACACTCATTGCATTTCGTTTAATCGTTTTAAGCGTTTGTTCTTATCTCCTGCGCGTTTGCGTGTTTGTACATACAGGTCTCGGTCTCGTCACCGCAGATCCCGCAGCCGGAGCAGTGGCAGATCCAGCAGGAGACGCAGCCGAAGCAGAGACCGCGATCGCAGCCAGCGCAAGGCTCGAGACAAGGACAGGGAGAAAGACAGAGGACGCAACCGGGGCCGTGACAAAGATAAAGAGGTCGCCAAAGCCAAAGAAAAAGAAAAACAAGGGTGAGAGGATGTTACTTTTTTTTTTCTTTCTTTTCTTTTTCTTTTTTTTTTTTATCTACGTACATGCAAACACTATGCAGCTCTCTGCTCCAGGTCGTTCCCTGATTCCCCTGCATGAAGCAACTCAATTGCTGCCACTGTTAAAATCCAGCAGGGAGTTTGGGACAGAGCAGGCATAGTCACACTCATCCATCTATCTCTCTCTCTCCTCTCTGAGCTCTCCGCCTTCTTCGTCCCACCGGCCCTCTAGGTCTATGTCTCTGGTCTATTTTCCCCGTCTCTCCCAGCTCCCTACCGCAGCCATATGATGTTAAACCAGAGTTACTCGTTCAGGTGCGATCTCCTCATGTCCCTGGTGTAATCCACACGAGCACAGGCTAAACTCGTTTTAAAGCTACTGCCTCATTTTAGCACCATGTACCGCCCCAAAGCGGCACGTCCTAATGCGATTGGAGGACGGCGTGATGTTGAAATATAGGCTGGGGCTGTCAGTCATTTTGAACAGCTTGTCACATTCTCACACACTTCAGGAAGAACTTGGAGGAAAGAAGCAATGCTTAAAACTCTCTCATGAGGGGCGTGTGGACAGGGTGGTGGGGGATAAATACTTTTTTTTTTTCTTAAATACAAGCTTGTACATGTATGCCTGTTAGGACTGTCAGAAGGATTCAAATGCAGTTTAGTTTTTTTTTTTTTTATATTTAAATATGTTACAAATGTGCAAATATAATCCTCAATTCCGATTGGTCAGAAAGTGATTTTCTTTACACATTATAGATAGGGAATTTATGTATTATTTTAAATATGTTTTTTTTTATTCATGTATGTTTGCATTATAGGTGGTAAAATGTCGCGGTTACTTTATAATCGTACAGATGTTGTGATCTAAACTATTCACACTTTTGAAGACAGCATAGTGTCCTATGTGGTACTGTAGGTGTGAACTGTTCGCAAAATTTGTTCCGGATATTATTTATTTATTTTTTTAATAAAATCGTGATATTAAAAGAATCGGTAACTGGGTGTCCTGATAGCAATGTGTTGTCTGGTCTCTGGTGATTCCCATCCTTAATATATACTGCTCAAAGGTTTGGGATCCTTTGCAGATTTCTTTGATTTTGTTTATTGATTTATTTATTTTTTATTATTATTTATAAATGTGCATTTGTAAAGCAACATCAGTAAAACACTGCGGTTTAAGGTTACCATGTTTTTTATTTATTTATTTATTTTATTTTTTTTTTATTTAGCACCCTATCCACAGTACAGAGTAAAAATCGCATAAGACTATTCCAGAATGCTCAAATAGAACAAAAAGTAAATGTCTTTTATTTCTCTGTTAATGTACAATATGCAGGTATTATATGTAGAACCTGTCAACCCTGCTCAGAAAATTAATACCACATTCATTAACATTTTTGTTTGTTTTATTTTTCCACATAGTTCAACTTAAAAGAGCTGCCTTTCTACCATGTATGTTAATATTTGTGGGCTTCTGTGACATTCGGTTAAAGTTCTGATACATCTGTACCTCGTGGTTCAGCACATTGCTGCTGTTGGGAGTCACATCATTAATAAAGAGAGTGAGCCGTATGAGCCGTATAAACTGTATCCTCTGGCAGTTCTACATGTTTAACAGATGAGGTGCTAGTTTGGGGATCGAGAGTCTTTTTGTTCCCTTTACTTTCCTCATTTCATCACTTTGGTACTGATTAATCTGTCTTTAAGACTGTCATTCCACTGCGCTGCGCTACAGCCTGTTTTTTCCTCCTGCCTTTTTTTTACCAAACTGTAATGTGGCCTTTATAAGCTTGAGATCTTGAGGGTTACCACTGGTTTGGTTCATTTAGTAAGTTCTCTGAGGTAATGTCGGTTTGGTGTTCCTTCTGCTTAAGTCTGTTTTTAAATCTCTAATTGTGTGATATGCGAGTTTGCTGAGAGAATCTGCCTCAGGACCAGCCTGGCTTATTCTATAGTGTGGCAAAGACATTAGATAAAAGCAAGCTTATTTCTCTTTATAGAAGCTTCTACACGGGATTTTCCCATGAAAGCAAACTTTAATGTAATATAATATATTATTATGTAATATATAGCACCTTTCATACATAAGATGTAGTTCATAATGCTTCAAAAGGCAATTAAAAGCAAAATAAAAGAATGAATAGAACTAAAATAGAAGTATTACATAAGCCGCAACAATAATAAAATGTAAATATTTAAGAGAAAAAGTAGGAAAAAATAGAATATAAGTAAATAAGTTTGGACAATAAGAATGAGTGAATATAAACACTATTAAGAAACATCTCCCGGATGCACTGGGACGCATCATCAGTGATGTTTTCCTGAGGTCATCGGGTGTTTCGGGTCTCGCAACATCATACACCCTCACCCAGCCGGGGGTGATCAGGCCCCAACTTGCGTCCCAGTAGCAGCCCACGGATCTGCCCTTTTTATCCAAAGCCACCGAGTGGCCTTCTCAGCGGCTTCGCTTGCGGACTTGATGGCCCTCTTCTTTGCTGCTCCTATGATGCCCAGGCGGCTCAGTACCTTGCACAGAGATCTTCCTGCAAATCCCCTGCAGCCTACCTCTATGGGCTCGTAGAAGGTCCTCCAGCCTCTCTCCCTGCACTCCTCCACCAGTTCCTGGTACTTAGCCCTCTTCCTCTCGTTGGCCTCCTCCATGTTTTCCTCCCAGGGCACTGTCAACTCCAGTATGATCAGCTGTTTTGAAGACTGAGAGGTCATGATCATATCTGGCCGGAGGGTTGTTGTTGCAATGTGCTGGGGGAACTTCAACTGTTTCCCCAGATCCACCTGCAGCTGCCAGTCAGATCCTGTGTGGAGTAGGCCTGTTGTCATCTGTTGGTGTGCCCTGACTTTTTCTCCAGCTTTAACAAAGGAGATTGCCTTCTTCGGAGCATGTTGGTTTTTGCTGAACCTGATGGCTGAGGCTAGACTCTCAGCGACTGCCTTGAGCACCTGGTCATGGCGCCACCGATAGCGACCATCCGCCAGGGCCTTCACGCAGCCACTGAGGAGATGTTCCAAAGAGCCTCTGCCAGAGCACAGGGGGCAGGACGGTGTCTCACTTTTCCCCCACACATGGAGGTTCGCTGGGCTTGGTAGGGCATCGTAGACAGACTGCACCAGGAAGCGGACCCGCTGGAAGTCTGGCTGCAAGATGTTTGCCCAGGTAATCCTTCGCTGCAGTACACTCTCCCATCTCGTCCACGCTCCCTGTTGCCGTAGTCCCACTGCCCTACTCACTCGCTCTTCCTCCACACCTACCCTAACTTCTTCCTGGATCAGGTGGTGTCTTTCCTTTCCTCGGGTCTGGCTGATGAGGGTCTTTGGAAAATAGCCCAAACCTGCTCTGCCTGTTGCCACTGTGCCCAGCAGTGCCTTCTGTCTTAGGCGTGACTCTGCCAACTCCACTGCTTCCCCAGCCCTCCACTTCCTTCCCGTCCTCACCTCAATACCAGCTGCTGACACATTGCAGTCCTTTGAGTCCCTGTACTGTAGGGCTTCCCTGGTGCGTGCCACCATAAACTCCTCTTTGAGGCCACTAAGAGGCAGCTGCAGAATGTTACTTGTTCCATACAGGGCAGCGCTGGTCAGGCTTCGAGGAAGGCCCAGCCACTTTCGAAGAAAGCTGCTGATCCTCCTCTCTAGGGTCTCAACTGCTGTCATTGGGACTGCATAAATCAGCAGGGGCCACAGAATGCGGGGTAGTACTGAATGCTGGTAGATCCAGGCTTTGAACCTACCAGGCAAGCCAGACTTGTCTACCTTGGTGAGCCAGGTGCAGAGCTCTACACTGGCCTTCTGGATGGCTGCTGAATCCTTCAGGCTGGAGTTGAACAGTTTCCCTAAGCTCTTGATGGGTTGCTCTGTGATGGTTGGGATGACAATTCCTGAGACGGAAAAACGGAACTTGTCGATCACCTTCCCCCTCTTCAGCACCATGGACCTTGATTTGGAGGGCTTAAAACTCATCCTTGCCCAGCTGATGATTCTTTCGAGCCCTTGTAAGATCCACCTGCACCCTGGTACCGATGTTGTTGTTACTGTGAGGTCATCCATATAGGCTCTGATGGGAGGTTGTCGCACACCAGACTTAGTCAGGGGCCCTCTGCACTCCACCTCGGCTGACTTAACCACCATATTCATGGCTAGGGAAAAGAGGATAACAGAGATTGTGCAGCCTGTAATTATCCCTTTCCCTATACAATGCCAATGTGATGTTTCGGACCCAGAAGTCACTCTTATTCTGAAGTTATTATAATAATCCATAATCAGGTCCTTGATCTTTCCGGGAACATGGTGTACGTGCAGAGCGAGCTCTGTCAGCTTGTGTGGTATGGACCCATAGGCGTTCGCCAGGTCCAACCACAAGACAGCTAGGTCGCCTCTGTTCTCATGGGCCTCTGATCAGTTGTGTAACTACGCCCGTGTGTTCCAAGCAGCCAGGTGTGCCGGAGATCCCTCCTTTCTGCACTGACTGATCAATGTAGCTGTTCTTGAGGAGAAACTCTGTCAGTCTTCATGAGACGATGCTAAAAAACACCTTCCCTTCCACGCTTAGCAGTGAGATGGATCGAAACTGACTGATCTCTCTTGAGTTCTCCTCTTTGGGGATCCAAACTCCCTCAGCACACCTCCACTGATTAGCTACTTTCCCCCTTCTCCAAATCACCTTCAGGACCTTCCACAGATGCCGTAGAAGTTCTGGGCAGCGCTTGTAGACCAGATAAGGAATTCCACTGGGGCCTGGTGCAGATGCTGATCGGGCCGCCTTGATGACCTCCTCAACCTCCTTCAGGCTTTGCTCCTTCAGGTTGAATTCTGATGTCGGGGGGCTTGGGCGGATGAGGGCTTTATTGGGCTCCAGTTCCAGATCTCGCAGAGGATCGCTTACGGTGTCTTCAAGGAAGTGATTTACTTGCTCTATGGAGCACTCCAGCCGGCCACTGCGCTTGTCCCCAAGCAGTTGTTTTGTAAAGCCAAAGGGATTGGCAATGAATGCTGCTCGCCTCCTCGCCCGCTCTCTTCCCCGTCTCCAGTGCCACTCTGCTCTGCGAAGAGTCATCAATTTCTTCCGCAAGATGTCTCTCAGTTCCGCTAAAGATTTCTTCTCCTCATCGGTAGCAGCCTTGTACTGCTTCTTGAGGGTGCGGAGCTCCTGACGCAGATGATGTATCCGGGTGGCCCTGCGGTTCATTGTGTAGGACGTAGATTTTGATTTTCTTTGTCAGCCTGCCCAAATCTTTCTGAAGCATAGCTGAAGATGATGGTGGTCATTGTTGTCAGTCGGCTGTCCACATCTCCTTTGGCCGTGGTCTGGATGATGTTGGACACATCCTTGTCAAACTGCATCCACTCGCTCCTCTTGCTGGCTGGAGGCCACTTAATCCGCTGCTGTGGAGTTACTTTGCTTGGATTATGAGTCCTAGGTACGTGGAGGGACTGGGCCCTGTGGGTTGCCTCCTGGCCGGGCTCCTCCTGCGTCTCACCAGGTACAAGACCTGTGCGTTGTACCTCCTTCTCTTTCTCCAAGCATTTCATTCTGGTCTGATGGATTTTCAGGCCACGCTGATTCTTGCACAGCTTTCCGCAAATGCATGTTATGCTCGTCGTTTGTCCGTTCGCATAGGTCATCACCATGTGGTCCGTCCGATTGGAGATCTCATCCCCCCCCCCCCTCGGGACCTCCTGGGGGTATTTCATTGTAGGGCTTTCCGTAGCTTAAAGGAGCCATACAGACTCAATTTTGCATAAGTTAATATGATTCTTTAGGGTCCTAATGAAAAGTTTGTAATATACTTTAATAAAAAATTCTCAATTGTTGTGTAAAAAAAACATTACTTTTACCTGGTAAAAAGTAGCTCTGTTCTCAGCAACCTGTTTCAGTACATGCTCCTTTAAATGTTAATGACCTCTACTGAACCCGCCCCCCAGTTTTGTGGGGCGTGTCTTCACAATACAAGTGGGGTATAGCTTTGACAACAGTTAAAAATATTTAAAAAACAGTTAAAAATAATTTTACATGATGTTAGAATTATTTTATATATAAAGGAGTTATTTCTACTCTCTTGCTCTCTTCCTCATAGATCTGATATTAACGTGTTAAATCTTCCCTGCTGCTTATCTTCCTGTCTCCTCTTGCATCTGTTCATTCATGCTCACCTTCCCATACTCTGTCTCTCTCTCTCCCTCTCTCTCTCTCTCTCTCTCTCTCTCTCTCTGTCTCTCTTCCTCTCCTTTGATTCAAATTCTAATTTTATTTGTCACATACACAGTCATACACAGTATGATATGCAGTGAAATGCTTATACGACAGTCAGTGACCTTAAAAATAAAATAAATATGTAAGGAATAAAATCAATAAAAAGAAATACTAAAGAAAATAAATTTAACTAGTAAAATAGTTGTACAAATATACAATGTACAAATGAGGGCATAATAAAAATCTTACAAAATATAGGGGATATATAAATATTATTATTATTATTTTTATTATAAATATATATATATATATATATATATATATATATATATATATATATATATATATATTTCCCCTATATTTTGTAAGATTTTTATTATGCACTCATATTTTTAGATATATATAGTTATATATTTTTCATGTGAATCTGGTTGTAAAACTTTTTTGACTTCCCAGACCGGGAATCGAACTCGAGTTGCTGCGCTGAGAGCGCCGTATCCTAACCACTAGAACACGGAGGATTAATGGCTGCCGCTTGGAAATGCCGGCTATTCAACCCGCGACCTTATACACGCGAAGCATTGTTTTTTTTCGGGATCTCACCAGGACATTTACAATGGTTCATTTGTAGTAACATATGTCTATAGCACAGCCGTTTAGTCAAACATATTTATACCGATCTTTTGCTGTTAATAAACAGAGACCTTTCTGACAAACAACATGTGTGTGTGTGTGTGTGTGTGTGTGAATGAGTCATATAGATGCCGGGAATAGGACAACATACACGCGAAGCATTGTGTGTGTGTGTGTGTGTGTGTGTTTGACTGAGTCTCTCCTTATGTCAGAAAAGCTTATCGAAGCATAGCGCACTCGCCTCGTTACTAAACGAACTTTAGAAAAACTTTATAAATATGTAGTGCAAAAAAAGCATGTACCTTAAGCAGGAATCGAACCCGGGTCTCCCACGTGAAAGCGCCGAATCCTAACCACTTGACCACCACACTACTGCAAGGCTGCTGCAACAAACAGCACACCACACTCATGTAGGTGCCATTTTGCTCCCGTGTAGAATAACAATGGCCGACGGCTCTTTTTTTCACTCGGGGCGGGTCTTTGCAAAACACCAGTGTCAATCAACTGTAGTAGGAGCGGCCTCTGTCGGTGTGACTTCACACCGACAGGCTTTTGAAAACGGGCTGATTTCAGAAGGGGCATCTTATATTATTAAATTAAAAGAAAATCGCTGGGCGGCTCTTTATCACTGTAGAGTAGTTGTGTACACACTCTCCTAACACACAATGCAGTCCAAACAGCTTGAAAAAGTCCATGTAGCACCGTAGGTGCCCTTTAAAAGGAAAAACTATTAAGTGTGAAATAAAACCAAAATGTGGTCTAAACAGAGGTGTCAAGTAACGAAGTACAAATACTTCGTTACCTTACTTAAGTAGAAATTTTGGGTATCTATACTTTACTGGAGTAATTATTTTTGAGCCGACTTTTTACTTCTACTCCTTACATTTTTAAGCAATTATCTGTACTTTCTACTCCTTACATTTTAAAAATAGCCTCGTTACTTTATTTTTATGATCAGAATGCGCAACCCCCCCCCCCCTCCCGGTCGCATGATAAGAACGCGCACAACGCACCCCCCCACCCCTCCCCGGTCGCATGGTAGAAACGCGCGCACATGGTCCATCATCCCCCCCCCCCCCCGTCGTATGATTAGAAAGCGAGACCTTAATGCTTTTTTCCCACCGCACGGTACTTTTACTTTTATACTTTAAGTAGTTTTGAAACCAGTACTTTTAAACTTTTACTTAAGTAAAAAGCTTGGGTTGATACTTCACCTTCTAAAGAAGTATTTTTGAACCCTAGTATCTATACTGCTACTCAAGTAATGAATGTGAATACTTTTGACACCAATGGGTCTAAATAAAAATAGAACAAAATCATGGAAATAGTTTGTAAAGTAAAAAAAACAATTGGGAGCAAATTAAATCACTAAAAGATATATAAATTATATAAGCAGAAATCGGAAAAATCATTTGTAAAAACAAATGAGTGGAAATGTAAAGCAGTTGAAATCCTAAAATAGTTTGTAAATTAAAAACAAATACAAGTGAATAAAAGCAAAATAAGCAAGAATAAAAAGTAATACAAACTAAAAATACTTTAAATAATCCTTGTAGAATAAAAAAAAATTGCATTAAAACGGAGCAAATCATAAAATTCAAGTTTAAGAGAAAAGAATGAAAACAGAAAATAAGCATTTTTTAATATTTATTATGTGTTGCACATAGCAGATTTTGGCCCTGGGAATATACTCTTTGTGAAGTTATTTCAACTACAGTTGAGTGTACATGCATATTTAAGAGAAGAGGTAAATAAATCAATAAAGTTAGTTTTCAACATGTTACAGAAGTTAAAACTAAACTTCTGTGGAGTTCCAACACCATATAGAATAAACTTTAACTCCTACCTTAAGTTAATTTTACTAACTCTTTCATAGTGTTAAAACATAAATCCAAAACACAAAAAGATTTCAGGTGAAAATGACTACAATAGAATACCATACTGATTACTACAAATGACTTACTTTTATTTAACAAATTTAAACAAATTCAAAAATCAACAGTTTAAAACAGCTGCTCTCATTGGTGGAAAGTTGTGGGACCAAAAAAAAAAAAATCCATATTTCAACTAAACTAAAACGGTGTCAGTACAACATCCGAATGCATTAACTTTCAAAAAATCTACAGAGTGAGTGCAACATTGTTCATTGGACAAGTAAAATAAATAAACTTCTCTGTAACACGGGATTGTGTTAACATGAGGCAGACTGCTGACCTTAGCACTCAGTGAATAAACATCTAAACATTTAGAAACTTAACTCCCAAACGTTTTTTTTTTACACTTTTATGTCTAACATCAGAGCAGTCAGCTTCAGAAATAGTAAAATAATACTACTAATAATAGTAATAATAGTCCATAATGTATGTTGTTAATTTTTTTTGGCAATTTACAAATCCTAAAATGCACTCAGAAGCAGTGCCATGTCTCCAGGATTGGAGTAACGAGTTCCGTGTCATACTGTACATACCTGTAACAGTACTAAACAAGCTGTAACTTGTCACTCAATGATGCTGATCCCTTTTGCCCTCCGGATCTGCCTGATCCATTCTGATGCCGTTCTTCTGACAAGGACACCACTCACTACTATAGATGCACCTTTTTTTTTTTTGTATTTTGTTCATCTGACCATTTCTTTTGAGCATATATACATATATTTAAACAATAATTTATATCAATTAGTGTATCAGGGTCATTGTTGTTCCATGTAGAGATTATTCTTACTGACTACTGACTTCAGACAACCCCCAAAAAGAAGAGTCAAGTGGCATTAAATCTGGTTCTATTTGAGATGTTTACAGATTTACATTTTTTTGTAGTTTTATTTTTAATATAAAAAAGTTGCAGGAGGATTTAAATATAGCTTATAGCTAGTTTAATGAGCCGCCTTCAGCTAAATAATTTCCATAAGTACTGTTGAGTTATTGATTGCAACAAACAACAAAAGAATCTGGTTCATTTTTCATGTTCCACCACACTGCAAGAAAAAATGACATCTTAGCAAGTGATATTTTCTTGAATTTAGCCAGACTTGTCCATAATTGCTTAAAATAAGTTTAAAACTAACCAAATATAAGATTATCAATCTTATTTCTAGTCTAATGTTAATGCATTGTTTTATTCTGTTTGCAGGGAATTTAGTTTCTTTTCTGAAGATAAATTTCTAAAACTAGCAGAAAATATCTGCCAACAGAACAAGAAAACTGCCTTATTTTGCTTAAGGTTTTAGTCAAATTTGATCTTAATGAAGAAATTAACTTAGTGACCTTTCCACGCAATAGACGAACAGGTGAGAAACCACCCATAAACTTGGCTGTTGTAGTTCCCTACAATTTACATACATGTTATGGAATTGAAGGCTCGTAAACAACTATGATCTCTTTTAATATTTCAAGAAAGAGTACAGTCTCTCAAGTATAGAAATGTCTTTCTGGACTCGGTACGCATCTTTTTGGGTGTTTTATAGCCCTTGGTTATGAGTACTTGTGTTGATGTGTTGTTGTTTTGGTCGTATTTCCATCATCTTAAGGGAGAAGTTAGGGGGGAAAAAAAATCCTCAAAAAGTACCATTTTCCTTTTTTCAGCAGTATCCCAAAGCCTGTGTGTGTGTTTCTGTGTGTTCCTGTGTGTGTGTTTAAGTAGAATGCCCTATGAAATGTCCCAGCGGAGGAAGCAGCCACAGAAACCAGCAGCGATACACACTCGCACCTTTTACAAAGAGTTCATCCCTTTGTGTTCTTTAGCGGATAATTAGTTCCAGTGCTGCGGTTTGCTCTTCTCGTCTGTAGTGGAGACCGACTGGACAGAGGAAGCCTCGGGTGCTCCCGCTTCATGTCGTAATTACAGTGTGCGCAACACACACCTACCTTCCCAGCCTACCTCATTCTAACATTCACGCACACACTCGCACACTCGCGCGCGCACACACACACACACACCGAACATGTGAAACAGCGTGGTTTCATAAGTGAAGCGATTTACCGGGGCAATGTTTGAGCCAAGACGCATGTCAACTTCTTCATATTAAATTAAATTAAATGATGTAGATTAGATTAATGAAATGGGAACAAATCTTTGAAGAAATTGAAACAATTTGAAGAAAATGGTTGTTTATGTAACAACCTCAGCAGCACCCTCGTTTCCCCTCTCGTCTGTTCCAACCGTGTAGCATTCAGCATTACCAGTTTACAAATCATCGGCCTGATCATGTCATCATCTGCACCAGTTTCTTACTGGTCCATGACTCAAGTTAGATGTGAATGATTCATAGGTCATTCATAGGTCAATGATTCATGTGGTTTAACAAACAAAAAACATTAATCTGATCCTGTTCAGGCACGGGGACCGGTAGAACTGTTCAAGACTGCATTACATATACATTAAAGACTGAGGCTGAAATGTGAAAAGATTACAGATGGCTCAACACTTTCACACGGTACTGTACCTATTTTCACAAAAATTAGCCCAACATTTATTACCATTTCAATACACATTTTCCAGACAGCAATGGTGAAAAATAGCCCAGTTACCGGGAAAAAAAAAAACTTTTCATTTTACTTTCAAACTTTGTGCTACAAGTGCCCCCTATTGTGATGTACAAGTTAGTAGATATGTGGTGTATGAAGCATTATTTTCCAACACAAACATTAATGGATCATATATTTGTGTGCATGTTCTCACTATGGTTACGTTAATTGCTGTTCACAAATTCCCTGTAGTTTGTGTGTGTGCGTGCTCTGTGATGGATTTGCCCCCATCCAGGCTGTATGAAATCCCTGTCTCGACATTGAATTCTGGCAACCCAAAACATTCAGACCATAAACAGTTCTTAAATTCTGATACATTTAAACACCCAGTTTGTGATTTGTTAAACAGATCACGCAAACCACCATAACGGTTCATTTCCTTTTTTGCGCTTTTATGTACAGTTAATTTTGTCGAACAGCACGCCCTGTCATGTTTCCCTCCTTACCTTGTTAAGAGTCTTGTTTGACGAGTCATCGTTTCTGTTCAGATGTAATCGACAGAATCATTGTCCAGTTAATTGCAGGCTGTACCGTGTGTACACATTCAGACAGCTTGTATGTTCTTATCTTTTCTTTCTTTCTTTTTTTTTAACTATGAAAAGCGACCGTGCGCATGTTCCTGCTTGAACACCTGCTAACTTGGTTGCTCAAATCCTCACACCCTCTGGCATCAGGGTTGGGTATGAGCTTCATCTACATGTGAGCATGTAAGGCAATTAGAATTGTTTAGCTTTCAAATATCAATCACGGCTTTATTTATATTATTATTATTATTATTATTATTATTAAATGTTTTTTTTTAGGGCATGCAATATGCAGGTCAGAAGCACCTCATTGCCGTGAAGTAGACACGAACAGTATTGTATCAGATATACCTCATCAGGAATTTATTTCAATAACACTCGAAAGTTTTTAAAAAAAGTTGTTGCATGAGCTCACTATCAGAATTTGTGACGAAGTCGGCTAGTGGCGTCGTCTTTTTTATTTATTTATTGATTATTATTATTATTATAATAATTTTTTTATATAAACATTTCACGTCACATCACCAGGTGTGTGTGTGTGTGTGTGTATGTGTATGTGTGTGTGTGTGTGTGTGTGTGTGTGTGTGTGTGTGTGTGGGGATCAAAGGTTCCTCTAACCTGCTCCAGGTGTTCCCTCACAGCTGTCACTCCCATACAACATGCCACTTTATGCAGTTCTGTTACACTTAAGAACACACACACACTTTATAACTGTGCTTCAATGCTTTTCACCTTTGATTCTCTTTCAAAGCATTTTTGACTTGCGAGATGCCATTTTTGTCAATCTTAAGTCGCAACAATCGTTTCCCCCCTTTTCTTTCAGCCAACATTCTGGATAACGGATGAATATATGAGGAAGCGTGTCTCTGCGTGTGTGTCTGTGTGTGTGTGTGTGTGTCTGTGTGTGGATCAAAGGAGGTGGCAGGCTTAGCAGGGGGCTTGACACAGCCTCGTGTGGTGTTGTTTTCATTAAAGATTTATCACACCTCTAGGATGACAGCAGGCATCTCTGAGCCCCGCACAACGTGTTTTCATGCAAAATTTATCGAAAAAGACGAGACGTTGTAAAGCGATCTTGTTGCCTTTCACCACTGACAAAGGGTAAATGTGTGTGTGTGTGGGCATATGTAGGTAATGAAGAGAGTAATACAGGTTAAGTGTCGCACTGTATATATAATTGGTCTGAGTCTGGCTGTGATTTCTTGCCTTCACTTGACTACACTTGTTGTTTCGACGGGGTGTTTTAAACAGCATATAGATTACAAATGACATCCATGACATGATGTAAATTGTTATTTAAAACCTAACAACAGCACAGATCATGTCGGGTAAGGATGTCACTTTTCCAGGATCATAGATGAAAGTTGGCTGGTCGGGTCCGGTTCTGTGTACTGACAGTGAAAAGTTTGGTGGCGGTCCGCAGTACTGAAAAGAGGGGAGAGCATCTGCCTGCCAAAACCCACATTCAAAACCATTCACAGTAGCACTTTCAGCAAGAAAACACATCTGATAATGTTACGCTGCCATTTTTTTGTCTGTTTGTTTGCGCTTGCGTCACATAAAAACAAATTTTAATTGGGTTTGTATTTGACCGAGCTTGAGGCTTCTGGTTTCAGAATATGCTAATTTGAAATTTAAACGGAAAACACCCTTGTATCATAAAAATCAACCTTGAAAAAATCATTAGTTCATCTCAAAATTCAACAGATGGTGCTGTACGTTTTCTTTACACAAAAATATGCTTATAAGTGTGCAGTTAAAATGTACTTAATAAACGTGGTCTCACACCTTCATGCAGCGCACTTCACGGTAACACGTAAAAAATTTAGTTAATTCCAAAATTCAACAGATGGCGCTGTACTAAAAAAAAAAAACAAGATACTTATGAGTGCGCAATTAAATCCCATGCGAACATAGTCACAAGTACAACTATTCTAAAGTAAACCTGGTAACGATTTATGGTAACTTCACACTTACACTATACTGTACCTTTTAAGAATTTTAAAAAACTTTCACCTCTAGCTGAATGTCGAGTTTTTCATTTGTTTCACCAGAGAAGCAGAAAATCAGAAGTTTGAATTATGGAAGTGCTGGATTTTTTTTAAATGAAAAAAAAAAAAAAAAAAATCTCCGAGGTCGTTGCAATGTTGATTTGGGATCACCTCGGAGTTTAGTAGAGTTTCCAATAAGGAATTACGTTTTGAGTCATTTTGTGTCTTGCTCGTCTTTCCATCTCACTGGATGGAAGTTATGCCCTTTAATCTGCATTTTATACATTTATACATTTTGTAACTAAAAAAAGGTGGCAATGCACTTTTTATCAGATGATATTCTTTCTTTCTTTTTTTTTTCATTATATATATATTTTTTTACTTGTAACCTATATTTGTAATCTGTTTTTAAATTGGTTTAGATTTGATGAGAGGGTCTGGTTTGGGGGGAAAAATCTTTGGTTTTCCTTTCAGGTTATTAAAGAAAGTTGTGTCCTGCACTTTCTTTCATTCTTTGCACTATACACAAGTGTATCCACACACCGATTTCCGAGTCCCTTCAGGAATAGAGTGGACGGCTGAAATCCGGAGGACGGGTTCAGTGCCTTGGCGTGACTGAGTGAAGGCGAGATTTCCTCTGACAGATTGTTACTCTTCATCTTCCTCATGCCATGTTTTCTGTGGACACACTTCTCTCCTATTTTGTCCACAGAGCTTGGACCAATGTTTTATATGTGAGATTTTTATTTATTTATTTATTTATTTAAAAAAATCCCCAGCCATCAGCAGGCGTAAGCTAAGGATTGTGGGTAGGCAGATTCAGGAAAGGTGAAAGGTCTGAGCTCATGTGAGCCTCACTGGAAGCAGACATGGATTTGTCCTGAAGCGGTGGTGCGTGTGCATGTCGGTCTCATCAGTTCAGCTCCTGTCTGCTCATTAGCAGCGCTCCTAAACAGCAAAGTGCAGCAGGAAGGAAGGTGCCTGTGAGGGTGTATGTGTGTGTGTGTGTGTGTGTGTGTGTGTGTGTGAATGTGCGTGATGGATTTAGGATGCTTCTGCCATTTTGCCAACAGGACTTTAAGCTATATATTAGTTTAAAAAAAGACAGAAAGCCAAAGTGATTGGATTGCTCTGCGCGAGAGAACTCGGTGATGTTAGTATGAATCTCACTGTTGTGGACGTTTGAGTCATTTTGTAGTTAAGAACAATTTAATGGTGTTGTACAGAGACAAGCGACAGCACCAAGCACATGCATACTGGTTGTATAGTGTTATTGTTTTATCTCCAAACCACGCAGAATCACATGGTTACCACAAAGCTCCTCTTTTGTCTGTCTCATGCTAACTCATAACCACAAGCTTCACAAAACAAATATCAAAAGTGACAAAATTTACAGATGTACAGCTTATGTCGGGGGTTCGAGCCCCAGCATCGCCAAGTTGCCACTGTTGAGCCCTTGAGCAAGGCCCTTAACCCTATCTGCTCCAGGGTCGCTGTAAGCTGGCTGACCCTGTGCTCTGACCCCAGTTTCCTAATTGGGATATGCGAAGAAGACATTTCACTGTGCTGTAAAGTACATGTGACAAATAATTTAATATTCTTCGTCGTCTTCTTAAATTTCAAAAGTGTTTAACTTACTACAACAAATAATTGTTATTGATGGGATTCAATTTGGTTTCAGCAGAACAGGCTTTCCTTTTTTTCTTTCTGTATTATGAAATTTTAAAGTTTATATATATATATATATATATATATATATATATATATATATATATATATATATATATATATATATATATATATATATACACACATACACACACACACACACAGGGGCGAGTGTGACAAAGTTACCAGAAGAACTCATATTCTCCAGCATGCTCAGTAAAACCTAACAGCTGTTTTCTTATAAAACTGCACTAAAACTCCTGATTTTAAGCAATGTGTTTTCATTCCAAATATTGACTGTTTATTTTATTACTCTCTATTGCTCTTTATAGAAGTTTCTTTTATGCAGAAAAGTTTTCAAAAGCCTCTTTTGCTTGTGCTATAATTTTTGTATGTTCCCAAGACTTTTGCACAGAACTATAAGTAAAACAGTTGTTCGGTTTTACTGAGCTTGCTGGAGAATATGAGTTCTTCTGGTAACCTTGTCACACTCGCTCCTTTAAATTTTTATGCAATAGATTATTATAGATTTAATAGATTAAATTAATATATTTTTGTTAATATAATTGACATATGTATTTATATATACACTGGAGATCAAAATTAGAGAACAATTTATAAACAATTGAAGAATTCGTAAATAAAGTCATCTTCACTTCTCAACAGTTGAAGGAGTTTTTGTCCTGTCTATACCAGAACACCTTTTCCACAAAATAACTAAGGCATTTCAACAAAAAACATTTTGCAGAAAACACACTGATCAAAATTAGAGAACACTTTCATATACCTCCCAGTTATTGGTGTTAATCTGGCACCTGGTGCTAATTTCCTTGATTACCTGTCAACCCCTAATTAACTGGCAACCTAACTTCTAGTTTCACCGACTCTTCAAGATGGTGGGCCGTTCTAAAGTGACTGAAAGTCTCCGGCAGCAGGTTGTCCAGATGAAGGCCAAAGGGACGTCCCTATCAGCCATAGCAAGACAAGTTGGTCATTCCAAATCTGTCATTTCAAGAATATTGAATCTTTACAACATCACAAACTCATTCAAGTCCCCCAATAAGGCTGGTCGTCCACATAAGACAAATACAAGAGAGGACAGGATACTGAGAAGGCTCTCAATGGGCAATCATTTCCACATTGCAGCTAGAATTGCTCACCAGTTCAGCGCTGAACAGGGTAAGGATCTGTCTCGTCATACAGTGTCTCGACGTTTAAGAGCATTTGGACTGAAAGCCCACTCTGCAGTGACCAAACCTCTCATTAGCAGATTAAATCAAAAGGCTAGACTAAGCTTTGCTGAGGAGCATGTTGTGCGGACAGAGGAGAACTGGTCCAAAGTTCATTTCAGTGATGAAAGCAAGTTTAATTTATTTGGGTCCGATGGGAAACATTATGTTCGGCGACAAACTGGAGAAAGACTGAACCCAAAGTGTGTAAAGAAGTCAGTGAAAAGTGGAGGAGGAAGTGTCATGGTTTGGGGCATGTTTTCTGCAGCTGGAGTTGGGCCTCTTATCCAGCTACATGGCAGAGTGAATGCAAATGTTTATCAGAACTTTCTTCAACATATCAAATTCAAATTTTATTTGTCACAGACACAGTCATACACAGTGCGAAATGCAGTGAAATGCTTATACGACCGCCAGTGACCTTAAGAAATAAAATAAAAACTTGTACGTAAGGAATAAATATGAGTAAAAAGAAATACTAAAGAAAATAAATTTAACTATTAAAATAAACTGATTTTATTATAAAAAATATTACAAAATATAGAAATATTTGAAAGTGGCAGTGGTTGTGCAAATATGCATAAAAAGTTACTTATTAAAATGTCTTGTGCAATGGTCCAGATATATAAATATGTAGTGTGAGTGTGTATGAATGTGTCCATGATTGTCCAGTCATTGTTGGGAGTTTAAAAAGTTGTTAATCCTGTGTGGAGGTGTGATTGTGATTGAGAGACCTTATCGCCTGTGGGAAGATGCTCCTCCTCAGTCTCTCTGTGGTGGCCTTCAGGGAGCGGAATCGCTTCCCAGACCACAACAGAGAAAACAGTCCATTGTTCGGATGGCTGAGGTCCTTCACGATCTTCCTGGCTTTGGTCCTTGCTGTAGATGGAGTGCAGGTCAGGGAGCTAGGTGCGGATGATGCGCTCAGCTGCTCGCACCACCCTCTGTAGAGCTCGTCTGTCCTGCATGGTGCTGTTTCCAAACCAGGTCATGATGTTACCCGTCAGGATGCTCTCTATGGTACAGGAGTAGAAATTCCTGAGCACCTTAGAGGGCATTCTGAAGTCTCTCAAGCGTCTGAGGTGCTAGAGACGCTGTCGGGCCTTTTTCACCACGGTGTTGATGTGACGGGACCATGACAGGTCCTGCGTGATGTGAACACCGAGGTATCTGAAGCTGTCCACTCTCTCCATTGGGCTCCTGTTGATGATGGGGGGGTCTGGTAGTTCCTCTCCTGCTTTGTACTGAAGTCCACTATCAGCTCCTTTGTCTTGCAAAGGGATTTTGGTAGCGTTACAACACTAGTGTCCGGCAACAGTCAGTAGGTTTTTCTCCACAAGATGTTACGATATGCGAAATGCAGCGTGTTTTATTTTAAGAGATGGAAAATAAGGAAGTGAGGTTCAAATGCTGTAACGTAAGTGAGAAGAGGAACACGTTTCACAGACGTTGCACTATAAACTCACATCACCTCACTGATTGTTATGCACATATTCATCTACTGTATGTAAGCTATAAAAATGGGCAAATTAGCATAGCAGTGATTGTCAGCTCTGATCCTCTCCTTCAGCCTGTCTGTGACAGAGGTGGAAAAGACATCAGTCCTGTTGTCATGACCATGTCTCTATAAGCCTGGCCTCTTTCTTTGTGTGTGTGTCTTTCTGTCTGTCTGTTTTTATGGCTCGAGTCTGGCCAGTGCTAATCGCGGAAGAGGCACTCGGAGTAGGCGATAGAGAGCTGTGACAATCCATTTACCGTGGACTGTAATCTGTTTAGCCATTAGGACTAGTTAAATCAGAGCACACACACACACACACACACACACACACACACACACACACACACACACACACATGAGGCTATGTCAGCAAGACACCACACTTCCCCATTACTGATTTTAATAATATGTTTAGCATTTTACGATCATGTTCACAATTTGTATGTTTTTCTGCTGCCCCGAATGCAGTTTATTAGTTTGCAATGCTGACGACACACACACACACACTTCGTACATCCAGGCTTGGAGCATGATAACAGAACTGAGGCAAAGCCAAATAAAAATCTCCCCTCAATCCAATTAGATTTGAACTGGGTCAAGCCAGTACTGCTTAGCTTTGCAGGTACAACCCTCCCCACTTCTCACCTCACCTTCCTCTCAGAAACACATAATCAACATGCACCTTACACACACCACACTTTATGACTCTTTCATCAGGCTGTGTGTGGAGGTAGAGTTGCGGCCGATGGTAATTTCTCAGGCTGCTTTATAGCGGAAAGAGATAGTGGAGGGGCTAAAAAGGGGAAGGAGAAAGTGGTTCGGGGGCGGAAAATGATCCGGAGGAGCCGCTTATGAGATCCTAACATGACAGGCCCCTGTCTGGATTTAAGAGCTTTATGGAAATGTGCTTGTCCACAAATATTCACTCATACGGTTCTGCGTTTGACTTATTTTTTTAATGACTGCTTTTTCATGTTTAAAGATTGCCTGACTTCATTTAAAATTAAGGATTGTTTAATTAGTCTTCCTTCCAGCAGTGACATTTGTGTTCTTCTTCTTCTTTTTCCTTACTCCTCAGTGGTCATTAAAATCCTCATGTGGTGATTTGTAGCAATTAGGAGAAAGTATAGGAGTAACTGGGATTCGTCCAGGGTAATTTTCAAACAAATGTTTTTCTTATGGTGTCAGGAGGTGATTCATTTTCTGGCAGTCCCCAATGTTTTTTTTTTTTTTTTTTTTTTTTTCATTCCTTAGTCACGTGTGTCTTTCATAAAGTCTTTGAACATGGGAACGATATCACAGTACTCGGGGGCCGATTCAGTTTGTATTGCGATTCTCTATCTTTCATGATTTTATAAATTTTCTGGTCCGATGTTAGTTTTTTTTCTCATTACAATCCTAAACAAATTTCACTAATAATTTGCTCTGCCATTGTTTGAGTACTTTAACACACACCACCTCAAAAGCAAAAATATATATAAATCAAAAACAAAAAAACGATACATTAATTGCTACACATTAATTGCTCAATTTTTCACCACCTCTATTGCTTACATTCCACCTTCACTACTATTATGGTCACTTCTTGTTGTGTATCATCATCCAGTCCAGTCGTTGATCTGAGGGAAATATAACAGAAGAAAAAGAATTAGTAGTAGTTTTCCTCAACTTTTTATGTAAGGTCTCAAACTTTTGCAAATAAATCCCTGCCGTCTTCATTATGATTGGATATAAGAATTCAGTCTCGTCTGTGATTGGTTAGATGCTTTACTACATGACTCCTGGAAACTCGTCACGTCACCTAATGTTACCTCATGCACAGAAAGAACATAATTCATTCCAACATGAGAGAAACTATCAGATCAAGTGTTTACATGGCTAAACACTTGATGAAATTTCATTACCTATTGAACCGGTTATGAAAGGTTGACACTAGGCCTGGGCAGATAAACGATATCATATCGGATCACGATTTATTTGATTTTAAAAACGATGAAAAGCTCTAGACATTTTTTGCTTGATATGGATTAATCTAAGAGCCAATCACACAGCAAAACAATACGACAACAACCAATCAGCGTGTAGCTTGTGCGTGCCGTGCAGGTCAAAGTTAATTTCCTACCGCACTTTGCGAAGCAAACTTGACATCAGGACGACCAAAAAAAATTTGTGGAAGCAGCGACGAAAGTGAATCTAACCTCGAGTTATTATCCAAAGATGTTGAAATTGTCTACAAAAAAGGTAGCACGAACTCCGTTATATGAACGCATCACCCAAACGACCACACTGAGAGCATGAATATGCGGGCCGATGCTACTCCGTCAACTAGCAGGGCTAGCAGTGGGGCTGTACCAAAGCAGATATCGATCGTGTCGTGTTTCGTGGCCATTACACCTTATGAAAGGTGTCCAAAAGGAGCAAGGATATAACCAGGGCCGTTTCTAACTTTCTAGCGAAAGATATGATGCCCCTAAGCACACGAGGCTGAAGTTAGCTCCTTATTCGCAACTTCCGATTCATTTGGCTTCTTATTGCGCAGCGTCTCATTCTGTGGCTGAAGTTTAGCTCCTTATTCGCCTCGTTACTAACGGGAGTGTTCACGTTGGCGAAAGCTGCGCAGTTTATCGATAAAACATTATTTTGGTGGCTTAAACTATTCTGGCCAAGCAAATATGAACTATACAACACCTAGCAGGTACCCAACTATATAGTAAAAGTGAAATTGTCCTGGCCCAGATTGATAGCTGCATAATTCATTCCATTTTTGTTGTCATTGCATGCTTAAGCCATTATGTCAGTTTATTGGGGCCGTGTGAAATAGCCTTCATTTAACTCTGAATTGTGGGATAAAAAGACGGCCCTAGTGTGTGTGTGGTCTAAATGTTGTTTCTCATTATTGTTTAAAAATCTCAAAACATTGTAATTTATCATCACAAACAAGTATTTTTTTTTATAAAAATCTTTGCCTTGTAAATATTCTGTGCATGTGCCTATAGTATCTTAACTTTTAAGGCCAAATCTGTCATCTGTTTTTGTTAATAAACTATACCTTAAAATGTAATTTAATGAACCCTTTAATTCTTGTGGCTTCAGTCATTGTTGGGATTCTATTTTAAAGCTGGCAGCATTAACAGCTTATATCAAAATATATATTATCGTTCAATATGGGCCAAAAATTATCGAGATTACTTTTTTGCCATATCGCCCAGCCCTAGTTGACACTCCACCTCTCAGTCTCGAGTTTACATGATTTGGCTACAATTCCGATTATTCAGTTATGCATTATATTAGGCTTAATATTAGCTGTTAACAGATTAGCTATTGAAGCAAATTAAAACCAACAATCTGTTACTTCCTTCCAAGTTTTATTATAATATAATTGTTTTGTTGCATGGTTAATGAAATGTCATATTTTTTTTATATACTGCACGTATCACAACCCCGTGAAGTACACTATTTTTTGTTATAACAGTCTGGACTTTTCTTCCTTCTTTATTAGATGATCTTTTGTGTGGAATTTCAAAAACTTTGATTCATTTGTCCTTTTTCGGCAAAATGTTTGGTTTCGTGACCCCCATTTCCTGTTTATAACCGATTAGTCAAGGGCCACTACTGCAATAAAATCCTTCCTCATGGCCCATTTAATTATGCAGTTTGTCACTCAGTAGTAAGCATACAAACCTACGGATTGTTTCGTTCATCATTCTCATGCCAGTTTTTCATCGGTGTGCAAATTTTTAAACTTTTTTTTATGCCCCCCTCCTCATCAGTCTTCATCCGTCTGCCGTCGTCACTCTGAGTCGAGTGGAAGATGAAAGGGGCTGAAGCAGCGCTCGTGTATTTTCTGCATGCTATTATTTTGGGGTTTCTAATCAGCTCTTGCTCTTAAAAAAAAGGCAAACACACGGCACTGTGATCCCTTCTGCTTGTGGTTGGACAGTATATACTTTCCACATACACAGACAGAATGTTGACAAAAATAGCAGCTTTGAAAAGCTAAAGCTCGAGCAACGATCCATTCACAACCAGATGAAGTGTTCAGGCCAGGTTTACTATTTTGACAAAAATAAATCTCTGAGCTGTTTTTTTAAATGACTAAATTTAGTAAAAAAAAATCAACAAACATGGACGTGTGTGTGTGTGGTCTTTTCAGAACACGGCGTTCAGGATAATTGGCTTGTTATAGGGATGTAATTAGTGCTGAGCTGATGAAATCAGGACCGACGGCCGCGTGGTATCAACGAACATGAGTTATAACCCCAGTGAGGCGACGTGCCAGAGGATGTGCCGGCGTTCGCGTCAAATCAACTCCGGCAGACCTGCCACTGCTTGTTACAAGTGCTGAAAAGCTATTAAATATTACACAGAGGTGTATTAAGTTATTAGAACTGGGATTGCAGTTTTAAAGAGTGACAAGACTAATCGCCTCGACACGTACACGAGCATGGAGCGTTTTTTTCCCCCCTTCGGGGTTTCCTTCTCCAAAGTGAAATCGAACATAAATTATTTTTAAAGTGTTGAGAAGATGATGTGTAATGATGTAATGAACATTGTGACATTGTGTTGATGTAGAAGTTATCTACTGCATATTATGACTCCTGTAGATTCTCTCTCTCTCTGCTCAAATCGACAAGTAAATGAAGAAAGATTGACAGTTTCCTCAAAATAATTGACATTTTGTAAGTCCCTCCCACTTTACCTCATCACCATCTCTTTAAGGTACTTGAAAGACACGCTGATGCAGAACCTCCACTTCCTGTCAAGGTATAAAAAAACAATTCAACATGTCTGGTTGTTCTAATATATACATGTGTACGTGCAGTTTCCACCTTATGCTCTTGATTTGAAGGACAATTTGTTCTTTGATTTGTTTCATTACAACATATTCACTCACTCACTCATGCTCTATACCACTTGTCCTGCACAAGGTCGCTGGAGGCCTGGAGCCTATCCCAGGGAACTCGGGCATGAGGCAGGGTACACCATGGTTCAGGTGCCAATCCATTACAGAGCACACAACCACACACACTCGCGCACACACTACTGTGGGATTAAACTCATCGAGAACATGCAGACTATATGCACACAGTCCCGAAGCAGGGATGAACCCGTGACCCTGGAGGTGCTCCTCTAATGCTAATCACTAAGCCACCATGACTGCCTCATTACAACGTACATGAATGTCAAAAAAATAAGTACACACAATGGCATCATTACTATGTAAAACTAGTATTTATTATGATGTGACAGCATATAATTAAGGAAACTATAGTAGATGGAGCAATCTGCTTTCCTTTTTTCGTAACGCACTCAGAGGACAGCGCTATCCGCTCCTTCCGCATGCGTGAGCTCACAGACGCCCCTGATTGTCTGTAGAGCCGTGATTAATGTGAGAGCACTAAGTACCTCTCATCCCTCCCCTCTGAGAGAGCTCGGCCAATCAGCTCTCTCCAGACCCCCGGCTGCGAGTGGTTACAACTTCACCCGGGATCTCTTCCTTGACTTAACTAGCTTAACTATTAGACCTCATTTTGCAAAAAGTTGAGTTCTTTCTATCTTGTCTGTGTTTCTGTTGGAGCACATCTGCCTCGAGGATTGATGTGAACTGCGTTCTGAGCTGATTTTCAGCTCAGCACGGTTGTAAAGAGTGGTTATACGAGTTACCAAAGCGTAAGCACAAACTGGTCTGGTCATTCATTTCAGTACTTTTTCTCAACAAAGCTATTTTTTGTAAAAAAATGAAGTGTTTTTATGAAACACTCAAACCATGAGCCACTGAAATCAGACATTACTTCGTTCTCACTTTGGCTGTGAAGCTCTTGACCTGTAGCTACATGATTTTCTACATCGTGCTGCTGAACACTTTTCTAACCGCACTATTCACAAGCGGTAGTGTTTCAGCATGCTGTTTATAGTTAAATGCTCTTCAGACCTCACTTTTAATTGCGTAGTTTTTCTTCCATCCTGAGAATCGAACAGCAGCGAACGCAGACTCCGACTTGTAAAAAGTGTCTGCAGTGCTTATTTAAATAAAATCATGTTTTGCTTCATTTGTTTATCCGTCTTTGTCTGAAATTACTCCGAGTTTGCTTTTCTTGTAACGCGGCACACATGTGCACCCTCTCAGGGCAAGCCCCAGGACAAGAAACCACACAGCAGCAAACAGCGCTCGAGGCCTTATTGGATTAATTTCCCTCCTTTCTTCCTCCTCGGGTCGAGAGAAAGAGGGACTTTCTGTCACTTAGCATGGCGGTTAGAGAGAGAAAGGAGCGCACCGGCTGGCTTAGATATGAATAAGAATCACAGATTGGCCGATCGCTGCACAGAGGGGGCTTTGTGAACACTTATCCCGTCTGTACAGTGGCGGCTGAGAGCCCGGATAATCACCCTAATCTAGTTAAGGTTAAACAGGGCCATGACTACACACGCTTGCGCACACACACACACGCACACACGCACACACACACACACACACACACACACACACACACACACACACACACACACACACACACACACACCTCTGTACAGAAGTAAGTCAGAATCAAAATGGCAACAATAAGGCTGTCAGATTGATTATTCAGACGACCAACAGTCTGAGTCTCTCTCTCTCTCTCTCTCTCTCTCTCTCTCTCTCTTTGTGGATAAATTTCTAAGAGCTGAACCAACATGAGGATTGAAACACAAATAATTCAGATCTTGACGAGTATGTAGAGATAAATCTGGATTTGTTAAGCTTTTCCACCCCATTTACAACAAGACTGAAACGTCATGTTTTTGCTGGCAGCTCTTTTCTGTCTCCACATTCTTCTTTCTCTTCCGCATCTCTATTCTCCATCTCTATTCTCTGTTGTTGTTTTTTTTTTTTGTTGAGCTTTTTCATTGCAGTGGTCTTCAGTTCCTGCTTGTTCTTGAGGAGTTTGCCTTCAGGCTTGCCTTTAGCAAGTGACCTGGATTCAGGTCAGGTGACTGAATTCACCATTTCAAAACATTACACTATTTGCCTGTAAAAAAATAAAGAAGAAAAAAAGCAGTCTTGGTCTGCTTTCAGAGGATGCCATGTGTCATTGTCCACTTGTATTGTGTAGTGACTGAGATGCATTAGGCTGAATCCGGGCAGATGATACACTTAACCTTATACACTTCTGAATTCATTCATCTTGGTGCTTTAGTCAGCAGTCACATGATCAATAAATAAAAGGAAACCAGGTCAATTCAAATCATTACAGGTCCTCACTGTAAAATGCGGTCATGTGCTGTGGATCGTTAACAATTACTTCTCTTTGTTATCTAATTATATTTGGTGCAAGTTTGTTTGTCTTACCTGTCTACAGGATTTTGTTCCAGTATTGTACAGGATTAGCGAAAGTTTGTTCTGCTTTTGAGGCGTCCCAGTGGTTTACATCTTGTGGTAAACAGGCGTTATTTGCTCCAGTGAAGTCCCTTATCCACCAATTCATTCTTTTCTAGCCTTAAAAAGAAAGTCTGCACTTTCATCATTCACCAATTGTATTCATTACTTAATTTTATTTGCATAAACAGTACTGTGCAAAAGTATTAGGCACCATATTATGTGCTGTACCAATTTTGTTATATATGTTTATCATGTGTGCATAATTATGTACGAAATCATTTAGTATTTTCATATATAACTTAAAAATTAATAAATGAATAACATTAGAGGAGAATATATGCATGGCTGTAAAAAGTTACAAAGTTACCAGAAGAACTCATATTTTCCAGCATGCTCAGTAAAACCTAACAGCTATTTTCCTATAAAACTGCACAAATCTGTGTCTAAAACTCATGATTTTTAGCAATGAGATTTTACTTCAAATATTGACTGTTTATTTTATTACTCTTTATTGCTCTTTATAGAAATTTCTTTTATGCAGAAATGTTTTCAAAAGCATCTTGTGCCCAAGACTTCGACACAGAACTATAAGTAAAACAGTTGTTAGTTTTTACTGAGCTTGCTGGAGAATGAGTTCTTCTGGTAACCTTGTCACACTCGCTCCTATATCTACAGTGTGTGTCTGTGTGTGTGTATGTATATGTATATATATATATATATATATATATATATATATATATATATATATATATATATATATATACAGTGGTGTGAAAAACTATTTGCCCCCTTCCTGATTTCTTATTCTTTTGCATGTTTGTCGCACTTAAATGTTTCTGCTCATCAAAAACCGTTAACTATTAGTCAAAGATAACATAATTGAACACAAAATGCAGTTTTTAAATGAAGGTTTACGTTATTAAGGGAGAAAAAAACTCCAATGGCCCTGTGTGAAAAAGTGATTGCCCCCCTTGTTAAAAAATAACTTAACAGGTGTTCATCACACCTGAGTTCAATTTCTGTAGTCACCCCCAGGCCTGATTACTGCCACACCTGTTTCAATTAAGAAATCACTTAAATAGGAGCTACCTGACACAGAGAAGTAGACCAAAAGCACCTCAAAAGCTAGACATCATGCCAAGATCCAAAGAAATTCAGGAACAAATGAGAACAAAAGTAATTGAGATCTATCAGTCTGGTAAAGGTTATAAAGCCATTTCTAAAGCTTTGGGACTCACAGTGAGAGCCATTATCCACAAATGGCAAAAACATGGAACAGTGGTGAACCTTCCCAGGAGTGGCCGACCGACCAAAATTACCCCAAGAGCGCAGAGACAACTCATCCGAGAGGCCACAAAAGACCCCAGGACAACATCTAAAGAACTGCAGGCCTCACTTGCCTCAATTAAGGTCAGTGTTCACGACTCCACCATAAGAAAGAGACTGGGCAAAAACGGCCTGCATGGCAGATTTCCAAGGCGCAAACCACTTTTAAGCAAAAAGAACATTAAGGCTCGTCTCAATCTTGCTAAAATACATCTCAATGATTGCCAAGACTTTTGGGAAAATACCTTGTGGACCGACAAGACAAAAGTGGAACTTTTTGGAAGGTGCATGTCCCGTTACATCTGGCGTAAAAGTAACACAGCATTTCAGAAAAAGAACATCATACCAACAGTAAAATATGGTGGTGGTAGTGTGATGGTCTGGGGTTGTTTTGCTGCTTCAGGACCTGGAAGGCTTGCTGTGATAGATGGACCCATGAATTCTACTGTCTACCAAAAAATCCTGAAGGAGAATGTCCGGCCATCTGTTCGTCAACTCAAGCTGAAGCGATCTTGGGTGCTGCAGCAGGACAATGACCCAAAACACACCAGCAAATCCACCTCTGAATGGCTGAAGAAAAACAAAATGAAGACTTTGGAGTGGCCTAGTCAAAGTCCTGACCTGAATCCTATTGAGATGTTGTGGCATGACCTTAAAAAGGCTAGAAAACCCTCAAATAAAGCTGAATTACAACAATTCTGCAAAGATGAGTGGGCCAAAATTCCTCCAGAGCGCTGTAAAAGACTCGTTGCAAGTTATCGCAAACGCTTGATTGCAGTTTTTGCTGTTAAGGGTGGCCCAACCAGTTATTAGGTTCAGGGGGCAATTACTTTTTCACACAGGGCCATGTAGCTTTGGATTTTTTTTCTCCCTAAATAATAAAACCCCTCGTTTAAAAACTGCATTTTGTGTTTACTTGTGTTATCTTTGACTAATAGTTAAATGTGTTTGATGATCAGAAACATTTTGTGTGACAAACATGCAAAAGAATAAGACATCAGGAGGGGGGCAAATAGTTTTTCACACCACTGTATATATATATATATATATATTGTGTGTGTGCAAATTTCCTTCACACAGGATTGATACAAGTAGATTAATTAAAAAAATCTAACCTCTAGTTCTTGGGCATCTTCATATTAAGGTCCCTCTAGACAAACTCCAATCAACTTCTTGGTCACTACATATACTCTCTACGTAGAGTTTAACAGAAGCAGTTTCTCTCAAAATTTCCAGCAGAGCACTCTGACTCTAATAAGGGTTTGTTGAACAGTTAATTACTGCAATTTCGTTTATACACACCTTATTAGGTTTCATTTGATTGTAAGAGCAGTGCATATTTACTATGGAATAAAAATCTAATTATAAAAAAATATATGTATGTAAAAAAATATGTATGAAATCTTTCAATCGTTAAAACTGAACTATGATTTGCTAAATCCTTTTTGCTATATCTGGGTAGTTTGATAATCTTTAATATTTTTGTGTTAGGATGCATAAGCTGCGTTTTGATTATATTGATTTTTTTTGTGTGTAGTGTGTTTTGCTTTGTATTTATGACTGGATTAGATTTCTCAGTGGAACCAAGGGTTGAGAGCAGACTGTGAAGTGCACCATTTTATTTTTCCTGGGGCCTCCCAGAAGGGCCCTGGAGCCAGTCAGGGACACTGAGAGAAGAATGGACACAGCTGTTCTCTCTCTCTCTCTCTCTCTCTCTCTCGTTCTCCCTCTCTCTTTTTTTTTTTTTTTTTTTAAACACTGTCATTCTCCTTACCCTACACTCTATTATGTAATGTTTTGAGCAGGAGAGACTACACTGTAAACAAATGCTCTTGTGTTCAGGTGTGTGTGGCTGTGTGTTAGTGTACACTCGACCCTGTGGAGCGATGCACTGCACAATGCAGGGTTAGAGACTGAAACTGATTACCTTGTTAACTCCTGGCTCAGAATAGAGCCCCTGCGCCAGGTCCCCGATTTGCAATTGAATCAGTGCTTTCTTTGGCCCTCGCCCCCTTACCCTCCTCCCTCGTCTCTCTTTTTTTTTTTTTTTTTCTATTGCCAAGATCATCTTTTTAACCTCCACCATGACAGCTGCCACACTCCTCACCATTGTCTCACCACACTCTGGCCCACAACTGTGTCGGCAGCCAAAAGTTCTCGGTGTGAGATTATCCCCTCTCGTAGCACAGCCTTATTCTTTGTGTACAAGTGTTTCAATTTGTGGAGTTTCCATCTAGAAAAAAAAATCCCCACAATACAGGAGATCCACATTGTCTCTTACTCAATAATAGAAAGGTTTTTTTTTTTTTAAGTTCTAATCGGGCGAAGATGAAAAGACATCAGGCTATTGAGGAAACCGGAGGGAAATAGATTTTTCACTCTTTTTTTTTTTTTTTTTTTTTTACTTTTTTTTTTTATTCTCTTGTCCCCCTGTGCAACCATTTGTCTGCTGCACCCCCCCACACACACCAGCCTTTTAAATAGGAGTCAATTTTCTTTAAATTGTGTCCCCTAAATTAAATTTCTCCCTGCCATGGAGACTAATAGTGTGCTTCTCTCTCGCTCCTTTCTCAGAGGCTCCAGTAAAAGTGTAATTTGCAGCTTGGGCCTCCCGGAGAGACGAGCAAATCCCAATTAATCCCGTAAACGACAAGATGTTTCATACACTCCGAGTGATTAAACAAATGATAAGAATTCCATCCTAACAAGTTCAGTTGAGAGAGCCACGTGTTTTGGCTTGTGGAAATGAGCTTTGCGGTTTATATAGTCTTTCGCCCGGTGTTTGTATATACATGGACAATTTAGTATGGTGCGTGCGGGATGTTTCTAATGAACGCAGGAGGTTCTGTTTCTCAAAGCATAAACAAATTTGTCATTTAAACCACCATGACGGTAAGCATAATAAAGTATTTACTGAAGATTAATGAAGAAACATGGTAACGCCCATTGTACCGGACCATGTGTTGCATCCAGTACACTCCTATTTTAATAAACACGGAGAAGAGCCTTCCCTTTTAACTTTGAATTCCTGTTCACAAAGTCACTTTGCATGCATGTGATTTAAAAAAAATGGCTCCTCACATGTTGTTGATGAGTTTAGAGGCATCCACGTTTTTTTCTCACCCCTTTTGTAACTTAAAATGGTGCCCAGTTTGTTCCCAGGTTCGTACGGAGCATAAACACCCATGTAACATTTTTGTTGAGTCTCTCAGTTTCATTCTTGTCCCAAACCTTTATTATTCTAAAAATGGCACCTGGATATTCACATTCCTAAAATGGCTACTATGATTTATATCAGGCAGCTGATCTCCTTCTTCCATGCTGGCGATCGACAGTTGACAGTGTAATTAACGATTGTTAAAACATGTGTTTTGTGGCGTGAGACATAAACTTAAATGCCCCAGTGCTGTTATGGTCTATTATCAACACTTGTGGAATGCTTCACGTCCAATCAGGAACCTCGTTTGAAACGAACTGTTGTATAATTGTTGATTTGATATGCAGCATTCTGTAAGCATGTAAGCATTCAATGTCAACATTCTCTGGAGTCTTCAGTGTTAGAGTTTTGTAACAGTCTGAGCTAAAATTATACATTTTCTCACACCGGAAAGTTGGTTTCTTATCTTATTAACTATTTGTAGCTTTTATATTGTAAGGTATATGAGGTGAATTTAATTTACTTGGGAATCTGTTTGTTGGAATAAAGAACTTGAAATTTTTTATTCGGAGGATAAATGTTTGCGTATTAGTACTATACTGTGTGGAAAAGGGTGGCACGGTGGTGTAGTGGTTAGCATTGTCGCCTTGCACCTCTAGGGTCCGGGTTCGATTCCCGGCCAGGCTCGATTCCCGTCTCTGTGTGCATGGAGTTTGCATGTTCTCCCCGTGCTTGGTGGGTTTCCTCACTCCGGTTTCCTCCCACAGTCCAAAGACATGCAGATTAGGCTAATTGGCGTTCCCAAATTGACCATAGTGTGTGTGTGTGTGTGTGTGTGTGTGCTCTGCGATGGATTGGCATGCTGTCCAGGGTGTACCCTGCCTCGTGCCCAGAGTCTCCTGGGATAGTCTCCAGGTCCCCGCGACCCTAAATACAGGACAAAGCGGTATAGAAGATGAATGAATGTGTGGAAAAGGACATTCAGTTCGGATGTACATATCAGACAAATGTATATATACAAAGGCATCTTAAAGTTAAATTCATAACGCATGAAATTTCATGTTTGTTTTTTTTAAACAGACTTTACTGAAGAAGTACTGAATCTTGAGTTACACCCTGATTGTTTAGTGTTAAATTGTTTTGTTAGTTTATTGTTAGACAAACGTTTGTACATCTGACAAGTCCAAAAGTTTTTTTTTAATCTAAATATACAAAGGTATCTTAAAAAAATTAAATATCGTGGAAAAGTATTTTTCCCTAATTTAATTCACAACATGAAACTCATTAAATATTTTGAGGTGAAATATTTCAAGCCTCTTTTGTTTCAGTTGCAGCCCATGAAAATAAAAACCTCAGTATCTCACAATATTAGATTATTTCCTAAGATCAATCAGAAATGGATTTACAATGCAAAAATGTCCAAATATCAAAACATATTCAGTTTAATTAAGTATGTGGCATTTCAGAGGCATTATTGAAGACTGGGTTGCTTTGATAGCAGCCTTCAGCTCGTCGCCATTGTGCGGTTGAGTGTGTGGATATTTTGATTGTCATAACTTATATGCCATATTCAGCATATTAATATTTTTGAAAATGGCTTAAAGTATTTCACTTGGTGTCTAATGAATGTAGAATATAGAAGAGGTTCAGTTTTTGAATGAATGTTTCAAATGAAAATTTCCTTAATGTTATAATTTTCTTTTAGATCCACTGGTATTGCCGCAAGAACTCTTAAGCAATAATTTGCCATTCAGAATTATGTAAATATCGACCTTGGCACCTTTGATGGAAGAAGTGGGAAACTGGACACCCCATGATCGTATTTTGTTAGCAACGTGCTAGGCCATCTATACTGTGTGTATATATATATATATATATATATATATATATATATATATATATATATATATACAGTGGTGTGAAAAACTATTTGCCCCCCTCCTGATTTCTTATTCTTTTGCATGTTTGTCACACAAAATGTTTCTGATCATCAAACACATTTAACTATTAGTCAAAGATAACACAAGTAAACACAAAATGCAGTTTTTAAATGAGGGGTTTTATTATTTACAGAGAAAAAAAATCGAAACCTACATGGCCCTGTGTGAAAAAGTAATTGCCCCTTGAACCTAATAACTGGTTGGGCCACCCTTAGCAGCAATAACTGCAATCAAGCGTTTGCGATAACTTGCAACGAGTCTTTTACAGCGCTCTGGAGGAATTTTGGCCCACTCATCTTTGCAGAATTGTTGTAATTCAGCTTTATTTGAGGGTTTTCTAGCATAAACCAACTTTTTAAGGTCATGCCACAACATCTCAATAGGATTCAGGTCAGGACTTTGACTAGGCCACGCCAAAGTCTTCATTTTGTTTTTCTTCAGCCATTCAGAGGTGGATTTGCTGGTGTGTTTTGGGTCATTGTCCTGCTGCAGCACCCAAGATCGCTTCAGCTTGAGTTGACGAACAGATGGCCGGACATTCTCCTTCAGGATTTTTTGGTAGACAGTAGAATTCATGGTTCCATCTATCACAGCAAGCCTTCCAGGTCCTGAAGCAGCAAAACAACCCCAGACCATCACACTACCACCACCATATTTTACCTTTTGTATGATGTTTTTTTTTCTGAAATGCTGTGTTACTTTTACGCCAGATGTAATGGGACACGCACCTTCCAAAAAGTTAAACTTTTGTCTCGTCGGTCCACAAGGTATTTTCCCAAAAGTCTTGGCAATCATTGAGATGTTTTTTAGCAAAATTGAGACGAGCCTTAATGTTCTTTTTGCTTAAAAGTGGTTTGCGCCTTGGAAATCTGCCATGCAGGCCGTTTTTGCCCAGTCTCTTTCTTATGGTGGAGTCGTGAACACTGACCTTAATTGAGGCAAGTGAGGCCTGCAGTTCTTTAGATGTTGTCCTGGGGTCCTTTGTGGCCTCTCGGATGAGTTGTCTCTGCGCTCTTGGGGTAATTTTGGTCGGCCGGCCACTCCTGGGAAGGTTCACCACTATTCCATGTTTTTGCCATTTGTGGATAATGGCTCTCACTGTGGTTCGCTGGAGTCCCAAAGCTTTAGAAATGGCTTTATAACCTTTACCAGACTGATAGATCTCAATTACTTTTGTTCTCATTTGTTCCTGAATTTCTTTGAATCTTGGCATGATGTCTAGCTTTTGAGGTGCTTTTGGTCTACTTCTCTGTGTCAGGTAGCTCCTATTTAAGTGATTTCTTGATTGAAACAGGTGTGGCAGTAATCAGGCCTGGGGGTGACTACAGAAATTGAACTCAGGTGTGATAAACCACAGTTAAGTTATTTTTTAACAAGGGGGGCAATCACTTTTTCACAAAGGGCCATGTAGATTTGGAGTTTTTTTTCTCCCTTAATAACGTAAACCTTCATTTAAAAACTGCATATTGTGTTCAATTATGTTATCTTTGACTAATAGTTAACGATTTTTGATGAGCAGAAACATTTAAGTGTGACAAACATGCAAAAGAATAAGAAATCAGGAAGGGGGCAAATAGTTTTTCACACCACTGTATATATATATATATATATATATATATATATATATATATTTATTCTTTCTCAGACAGCAAACTGTATTGTTAGTGTTTTAGATTTAACAAACGAATGTGTCTGTATATTGTACACATTATAACTCATTAAAAGGTGAGAAGTTTTGCTTTGTATTTCTGATGCCACAGACAGCTGTGCTGATTTGAAGTCATTCCGTAATTAAAACAGGAAATATAGGACTTGGATTTGAGGAAAAGTTGATATAGTAGAGTTATAGTAGTGTTAATTGCCATTTTACTTAATTTATGAAAGAACAATTCACTGAATTATGCAAAAATGGTGACAGTACCATCTGTAACAGTTGTCTAAATAATGCTTTTAATTATCAAATATAATTGACCTATCCTATATTTAAAAATAATCACTGCATGCAATATTTGTTATAGATAGCACTATATGTAGACATAGGTTTTTCTTTTTTTTTTTAAGAAATTTTTTTTTTTGTTAATTGTTACACAAATAGTTTTACATGTGACAATTCAAAAAGGACTTTAAGCAGTTCAGCACTTTAAGAAGTGCTGTCAGTTAATTTGTACAAACAAAAAACAAAGTATGTATGTCAATGGATTCTGTCACATACTCCAGCTGTCAGAATGTGTCCTTTAAGCCGTTTATGTTCAGTTGGATGGACAGCACAGAACTTCTAAAAGCATTCCTGTCTCATCTTGACCCTGTCATCAAAACCGCGGACGCGTCCATTACACATACTAACTGGCGGAAAAAAAAGGGAGGCCTAGAACAGACTTGGAAGCAGAAGCTAAGTGTCCCAGCCATCAAGTCTACATCATATCTTTCTCTTCAGTCTCTCTGCTCGTTTAAACGTTTTCTTGGCTATAGTGGGATTATGCTAAAAAGTCCAGTCTGTTCATTGTAACTTGGGTTTAAGAAAACAGGGGGGCGTGTGCGGATCTGACTAAGAACATACTGACCCAGACAGCAGCATTATCTGCCTGCTATTGTACTGTTAACGGGACAGCGGCTACCTTACCGTTGCTCCTTTTTTTTTTTTTTTTTTTTTTTTTTCTTTAAAGCTGTGTGTGCAGCTTGACAGAGTAGTCAAAAGAGACAGCACTGCCATCCACCCAGGATTACATTTCACTTTCAATCCAACGACACCGTAAAGCACAAGATACAGGGATTGACATTCTGTCTCGTCATCAGCCCCGGGTAGTTTTTGTCATTCTTCACACCACCCATGTCGCTTTCCGTTTATCCCCATTCTCTCCATCAGTTTAAGTGTGAGATTTAAGAAAAGAAGGTGCAGTCAGCTTCATTATTGCAGTATATATTTTGCTTCACCCTAATCTGCAAATGACGACTGAATCGGTTACCTCTATCCAGTACTTCATTATTAATCAGGCCTATTAACAAAGTAAGGAGTTCTTAAAACAGTAACTAGTAACTAAAAACAATGGTGCAGAAGCGCTTTACACTTTTATCCTGTCCATCTGTACGTCCTGCTCAATCAAATAGGCTAGGCAAGTTACAAAAAGGTTAATAATGGTGAAATAAAAACAAAAGAATGATAAGCCATTGTGGTGGATTTTTTATTCTCCCCACACCGAAGTTGCCCTAATTTAAAACATTAAACAAATACTGTGATTTGAATAAAGAAATCAAAGAAAGACTCTGGATTCCGCGTAGATCTAGATGAAGTAAGGATAAGTTTTATTGCAACAATAAAACAAAGTGAGCCAGTCTTGAAAATGCCTAAGATGTGAACCAGAGCATCACCAAGAACAGACTGATCTACTGTGACATCGGTGCCTTCTTTTATACAGTTTTACAGGGGGCGGGACGCTCATCTGGCCCCCTCATTTGCTCATTATTTTTTTCTGGTTCCTTATCAAATTTTTCAACCAATAAAATTACATTTTCATTATACGTCATATACCTCGTTATCTGACTCCATCTTTTACCAAATTTTGCTTCCAATATAACTTATTTTCCTTTCAAATTAGTTTCCATTATTTTTTCACTTTTGTTGTTCAACTTAAAAAATATTGGGGTGGCGCTTATGTCTGCTATAAATTCTTGGTGCTTCCGCTTTACTCTACAGTTTTCAAGAGACAGGCCATGGGTAAGCATCTTCTACATATTATTTTAATTATTTGTCTAAGTTTGTGATTTTCATTGTATTTACCTATTTTTATCCTCTATTTTTATTCTCATAGCTAATCGCGTCTGCACGAATGATCACCACGTCGCTTTGGACGACTCGGACAGCCAGAGCAGTCCGGCTCACAGTCCTACTGACTATACTCCTACTGAACCTGTCATGGACCGGGCCTCGGTGAGTTTTACTGAGGATGAGCCCGAGCCATCTGCTTCGTTACTGCAGTTCCTAGAGGAGACAGGTCTCACTTTTTCCAAGGATGTTGATCCCAAACCGGGTCCTTCTAAGAGGCCACGTGCGGATAGCCCTTATCCATTTTCTTTTAGGCCTGTACGGCCTGAATCTACAACGCCAGCTCCACTGGTCTTAAGACCTGTTTGTCACGTAAGTGTTGGCACCCAGACCGATGTTAAAGTGTCTGTTGGTACCCAAACAGATTTTGCTTCCGCACTTGTGCCGAATTCAAATCGTGGCATTTCTGTTTCTATTTCCTTTCACTGATTTTCTTAATTGGTGTTGCCTTTCCTACGGGAGGTTTTGCTAATTGACTTCTTATGCATTTTTTATTTTGCTTCTGATGCTTACCCAGGCCCTGTGTGTTTTTATACTTTTTTTTATGTTGGGCCTAATACTTTGTATTGTACAATATTCACTATGTAGATACACATACTATTTTGTGTCTATTTCTTTATTAAACTTATTATTCAGATCACTGTATGTGTGTGTGTGTGTGTTTTTGGTTATTTAATTTGACATGTGGCTTGTGTATCCAATGCCTGTTACATCACAGTTAAGTAGCCAATGCCTGTTACATCACAGTTAAGATCACCCCATGTCTGAGATTACATCATGTCTGGGGCTATGTCATATCTGCTGATCTGGTGTCGTTTCTATGGTTACTATGAAATCTCTAAGATGGCTGCCAGTCTAAGGTTTGTTGGGTACATACTGTATACTTAACGTCACATGATGGCTACTATGACATCACATTGTCCTTGGCTCAACTCTGCTCACTTCATCTTACATCCATAAGATAAAATTAATAGTTGTCTGTAATATTACTGCATGCACAAATATATGTAATTAAAATATGCTTACATATTTCCCCCTCTGTGACTTTTAAGTCACATAAAAGCATAAAGAAAAGTAAAGAGATAATAATGCTTACTCACTAACTTATGAACATTAACAGAATTTAAACAATGAATTTAAACAATGCTTAACTTATGAACCTTAACCTTATATATATTACTACAGAAACAAGAAATAAACCTTACACGTCAATATTAATCCTTATAGAATAGGAAAAACTAAGAAATAAACCTTGAACTAGTAACTTTTCATCAAAATTATGGTATCTTAAATCATTTTAAATCAAAGTCATAGAAAAATCTAATTCAAAGAAATCTTACTCATTTTAAATCAAAGTCATAGAAAAATCTAATTCAAAGAAATCTTACATATAAAGTTTTACATATTACTTAAATTTAAATGTAATTAAAGCTTAAGCAAAGAAACCTAAAAGTGTAGAACTTTCAAAGAACATTCAAAACCTTACAACTTTCAAAGAACATTCAAAACCTTACAACCTTACATATTACCCCCTCACTAAACCATCCATTTAGGAAAAACAATTGAAAATGAGTAAATATAAGCATAAACATATATGAGAATATAATAAGCATGCAATGGTTATAATATGATGAGTCCAGAGGTGGGCGAAAAAACCTTCAGTACAGCCAATTCAGAAGGAAAAATTCCACACCTTGCCAGCTTTTTTGTGCTCGACAGTGTATACATCACCAGGACCTCATCCTGTATAATAATACATATATGACAAACATTGAAAACCATCAAAGCCATTTAAGCAGTCCATTAGGGTCCCTGTAGGTTAAGGATAGTGTGTCAAGATTTTCAGACCCCTCTTCAGTCCAGGTCTTACGATCCTCGTCCGTGAATTCGATCACATACAGGTCCTTACAGCTTGCCAGCTGAGATAGTGGAATTCGGTTTATCCTGCCCGTTTCTAAACGCAAAAAGTCTAACCACACTTCATCGGCTTTTGGAAGAGCATCCAGCGCACGTTGCAGGGATATTGGTGTATCTCTCCATAAGATGTCATCCCCCAACATTACTTTGGTTATGGTCTTAGTTGCTGCCATGTACACATCGTCAAATTCAACTATTCCACAAATATCATATGCAGCCCAATCCTCTTCGATCCCAATGCCTCTGTAGATGCCTAACTTCAGATGTCTCCCAAGCTGATATGAAGTTGTTACCAGATGAAGTCCTGTGCTCATGTCAAGGTTGAACGTCTCCTGTGTCCTTGCTTTGATCCATTTGAAGTCCTTCGTCAAGACGTTGGCATTGGTGATGAACTCCTTGTTCCCTATCGTGCGTTGTGGATGCCAGTCAACGAGATCATGTCTCAATTCTGCCCATTTTTTCTTCGGGGCCATTTCCGCAACCTCGTTCCATGCGTTACAGCAGACGGTGCAGGAAACTATCCACCTTGGGTCAGGTACCAGTTCCATCCTGCAATACATACGTGTATAGCAGAACAAAACACAAACACAAAAACAAAACACAAAATACAAGACATACTTTTTCTACTAATACTACTTTTTCTCTGATACGGTTACTTAAAACATGGATTAAATAAGTTGGATTAAAATACATTGTTACACTAGATAAATTTTCAATATACATGTGATCAATAAGGATATAGTCAATTGTCCATTATGCAGTGTAGTTGGTCTTCTTTCACTTCATTTGCATATAGATGGACTCCTCTTCCTCATCCTCATATGGTGTCGTCTGGTCGTGATATTCCACAACAACTGTATATTGTCCTACCATTTTCTGAATGCTTGCTCTTGCCAAAGGAATAATGCAGCAAGATGCAATGAGTAGGGTTCCTAACACTATCAGAACAATTGTGCCTAGCTTCACAAATAGTCCATACCAATTGGAAGGATTAAGCCAGTCGAACCATGTGGTCCACGCGGTAGTTTTCTGTACTTCTTGGGTGACTCTAACATGTTCATCTCTCAGATTCCGCATGGCTCTTAGTATTTTGGTTATATTACCATCAGGGCCTGTATGTCTTGGAATGTATGTACAACAGTCTTCTCCAATTAAAGCGCACACTCCTCGTTGAGGTGCTAACATAGTATCCAGGGCGAATCTATTTTGCATGGTCATTATTGTTGTTCTGTCTAATTGTTCTTGTACTAATCCTAAAACACTTAAAGTGTGATTCCAAAATCTCTGTTGATTGTACCATAGTAAGTTTATCCACCTTGCGTTTTTAGAAATTTGAACCCATGGGAGGAAGATTGTCGTGAATGCTCCTCCTACTCTGTTTATAACCTCATGTTCAGTTGGTACGCCAAGTGGAATTCCATCCCAACTTACTGTTATTCCTCCCTCTTTATCAAACTCTTCCCATTTCTTTAATTCCCCTTGACCGACCGTGTCCAAGAATTTTATCTCACGTTTGCTTCTTTTGTTTTGCGTGCCTTGCAATCCTATTACAATTAGTTCTCCTTCTAGTAATACTGGAGCACAGCATCCGTTCCAGTCCTTTGGTAGAGTTTGTCTAACTGTGGTTCCATCACAGTACCAAAATATGTCAGCTAAGGGTGTTGTACCTAATCTTAAGTCTGGTTGTCGTACATTGACTATCTCACTGCATGACATATTGCTTGTTGTATTGTCACATATCTGTCTCATTTTTATGGAAAAACCTGCTGCTGACTGTGTTTCGTTGCAGCTTGATGATAGATTTCCTATTTCTATACTTCCGTCTGAACAGATGCATAGAGGATAGGTCTGTTGCACAGGTGTTATTTCTCGTTGGACAGCATCTATCGTTTCTACAGGATGATACGTGCATTTGCTTATATTCTGCATCCATTCTGGACCATAATCTATTGCAGCTGAATGTAAAAGACAGCTAATAGGGCATAATCGTGATTCACTATATTCTGGATCATCTATACATTCCTTTGTTCCTTGTGTTATCGCCACTTTTGGGGGCTTATGACTTCTGTCGTGACACACGATGCAGTCCTTATTTGTTAAAGACTCAGCGGTGAATTTCATCCATTGGTAGAACATATCATTTTTCCATGTTTGGTCAGATTCTTTTTTGTTTCCAGGTGCCTGTTTTATTATTTCTGGAATTATCGTTACATAGGTTGCTGACTCAGTATCTAATACGCTAGGTTGGCCTGGTGCTTTTGCCATACATCCACGCAAATATGGATATGCTAAGCATACACCTCGTATTTTGCCGTTTGCTGACTTATTAAATGCGCACCATTGATTGGATGTTGGTATTGCCTCAATCAATCCGTCTAACGCAATCTTCATTTTTGATCCAGGGGTTTTCTCTAATTCTACATAAATACGCACTTGATCTTCTTGGGGTCGTGACTTGTCTACCTCTATCTGAAAGGTTCCTTCCCAATTTCCTGTTCTTTCCCACATTGATAAACCAGCTACCATTCTTGCTCTAGTTATTGTAGCTAGTACGCAACGTATTTGTCTCTCTTCAGTGTTCCAGTTTGGTTTGCTCCTTTCACTTCTGACGGCCCAACTACTAGTCAAACCGATCATAAGAAGTATTGTTATTTCCATAGATTTCCTTCTGTTTTTTAGGCGGTAATAAAAGGATGGTTTCTCCATCAGGATCACAACGGTGACACGTGGGATTATGCCCAAATAATCTACACAATATATTTCTTGGGGTGTTTTTTGTTGGGTATGTTCTTTCTACTGTAGTTGGTTTAAATAATTTAATCAGTATCTGAGCCAGCATCAGCTTCTAACTGTCTCCGTGCTGTTTCTATTTTAGTGCGTTTATCTTCTCGCTGTCTAACTTGGGCTCTTGTTCTATGAGATGGTCCTGCTTGTTCTGCTTCTGCTTCTTCTTCTTCAAGTTCAGCTTCCCAGTCTTGTATATCTTCTTGAGGCCACTCTGGCCAGTAGCCTTGTTCTTCTTCCTGTTCTATCCACGGCAAACTTTCAGTACGTTCATATGGATCTGGTGCTTGTTGTCTAGGTCTTTCGTCGTCTCTCTGAGGATCTGATTGCAGACCTGAGGGTCCTGCTCTTGGAGACTCGGTGTCCTCCTGCGGAAACCTGTCTCTTACCTGGTCCGGATTTGGTGCCTTGCAGCAATGATTTAAATGGTACCATACGTCTTTACCTTGAACTTTTACTGCAGTTGGAGTTGCCAACACCACCTTGTATGGTCCTTCCCTTCTAGCTTGGTTCCACCTTCTTTTGAACACTCGGATAAACACCCAATCACCAGGCAGTACAGTTCTCTCGTCTATGTCCTCTGCCTCAGCGTCCTCAGCTTGATCAGCTGCTCTCTGTCTGGCGTTGTCATGTATTGTAGCTCCCTTAACCTGTTGGAAAATAACTTTGTGTATTTCAGATAAGTGTTTCACATAATGATCAAGTTCACTTTGCAGTTGTTCAAGTGTGGGGCCTTTATAGGGCCCGCGGGTAAAAGAAGTAAGCATAGGTCTGCCAGTAAGCATTTCATGCGGGGTTAGATGCGTGTTGCGATTAGTTTGCGATCTCATGCCCATTAAGGCTAACGGCAAGGCTTGAAACCAATCCATATTTGTATCTGCACATATTTTAGCCAATTTCATTTTTAGAACTCCATTCGCTCTCTCTACCATCCCTTGAGATTGGGGGTGATACACACATCCAAATCTGTGCTTGATGTTCAACCACTGAGTTACTTTTTGTACTATCTTATTTGTGAAGTGTTTTCCATTGTCTGAACTAATTGTGTCTGGAATTCCAAATCTTGGTATCACTTCTCTACACAAGAATTTTGCTACTGCCGTCGCATCTTCCCTAGCTGTTGCTACAGCTTCTACCCATCTGCTAAACCTGTCTTCGACCACTAAGATGTATCGTTTTCCTTGTATCCTAGGTTCCCCCATATCTACATAGTCAAACATTATATGCCTGAATGGCCCATCTGGCTCTGGGATGTGTCCTATCGGTGATGTGAAGTGCTTTCTAATGTTAAATCTAGCACAGATGTCGCAAAACTGTGATAATGTTCGATGAACCATTGGACCTAAATAAGGTGACCACCATTCCTTTTGGATTCTTTTTATCACTTCCCCTCTTGCTACGTGATCATTCCCATGAACTTGTTTTATCAAGGTTAAAAGGAAATTTTGTGGTGCTACAAAACGTCCATCTGCACTTCGCCATACATTAGTATCATTATTTTTTGTTGCTCCTCTTTTTATCCATTTACGAATCTCTTCTCCTGATGCTGCTGCTTGCATGTCTGCTAATGAGGTTAAATCTGGTGTGGGAGGCGCATAGTCTTCAGGTATAAGAAATCTTTCTTCTGGCTCTGGACTTGCATCTGGTCCTTCATCAGGACCAGTGCTCGATTCTGGTGAACTTGGTTCATTATCTCCCTGCGGATTAGGTTCTGGTTGTGCTGCTGTTTCTGGCATCATATTTATCTGATTTACTGCTGCTTTCTTTGCTGCTTCATCTGCTGCTTCATTTCCATTACTAACAAAGGTGCCATCTTTTTTATGTGCTGCACATTTAACTATGGCTAATCTTGATGGTAATTTGATTGAATCTAACAGCTCTGATATTGCTTCTCCATGTACTACTGGTGTTCCATCAGCTCTTTTGTAACCTCTTTGTGCCCATATGGGGCCATACAAATGGCATATTCCATATGCATAAGCTGAATCGGTGTATATTGTACATGCTTTCCCTTCTGCTAATTTACAGGCGCCTGTCAACGCGACTAATTCAGCTAACTGGGCAGAACATGGTTGTGGCACATGTTCTGCTTGTGCAATTTTGAATGTTTCTCCATCTAAAGTGGGTGTTACTATGGCATAGCCTGCTTTATTACTGTCCCCATCTCTAAAACATGACCCATCTACAAAGAATATACAATCTGGATGTGACAGAGGTTGGTTCTCTAAATCTTGGCGTGTCTTTAGATATTCTGCTGACACTAGATGACAATCGTGGGGATCTCCCTCTGCTGGGGTCATTATACGATCTGCTGGATTTACTGTCTGACACCTGCGTATAGTTAATTCAGGTGCAGAGAGTATTACGTCGTATCCTGTTCTTCTAGCATTTGTAATTACAAACGATGGACTGGTCAGGAGTGCGTGTAATGCGTGGGTGGTGTACAGCGTTACTGGATGTCCCATAGTAATTGAGGTTGCTTTCTCATAAGCAAATGCTGCGGCTGCCACCCCTCTGTAACAGGGAGGCATGCCTTTTTCAATATTATCAAGCGCTGTACTATAATATGCAATTGGTTGTTTGCTAGGACCTTGTTGTTGGGTCAGAACCCCTGTGGCAAATCCACCTCGCTCTGAGACATACAGGTGGAATGGTTTGTTATACTCTGGACTAGCAAGTGCTGGGGCTGTACAGAGTTCTCTTTTTAGCTGTTCAAAAGCTTCTAGTGCTTCAGGTGTCCATTCTAACACTGCACTATTTTTGGTCTGTCCAGCTGCTTTGATTAATGCTCTTAAGGGTGCTGTTTTTAATGCAAAGTCACATATCCAGTCTCTGCTAAATCCTACCATGCCTAGAAAGGATAGCATCTCTTTTACAGTTCGTGGTTTAGGGGCTTTTGATATTGCTTCTATATGTTCTGGAGATATGTGCTTAGATGTTCCTTTCAACACTCTTCCTAGATACTCTACTTCTTGTTTACAGAATTGTAACTTTTCTCTACTAACTTTATGTCCATTTTCTGCTAGTACTGTCAAGACTCTTAATGAATCTGCTTCGCATTGTTCTCTAGTTGGACTACAAATCAGCAAATCATCACAGTACTGAATCAAAGTACTTTTAATATTTATTGAGGCTAGGTCTTGAGTTAGTACTCGGTTAAATATTGATGGACTTTCGCAGTATCCCTGCGGTAAGCGACTGTAAGACAGCTGCTGTCCCTCGTATGTAAAGGCAAACAAGTGTTGTGATTCTGGATGTAGTGGAATACTAAAAAATGCTGAACATAGATCTATGACAGTGTACCACTGAGTGTCTTCTGGTATATTAGACAGTAGGGTGTGTGGATCAGGCACTATAGGCAATTCTGCTTCTACAATTTGGTTTATGGCTCGTAAATCATGTACGAGTCTCCATTTATCTGAGTTGGGCTTCCTGACAGGAAATATAGGAGTATTACAAGGACTCTTAGTGGGTATTAATACTCCAGCTTCTAATAACCCATCTATAGTAGGTTTGATTCCTGCTATAGCTTGGGGTGTCAGTGGATATTGTCTTTGATAAGGCAATTTTGCATTTGGTCTTATTTTTACTAAGGCTTGTCCTCCAGACTTAACTAATCCTACATCTGTGGAGTGTCTTGTCCATAGTTTCTCTGGGATTGCTTTAAGTGTTTCTTCCTCTAATGCTAATTCTTTTTCATCTATCTGCCCTAACATCTTAACTGGCATTTGTGTGTGCGATGACAACGGCATGTTACACATCCCCCTCTGAGGGTGTGTTGACAACGTCATGTTCCCATCTATCTCTGTGTGTTTTGCCCTCATTCTATCTGTTCCTGAAAATGTTATTTTCAAAAATCTCTGATCATGTGAAATATGTACAGAAGGGTCAGAGGTTTGTTCCCAATCAGTTACTTCAACTGCTTGTTTGACCATCAGTCCTAATTCTTTGGTTTGTGCGTTTTCCCCCACTAATAAGGAAATGTGAGGTGCTGTGTTAGGTACTTGATGCCAATGTTCCATTCGTTCAGTCAGGTGCACAGTAATGGCTGCTCCTGGAGCACCTACAATTATATCTCCTAGTGCCACATCAGTGACTGTGTTTTCAATCACATCTGACCACAATTGTGCATATTCTTCATCTTGACTTCCTTGGTCATAGTACATAGTACAGTGTAGTGGTAAGGTTACTCTTTTGCAATCTGGTCGTCGTTGCATAATCCATTCTTCCCATAGATTCTGTGCTTGTTGAGCTCCTTTGCCAGAACACAATAGCCAGTATACTGTATCTTGTTTGTTGTCAGGTTTTCTGGTAATCTGTAAGAACTGTCCCATTGTTACATACAGTCCTTTAGTATTACATTGAATTTTTGCTTTAAGTTTGCACAACAAATCTCTTCCCAGTAAATTGACTGGAGTAATAGGCGAGAATAGTAAAGGTGCTGTTATAGTGGTGTCTTCTAATGTTATTATTTGGGGCTCTGTAAAATGCAATATCTGTGAATGTCCCGAGAAGCCTGTGGTTTTTATCGTATTGCTTGAGAGAGGGAGCTGTGAGCCTTCACGTCCTATACATGAGTATGTAGCACCTGTGTCAATCATAAATGGAATTGGTTGTGAATTATTTATAGACACCATTACAGTTGGTTCTTGTTGTGGATGCAGTGTTGAGACGTACTGCATCTGCTCCCCCTCTGGCTCCTCTGGGCCTCGTCAATTCCAGTTCTGTGGTCCCATCCAGGGACCTGCCCACTGATTCTGGGGCTGTCCTTGTGTCCAAGGTCCAGGAGGTTGTCTGGGGCCAGGAGGTCCCATATTCCCTCGAGGTGCTTGTGCTGCTCCATATGGCCCCTGAGGTTGGGGTCCATTTTGAGCCCATGACATTTGTGGACAATTTCTTCTAATGTGTCCTGCTCCTCCACACTGCCAACACTGCATGTCTTGAGTATTTGGGCCCATTTGCCCTGGGGCATTCATTCTGAATTGTTGTCTCCTTGGTTGCTGTTGGAATGGTCCCCTTTGTCCCCTGCCTCCATAAGGCCTGGGGCCCTGTCCTTGCCACCTCATGGGTGGATTTTGTCCTTGTTGGTTTCCAGGGTGCACATACATTGGAGGGGCATTAACTGCTGCTGGTTGTGGTATTTGCTGCACTGGTCCAGCAGGAGGCGGTGTTATCGGATTTTCAGGCACCATTACTGCTGCTTGGACTTGACCTTTAACTTTCTCTTTTTCCTTTTTCTTTGCAGCTGTGAATTCCCCCAGTTGTATTTTGTGTAACTGGGTTGCGATTGACTCAGCAGTCTCTTTAGCTTCCCTCTTCTTCTTTCGATGTTGGTCCACATAGTGTACAATGTGTGCTTGAAATGTTTCCCATGGCAATGTGTTCAGTCCCACTACCCCTTCCAGGGCTGTTTGGACTTCCTGAGGCATGCACTTTTTCAGCATCATTCTGAACAGGCTCTTACTGGTATCTGTTTGGTCCCAGGAGCCTCCAGTTTCCTCTCTCCATTTTGTCTGGAAGTCATTGATGAATTTTACAACATTGTCATCTTCTTTCATTGCTACTGATTCCAGTTTTCCTGGATCCATTTTGGTGGGATAGGCTTTTCGAAGGGCATCCCATATCCTGTTTCTGAGAGGCCCAAATGCTAGGGTGTCTCCTCTGTTCTGTCCTGTTAATGTATGCAGGTTTGCTTCATCCAATATTTCTGTGGTCTTCACTTTCCCAATTGTTTGTGCTAGAATAGCTTTTACATCTCCCAGTGCTAGGAGGTGTCCAGTGGTTTTTTCTTCAAACTGTGTTATCCATCTTTGGGCTCCATTGCACAAGTCTGGTAGTTGGTTTGCCAGGCCTGTCATATCCATGAATGACCATGGCACATATTGGTACCTACTTCCTTTAACAACAAGTGGGAATTGTCTACCTTCATTGTGGTCTTCTAGGTCTGGCATGTGTTCATTAAAACTGTATCTTTCATTTTCTTCTTCATCATGCCGCATGTGTTGTTCGTCAAAACTGGTGTATTTTTTATTTCCTCCTTCATCAGGCCAGGACGAGAGGACCTTCCAGCTTGATGGCATCTCTGATGCAGACAACTCTTTTGCAGCTTTTTTCATTTTCTTTTCTGAGTTTTTTATGCGTCTGTCAATTCGATTTTCTATTTGACTGATTGCTTCATCAAGGACTTCACTGTCATCATCCTCTGCCTGTGTACTAGCATCTTCCCATTTATACCTTCTTCTGTATTGATCATTGCATTGTGGTGTGCTTGTCTGTTCTTTTCTTTCTGTTCTCTTTCTTGCTTCTTTTTCAGATTCAATGATCAGGTGCCCTTTAACTTTTCTTTTCACTGGTTCTTGTCGATCTATCTCGATTACCTCTTCTTCAGTTTCTGCTTCATCCCTGTCAGACTCATGAAGGGATGTGTATGATTGTTCAGGATATGATTTTACACTGTTTCCTCTTTGCATGTTCTTTCCTTCCCATCTCTCCCGGGACTGCTTCCTTTTGTTGCTTTCCGTCATCCTTCTTTTGGACGTGACTTGTTGTTCATTTCTGAGTCCCTGTATTTCTGACAGGAATTTCACATTTTGTTCTTTCAGTCTTTTCATTTCTCTTCCTCTACCTTGCAGTTCTTTAGTTTCTCTTGACTCATGTGATTCTGTTTTTCTTTCTCTGTTCCATTCCCTTTCGTCGCCATCACTTTGTCTGTGAGTCATTGATTCTTGTTCTGTTTCTTCAAGTTGTCCATCCATCCACTCAGAGTCACATGACGTCACTTTAATTTGTCCCGTCACACGTCCTTCAAATCCCCATGCTCCCTTGTCTTGTTCCTGCAGCTTCAGTTGTGGGTACATTCCTCCATCCCTCTGTTGCATGTGTTCCTCAGTGTATGGTGGTGGTCTCTCTAATTCTAAGTTTGCTTTCTCTTTCCTTGCTTTCTGAACTTTTTCTTTCCTGTCTTCACTTTTTTCTGACTTCTGATCCTGTTTTCCTTCTTCAACTTGTTTCTGTCTCTCCTGTTCCTTTCCTTCATTTTCAAACCATTGTACTATCTCTAATTTTTGTCCTAATTTGACTCTTCCTTTGCTACCCTTTTCCTTAGTGGTGTGTCTGAGCATTTCTTTTACTTCCTTACAACATTCTTCGTTAAAGGTTCCTTCTTTAGGCCATTGCAGATCTCCTGATGTCCTGTCATGCCATTTTATCATACACTTTCTGATGTACTTTTCTTCTTCTTTATGTTTAGCTATAATTGCATCTACAGGTGTCGCTGGCTTTGGCCACGTACCTTTACGGCAGAATAACTTTCCCATCACACACTTCTGTCCTGACTTATAATGTGAATTCTTGTGTTTCTTTTCTCTCTTTTTAACTAAAGTTCCTTTGCTGTGTACTTTGTGACCACTGCCAATTTTCAACAACTGTCTTTTCTCTTTATATTTGTTAAACATTAATTTTCCACTGGTGTCAGTATCAGAGGAGTAACGATTTTGTCAAGGGTCTGAAAAATTATTCTCCCGTCTGGTCCAAAAGGTATTATCATAAATTCGCTATTGTTGTCAACCATCCACATACGACTCAGCACTACCGGACCTGTCTGTGCTCCTGTTAATCTGTATCTTTTTGCTTTTCGGCCTTCTGCGTCTTCTTCTAAATATAATATATCAAAATCTGGGTATGTTTGCAGTAGCGAAATGAGCGGAGTTAAACGTGGAGGTCCACCTAATCCTCCAAATTCAAATGTGCTATTTATTACTTTTAAACGAATCTCTTTAGGAACTAACCCAAGGAAATGACTCATATCTTCATTCTAAAATATGATGTAAGAATTAAAGTGTGTGTGTCACAGTTAAGCTTTAATACGTCAGGTATTAATGAAAGCCTAAGTGTCCACTCTCCCTTATAACACTCTTTCACTAAAAGTAGATCCTTTCCTGGATTATTCAACAACCATTTATTTGTTTCACTCTGATCTGACTCCGAAATTCTAAACTCCTGTTCACACTTATTTAAAACTCCTTCTTCACTTATCTGCTCGTCCCAGTTAATTGCTCTAACTCCACTTATCATCTGATCTCCTCTATTTGTTATATTTAATATTTTATTTCATGTGTAACCTAGGTGCATTTATTATTTTAAGCACTATGTTTTCTGTTAATAGTATTGTGTCGTCGACTACACAAAAACGTAAAGGGTACCTTTTGTATCTTACTTAAACTTAAGCTTCAATAACTAATCTAAAGAAATTATTATTTAATAATACTACTATGCTGGCACATTCGCCACCTGTACCACTTTCGTGTCACAGGAGAAGCTTGTGTCACAGAGGAAGCTTATGTCACAGTGTGTTCACAGTGATGTCCAATAGCACATCACCGCTTACATCACAGACAAGACCTATGTCACAGTAAGCTCTATGTCTAGCAGCGTGTCACAGTCTGTCACAGACAAGACCTATGTCACAGTAAGGTCTATGCCTAGTAACACTAATGCTGTATGAATTATAATCTATTCTTTATATTTTACACAAACACATAAATTCAACAACAGACTTTACACATTAATATAACATACACAAACATTTAAAAGACACACATACAAGACATAGAAACAACAAACAACACAAGCGCTTCTACAACAATTAAAAATTTAGAGTACTCAGAACAATTTTTAACAATAAAACAATTTATCACACAACCTGGGCCCAGAAAACTTCAATACCACCTGTAGGAATTTTCAACTAGCAATCACTTTATGTTCCCTAGCGATACCTCATACACATGGGTTCTAGCCCTAGGAAACTTGATTGCAGTACTGCTCCTAGCGATACCTCACACAAGTGGGTTCTAGCCCTAGGACTCGAGATTACAGCACAACCACCTACAGGACTTTTTCACAATAAATACTAAAAATCTGAAAAACACTTGAAAAGAACCTGCCCAGTTCCGCGTCTTGGTACCAGCTCACAAATCAGTGAGTTCTATACTCAGCGTCTTGCTACAGGACTTTTACCACCTGCCACGTCTGGGTAACGAATAAAGTTCCCTATTTAGTGATTTGCAGGAATTTTTACCATCTGGGTCCAGCCCCACTTGTCGGCGATTCCTCATATACGGGCTCTAGCCCAAACACAGTGGCGTTACCTCAGATATCACACAACTTATAAAATAATAAAGAAATTATAAAACAAAAATCACACACAAAAAATAAAACAAAATGGAGATCTCCTAATGTTTCGTTACTTCATCCAGTCTTTTATATATCAGCAAAAACGCAGCAATTGATTTAAATATATCAATTAATTTGTCAATTCAATTTATCAATTTTGGCAACTTTTAAAATAATTGTGTTCAATATACCCTAGGAGTTACCTCTCCAGCTGGAAGCACGCACACTAACAGACCATGAACTTCTAATGCAGAAATTTGATCAAACAGGTTTTCTGCTTACCTTTTTTATGCCGGCATAAGTTGATGGTCTGTCAGCCCGCGAAGTCCCAGGTCCCCGGAGGGGCCCTCCGCGAAGGCAATCGCAGTCGGGGGTCACCAAGAAATGTGGTGGATTTTTTATTCTCCCCACACCGAAGTTGCCCTAATTTAAAACATTAAACAAATACTGTGATTTGAATAAAGAAATCAAAGAAAGACTCTGGATTCCGCGTAGATCTAGATGAAGTAAGGATAAGTTTTATTGCAACAATAAAACAAAGTGAGCCAGTCTTGAAAATGCCTAAGATGTGAACCAGAGCATCACCAAGAACAGACTGATCTACTGTGACATCGGTGCCTTCTTTTATACAGTTTTACAGGGGGCGGGACGCTCATCTGGCCCCCTCATTTGCTCATTATTTTTTTCTGGTTCCTTATCAAATTTTTCAACCAATAAAATTACATTTTCATTATACGTCATATACCTCGTTATCTGACTCCATCTTTTACCAAATTTTGCTTCCAATATAACTTATTTTCCTTTCAAATTAGTTTCCATTATTTTTTCACTTTTGTTGTTCAACTTAAAAAATATTGGGGTGGCGCTTATGTCTGCTATAAATTCTTGGTGCTTCCGCTTTACTCTACAGTTTTCAAGAGACAGGCCATGGGTAAGCATCTTCTACATATTATTTTAATTATTTGTCTAAGTTTGTGATTTTCATTGTATTTACCTATTTTTATCCTCTATTTTTATTCTCATAGCTAATCGCGTCTGCACGAATGATCACCACGTCGCTTTGGACGACTCGGACAGCCAGAGCAGTCCGGCTCACAGTCCTACTGACTATACTCCTACTGAACCTGTCATGGACCGGGCCTCGGTGAGTTTTACTGAGGATGAGCCCGAGCCATCTGCTTCGTTACTGCAGTTCCTAGAGGAGACAGGTCTCACTTTTTCCAAGGATGTTGATCCCAAACCGGGTCCTTCTAAGAGGCCACGTGCGGATAGCCCTTATCCATTTTCTTTTAGGCCTGTACGGCCTGAATCTACAACGCCAGCTCCACTGGTCTTAAGACCTGTTTGTCACGTAAGTGTTGGCACCCAGACCGATGTTAAAGTGTCTGTTGGTACCCAAACAGATTTTGCTTCCGCACTTGTGCCGAATTCAAATCGTGGCATTTCTGTTTCTATTTCCTTTCACTGATTTTCTTAATTGGTGTTGCCTTTCCTACGGGAGGTTTTGCTAATTGACTTCTTATGCATTTTTTATTTTGCTTCTGATGCTTACCCAGGCCCTGTGTGTTTTTATACTTTTTTTATGTTGGGCCTAATACTTTGTATTGTACAATATTCACTATGTAGATACACATACTATTTTGTGTCTATTTCTTTATTAAACTTATTATTCAGATCACTGTATGTGTGTGTGTGTGTGTTTTTGGTTATTTAATTTGACATGTGGCTTGTGTATCCAATGCCTGTTACATCACAGTTAAGTAGCCAATGCCTGTTACATCACAGTTAAGATCACCCCATGTCTGAGATTACATCATGTCTGGGGCTATGTCATATCTGCTGATCTGGTGTCGTTTCTATGGTTACTATGAAATCTCTAAGATGGCTGCCAGTCTAAGGTTTGTTGGGTACATACTGTATACTTAACGTCACATGATGGCTACTATGACATCACATTGTCCTTGGCTCAACTCTGCTCACTTCATCTTACATCCATAAGATAAAATTAATAGTTGTCTGTAATATTACTGCATGCACAAATATATGTAATTAAAATATGCTTACACCATTATCAAAAGAGAAATCAGGAAATATGAATAGAAGCAATATTGTATTATTTACATATCACTGCTATACCAGCACTTTAAATGTTGTTTGTCACAGAGAAATGAAGTAAACATTAAAATACTGAGGCCCGAGTTTTGCCACAGCAAGCACCACTCACATTTTCTTCAGGAAATGTTACATGCATACTGAATAATAGCCACACTCATTAGAAGTGACCCGGCAGTCGCATAGACACACTTAAAATTTCTTCAGAAATTTTCCCTCTCTAGTTTCTTTTATTGTTGTAACTGTGCGCGAGAGATCACTTGTGACATCAGCATGGCAGACAGAAAAAAACAGCACCAAAAAACCAATTGGTATTAGAATCACAATTTATTTAAATATAAACTATACAGTATTTAGTTTAGTGTTTCAGGGAAGGGTTTCTCTTTAAAGGTCACATTTTGACTTATTGATTTCATATTGATTTAGAGGTGTCCAGAAAGTATATGCTAACATTCCAGGCGAAATAAAGTTTAGATCATGCTTGATTTTCATATCTGTTGCACAGATATGCAGATGTTTTTTCTATATTTGCAGATATAGGGTGTTTTCCCATTAGAGACCCAGGAACGTTTTAAAGTAAACTTTACCCCTAAGTTTTGTTCATTTTGATCAGTGAGAACACAGTCGCTCCAGGTTCTGGTCGGATCAGATCGGATATGGAGGCCAATCGTACCTGAACACAGAAGTGTCTGAGCGATGGTCAGAATGTGATGTCATCCCCTGTCATGTGATGTCATGATCCGTCTCCTCCAAAATATCTGCATACGATCTCATCTTCTGACCTTCACAACCATAGCTGATGAAGTAGAACAAGTAGAACATAGAGAGAGCATCGCTTTTGACAGCTTTTTCGAAGATTGACTTCCTTCTTCTCTTTTTTGTGTTTAATGACAGCTCACAAACCAATCAGGTTCATACTGCCACATGTTTCAGACAGGGTTAATACACATGTGTACCTGAGTACGGAGAATAAAAAAAAAATTATCTGAACGCTGACCAGCGTAGGAGTTGGGACTGACAGAAAGCTGTTCCTGGGTATTAGTGATGGGTCGTTCATGAACGATTCGGCCCTTTTGAGCGGATCTTTAACGTGACTCAGAAGAACGAGTAGTCTGAGAGTTATTCGTTCATTTTCTACTGAGCGCATATGTGCAGAAGCATCGCAAAACCTCCATAGGTTACGTACAGGAAACTGAATTGAGTTGTCACTTTTGAGTCTTTTGGTCCGAGTCGTTCGTTCTTTTGCCACGTGACCCCCATAGACGCTAAGCAGTGCAGTACACAGGATACAGAATTGAACGGTTCTTCTCAATGAGTCTTCTAGTCCTAGTCATTTGTTGTTGTTTTTTTTGTCACGTGACTCTATGCAGTGCAATAGATTCAAATGAACAAACAACTCAGACTACAAACCGGATTCCAAAAAAGTTGGGACACTAAACAAATTGTTAATAAGAACTGAATGCAATGATGTGGAGATGGCAAATGTAAATATTTTATTCAAAATAGAACATAAATCACGGAACAAAAGTTTAAACTGAGAAAATGTATCATTTTAAGGGAAAAATATGGTGAATCAAAATGTCATGGTGTCAACAAATTCCAAAAAAGTTGGGACAAGGCCATTTTCACCACTGTGTGGCATCTCCCCTTCTTCTTACAACACTCAACAGACGTCTGGGGACCGAGGAGACCAGTTTCTCAAGTTTAGAAAAACTTTACAAAAACTTTACTGTATGTGGATTTTTTCACTGACTGGTATACAGCAGGACACTAATACTTACCCATTTTTTTTTTTTTTTTTTTTGTATTATTATTATTATTTATTACCTTTATTACCTTCCTTAGTTAAACAACTGTGAGCACCTGTAACCGAGCATAAGCAATTTCCCTTTGGGATTAATAAAGTTCTTTGAATCTTGAATCTTGAATCTAGAAATAGGAATGCTCTCCCATTCTTGTCTAATACAGGCCTCTAACTGTTCAATCGTCTTGGGCCTTCTTTGTCGCACCTTCCTCTTTATGATGCGCCAAATGTTCTCTATAGGGGAAAGATCTGGGCCATTTCAGTACCCGGATCCTTCTCCTACGCAGCCATGATGTTGTGATTGATGCAGAATGTGGTCTGGCATTATCTTGTTGAAAAATGCAGGGTCTTCCCTGAAAGAGATGACGTCTGGATGGGAGCATATGTTGTTCTAGAACCTGAATATATTTTTCTGCATTGATGGTGCCTTTCCAGACATGCAAGCTGCCCATGCCACACGCACTCATGCAAGCCCATACCATCAGAGATGCAGGCTTCTGAACTGAGCGTTGATAACAACTTGGGTTGTCCTTGTCCTCTTTGGTCCGGATGACATGGCGTCCCACATTTCCAACAAGAACTTCGAATCGTGACTCGTCTGACCACAGAACAGTCTTCCATTTTGCCACACTCCATTTTAAATGATCCCTGGACCAATAAAAACGCCTGTGCTTGTGGATCTTGCTTAGAAATGGCTTCTTCTTTGCACTGTAGAGTTTCAGCTGGCAACAGCGGATGGCACGGTGGATTGTGTTCACTGACAGTGGTTTCTGGAAGTATTCCTGAGCCCATTCTGTGATTTCCTTTACAGTAGCATTCCTGTTTGTGGTGCAGTGTCGTTTAAGGGCCCGGAGATCACGGGCATCCAGTATGGTTTTACGCCCTTGACCCTTACGCACAGAGATTGTTCCAGATTCTCTGAATCTTCGGATGATATTATGCACAGTTGATGATGATAACTGCAAAGTCTTTGGAATTTTTCGCTGGGTAACACCTTTCTGATATTGCTCCACTATCTTTCTGTGCAACATTGTGGGAATTGGTGATCCTCTACCCATCTTGGCTTCTGAGAGACACTGCCACTCTGAGAAGCTCTTTTTATACCCAATCATGTTGCCAATTAACCTAATTACTGTTAATTGGTCTTCCAGCTCTTCGTTATGCTCAAATTTACTTTTTATTGCTACTTGTCCCAACTTTTTTGGGATTTGTTGACACCGTGAAATTTGGAATCAACATATTTTTCCTTTAAAATGATACATTTTCTCGGATTAAACTTTTGATCTGTCATCTATGTTCTATTCTGAATAAAATATTGACATTTGCCATCTCCACATCATTGCATTCAGTTTTTATTCACAATTTGTTTAGTGTCCCAACTTTTTTGGAATCCGGTTTGTAGGAGATATGATGGTGAGCTACTCATTCTGTTTATTATAATATGTCCTTAGCTGCATTGTAATTTTTTTAATTACTGGAACTATAGCAAAAATTTGTGTATGTAGACATGTTGGGGGTCTGTTTATTGAAAATGTAACATTTTAGTTTTTAGTTCTTATCAAAAGAATGAAATTCGACAAAAAAAAAAAAGATTTGTTCATTTTGATGTACGAAATTCAAAGAACCGAGTCACTAAAATGATTGAAACTTCCCATCATTCCTGGGGATGGTACAAATAAATTGTGCCTAATGCAGTGGTTCTCAAACTTTTTCTGTCATTCCCCACTTAAGGTGGTGAGCAAATTTTCAAGCCCCACTTGTTAACAAAATAATGAAATCGGCCAAGTTTACTGTTCATTGAAATATCAATTTCTAAACCAATAAGATCAAACAACACCAAGTTAAAAACAGATCAAATACATGTGCAATTGTTATAAAAGGCTTACGTTGACACTTATCTTTGCATAATTGACCCCATGTTTATTAGCTGCTCAGCAATCGTTTGTAGTTTTTTTTTTTGCACTGGCCAATTCTGTATGCAACTTTGAATGAAGCCATTTGTGCTTTGCTTTTCACTGATTCAGATTTTATCATGCGATTATCCTGCTGCCTGTATTCTGCCAGCTTTCTTTGAAAGAAGTCTAGTGGCTTATTAACGTGACTGGAGTGTGTTGTCTCTAAGTGTCTTCCTAATTTGTTGGGTCTCATGCTGTCTGCTGCCAGCAGTTTAAGACACAAAACACACACGATCCTGTCTGCCCCCACCATCACCACCATGAATCCAAGCTCAAGATAGGCTTCATTAGTGGTGGGCGATATAACCAAAATCTCCTATCACGGTAGAAGCGATTTTCTACCTCGATAACGATATATATCACAATATAGCGATTTGTATCTGAAAATGCATAAATAAAAATTCAAACACAAAGAAACTGTTTTACATAATGTAATTTTATTTAAACTGTGAATTGCTGAGGTTTGCCGCATTTTTTTTACTTTGGCCATATTCGTTTGGATGTTTGGATTTCAGATAATAGAAAAGGTTTGACGTGTTTCCACCACTTGTTAAAACAGTGCACTTTTTTAACAATATTGTTTAAATTTGTGTACCTCACAAATCATGTTCATCTCATTCGTATCACTTTTCTTCTACCCAAACCAATTCCACACCACAGACGATGCAGCTTTTATCTTTACAATCTCCTCATTGTTGGTTTTGTCACATGTAAGTAAACTCACTGCTGCTGCAGCGTCTTCTTCCATTGTCGAAGTGTATGTGAAGCCAAACACATCAAAAGTGGGACGAAACCGCGGCACCCGATTGAACCGAATATCTGTGCAAATACAGCGCAGCGCGACTATCTGAATAGCGCAGTGATGATCTGGTTTATTTGCGCAGCGCCGCTCGAATCACAAACCTGCGCGATCACTGTGTTTTATTTAAAAACTATTTACTTAAAATGTCAGGACTGTTTAATATTGTTTCCGCCTTGCCATGCCTGGTATGTACGTGCGCGTCCCAGCGGGGTAAAATGTATTTTGATGGTCGGCGCGGTTTATTTCTGTCAGAGTTGCGCAGCGCTGCCCAGTGGCTCGCGCAGGTTTGTGATTTGAGCAGCGCAGCTCAAGTTGGCCTGAAGTTAAACCGTTATTGTTGCACTATGGCTCCACTTTTTCTCCCGGCCCACAACTGATGTTATTTTAAATTTACTTGTATTAATGATTCATTTATTTGTGTGTGATTGTTTAGTTTTTTCCTATTATTTTCCACCAATTCCCTCCCGTTCATTGCGCCCCACCTGTCATGTCTGTATTCCCCACTAGTGGGGCGCGCCCCACACTTTGAGAACCACTGGCCTAATGTGAAAATACTCAAAATTTCCCCACCTCCTGAACACCCCTTTCAGGAAGTGCATTTTCCTAGCCAACCAAAATCCAGGAGTTCGAACACAACCAAGAATTGGAAAAAACCACTATCTGCGACCTGCTAACCTATCCCTGCTCTAATGCTAAAGATTTCTGTTAGCAGTTAGTCGCTTCCCGCTAGCCTAACCTTATTTACTGTAGGACTTAAATATGGCAGAACTAGGCAGAGTTAGGCAGAGCTGAGTTGAGATCACAATCTGATGTGCTTGTTAAAGGTTCAGACAATACAAACCACAAGGAATTATCCCCTTCATGTGTTCACACAGACTAGAGACCTATCTAAAAGGAATGTCTAAATATGACCAATAATTTTTGTATAGTAAGTCTCCTTTAAGAGGTTGGAGCAAAGTGGCTAAGTTTTACTCAGTGTTTTGTGCAGTAGTGTTTAAAATTTTTTTTTTTTTACTTAATATTAATATTATATATATTTTTTGGTCGTATTTAGATACTTGTTAGTTGTGAGTTAAGCAGGCCTTAATGTGAACTTAATGTTTACCAACTTTATTTTTATACTTCCAGGTGCTGTTCAGAGTAAACATCCTTTACCTGACCGTTATAATCTTTAAAACAGAGCCACATGCAAAGTCAGCGTTACTGAGAATTTTGGACCTGTGCAAGTATTCCACGATGAATACGAAAGCAACTTCATTCAGTATGAAAAGCAGCGTTGTGAATCGGGTTGTTTTGTTGGTATTTGCACCAGTACAGAGGAAAGCCAGCAGTTTGGACGTGAGTTGGCCGAAAAAGTCTGTAGAATTTGTACGACTGCATGCTTAACGCCTGTAAAGCAACTGCACTATGAATTAAGCGAAAGGATTACGGATTGCTGGATTCGTCAGCGCGGCGTAACTGAGGGAAACATGCTGTGTGTCTGAGTGGCCCCTTGTATTTGATGAATAAAGGAAGTAATTTCTCTAAAAATCAATCAGAGCAGTTAGATTCTGACCCATGCGAGCAATTTAAAAGTCGTCGGCTCTTTCCTGTGCTGACAACCTGACTTTTCCACGGTGGAGTTGACGGCGCAGAACAGGTCGCGAGAATCGGCGTCTGATTTTCTTTCTTTTTTTTTTTTTTTTTGCTTTCCTCTGTGCCTTGTCGTCTCACTGCTCGCGTTGCTCTTTTGTTTGACATAAAGATTAGTGTAGTTAATTAATACCATGTCTACACCTAGGTCTGCTGGAACCTGAAGGAAAAGTTTTTTTTTTTTTTTTAATAAAAATTATAAAGAGACATTTCTTTTCCTCAGAAATTGGGTCACCTGGCAATTCTTCCCACCAGTCATGATTGTTTAGTGTCACTGTGATTGACAGGCGAGAGAAAGATTGGCCCAACCCAGACATTATGGCCAATTTTGCTCACTTGGCTCATGGGAATCGTCATGATTCAAACTCGTGAGAACTTTTTTTTTTCCTTTCTATTATGCTACTGAAAAGCCAAAGAAAACCTCCAGTATTTTTTTTCTCTAGTTTTTGACAATCAATTTGGTCCTGTGTTGATTAACTGTACACACACACGCACTCCTATAATATAATGAATAAAATGTCCAAATCCATGGGTTATTGTTTGCCAGCTTAGTCGCTGTCTGAAAGGGTTAACACTTAAGCAAATCCAAAGCTCTAATGCATTACTGATGAGCTCTGTGCTAATGGGTCTCTCTCTCTCTCTCTCTCTCTCTCTCTCTCTCTCTCTCTCTCTCTCTGGTGGAAATTAAATGACTGCCTTTGCATTTGAGCTCCTCCTTCTTCCATCTGAAGATATTCATCTTTGCCTTGTCAAGTAGGGGGTTCATGAGAGAAGAGCAAAATGATGGAGGGAGAGGAGAAAAACAAACATTTGAAACTTGACCACTTGATGAAACATGTGCTGCACATGCTTTAATTAATTACGTGCTACCTACAGTGAAAAATGTAGAGAGAGAACAGGAGAATTCTGAAGTGATCATGGAGTTAGACAGAGTGACCAGCAATACACACACACACACACACAGAGAGAGAGAGAGACGAGTCTCCATCCTGTCTGTCAGTCTGTGCCTCCTCCACTTGACAGATTAGCCAGACATTTCCAATTTGCCCGTATTGACTAGCGAGCAAATGCCTGGCATTGCATTGAGCTCTGTTAACACTTTGACTTGTTTGTCCTCTTTTACTTAATTAAGTAAGGATAAATAATGACCTCCTTACGGGAACCAAGAGAACAAGGAAGGTTTTTTTTTTACCCCCCCCCCCTTCAACGTCTTGACTCCTAGCCCATGTTTTCTCAACAGCATTCTCTCAAATTGTAAGCCATTTTTCTCTTTTTCTCTCTTTTTTTTTTTTATTTCAGTTTTGGACTTTTTAGCATTTTTATTTTTTAAACTATGAAATGTCCTCTCGCTACATTTATTCACTTCAACATATCGTTTTGCATCATTAAAAATTTCAGGATACTTCATAAATGCTGATAAATTGAGGCTTCCAGAAATCGTGAAAACTTTATGGGACTGTTTTTAAATTTTTTTTAAATTTAGACTGCTTTTTTCACTGGACGACGTTCAGCTAAGCGTTATTTTCTCGTACAGTGTTTTACTATGCCGAAAGTCAGGCTTCGATCAGGTCTGATATCACTGTGATATACAGTAGAAAAACCGACATGACCTGGTTTGTAATCCGATCCTGTCTTTGAATATGTTCCTGCACCGTCAAATGATCAGACGAGACGAGAGCACTTACACACACGCGGCGAAAGACGGAACTTAAGCACGACGTGAGGTCATAGTGATCCGGATTTATGGCGGCCTCAGTCCAAGGTTACGACTCTCTGTTCATCTGGTGCTACCCATTAAAGCAATATGCATTTGTTCATGACAACTCACATACACACACACACACACACACACACACACACACACACACACACACACACACACACACACACACATCCCAACTGTATCTCTGGTCTCCTGCTGCTCGCTGGCCTTGTGTTACACCAACATTACTATCTGCTCTCCCTCAACTACAAATTGCCCGAACGGCCCCTGACACTTTTTCAATATCGTTACATTAAACCAAGTGGAGCTTGATTGATAACCTAATATTGGCCTAATGCAAGACATCAATCACGGCAAGTATATTAATTATTTAATATCGCAGTCTAATTCAGAAATCGATGCGGCCACGTCGACGGGCGCGGAAGAGAAGAGGGGTGAGCGAGGGACGGAGAGAGAGACCGAGAGCGAGAGTCTAGAAGAAAGATCAGTGCTCCCTACAGACCTGCAGGGAACGCAATGATGGTTTGGGAGTGAAAAAAAAGGGGGAGGGAAAAAACGAGAGCAGGATAAAAATGAAAAGCTGAAGATGTACTCTCTCGCCGCGTGCCGGTTCGATACAAATCTGTATTCATTTGCCAATAATCTCTTACTCTTTCTCTGCTTAGTCGCCGCCTGATCTGGTTTGAAGGGCCTAATTGAATTAGGGCTGCTTTCGGCACAGAGGTGGGCCTACGGGGTGAAACGGGTGGGAGGGAGGGAAGGAGGGGTGAACGAGCCATGCGTGGAATAGAATGGACAGAAGGGTAGAGGTGTGGACATAAATTGGCACGAATGAATGAACGGAGAAGGAACGACACAAGATGACAGGATGCGCTCAGGCCACGTAAAGGAAGATCATAGCCATAAAGAAAGTCAGTGCTAAAGTTCTCCCTGCGACCCTAAGAGTACTGGTTCTACTGGTTTTGGTAGATGTTTGTTGAGGTGTACAGGCGGCCAGGTTCAGTGTCAAAGATCTTTGCTATAATGAAGGTGTTTATTTAAGCACGGAAATAAGTGAGTGCACACTACCTCATTGCTGGAAGTGTACTCGACTATTATTATATTTTAATTTTGACTAATTTCACCTGGCAGGAAAACATTCCATAATTGCTGGTGCTCTACTCAATGTTATATCTTACTGTATGAAATCATGATCCATGTTGGTTCATGCAACTTAAAAAATAATAAAAAATCCCATTTATTTCTTTATGGCTCACTTGGGAGCCAGTGTGAGTAACTGCCAAATCTAATTTCCTAATATCTAAGTTCCTTAAAAAAAAAACCCTAGTTGATGCCATCGTTCAATGGCGATTCCATAGTTCCTCATCTCTTCCTTCTTTTTTATGCCCTTTATTTTATTTCCACGGCCTTTTCTCTCTGCTCTCCTTTACAAACACGGTGATTAGGAAGTTATATTTAATAGCTAGAGGTCTGTTGTAGGAGAGAGGGACAGAAGGGGAGATTGATTTGGATCTATTGTGGAACGAGAGAGAGGAGCAGGGTTTCACTTTGGCTTTTGTGGCCTTGATTACTGAATGTAATTTTAGAGATGGTGTAGATTTTCATCGTGATGCTGCAGGCTACATCAGAAGCTTTATTCTGTCAATAAGCCCCTCTCTCTCTCATCTCTATTTTCTACACCGTGCACATACACACGCTGTTGCCGGTATTGTGTGTGTGTGTGTGTGTGTGTATGTGTGTTTGTGCTTTCTCTTGATCTTTGCGCTTCCTCTGCTGCAATTCTGAAATGTGCCAAAACCGCATCTATTATTTATTGCCAATTTGCTCCATAAATCCGAATGCTTTCCTCCTCCTCCTCCTCTCCATCGCTGATTATCTTAATTCATGCATGATTAATAATGAACAGAATTGTACCGTGTTGTGTAAGCCCTACAATGTCATCGCGATAACTTATCCGGTTCCGCCTCTGGAAATCGATGACGAGATGACGAGACATGCCGCAGAAGGAAAATAACCAGCGACGAAGTTTGTCATTTTCCAATAACGTTCATGTACTGCAATGACTTGCCAGTCGTGATGATGTTTTAGGCAGTTTAGAACATCATGATTTTAGCTGTTTATTGTCACGGTTAACGGCGTGGAGCATGCTGGGAAAAACCTTATAGCAAATGCAGCTTGTCGTGTTGCACTGACACCGGGGACTCCTTCCATAAATGATTAATCTCTGTGTATGTGAAGAATTTGTTAATTTACTGTATGACATTTAAAGTTTATGGTGGCCGAGAAGTGCAAAACAAAATAACAAAACCGAAAACTTTTTTAAAAACTAAACAAAATGAAAAAAAAAAAAAAACTGAAAAAAATAACAAATTCAAAAACAAAACACCAAAAACAAAGTAACCGAAAACAATATAACAAATCAGAAAACACAACGACATATCCAGATACAAAATACCAAATGAGAACACGACGACGATTCAGTCAAACCGGAAAGGTAGATATAGATCGCAAATTAAATTCTTATCGTTGATTGTATGTGACATCTGTCACTCAATTGAAATTCTTATTGCTGATCTTTAGTGGCAGATGTCTTGTCCAATCAGCGGTAAGAATGTAATTCGCAAGCCACACCTACCTTTTTTGGCTTGTTGATTCTTACCGCTGATTGGACAAGACATCTTTCACTCAAAATATACAGGAAGTACTGCAGCCTCATGGACATTTAGATGTATTTTCATTTAAGGATTAATTTCAGTATTTTAGGATTATACAGCACTTTGGTCAACTAATTTGTGTTTAATTTGCTTTAAATTATTCTGACTTCACTTGATAGTACTGCATGTCTTGAGTGACCGATGTCTCATCTAATCAGTGATAATTTTATTTGCGAATTACACCTCCCCTTTCCGCTTTACTGTAAGTGAATTGTTGTTGCGTTTTTTCATTTGGTATTTTAATTCTGTACATGTCGTTATTTTGTTTTTGAGTTTTGTTGTTTTTGGTTTTGATATTTTGTTTTGCACTTCTCAGCCACCGTAGATGTTGACAACCTATGACGTGTGCTTTTATCTGAAACAACTATCAGCATTTGACATTTTAGAAAATAAATCACCTTCTGACCGATCAAAATTGAGATTTCACCATCAGTGTGGTATAAATAAAGTTAGTATCAGATTCTAAAATATCTGTGCACTTCACAAGACACCAGTCCAAAGTTTGGACACACTTTGGTCTTTCATGATTTTTATTCGAAGGTACTGTTTGTTAATCTGTGATTTCTGAGGCTTGTAACTCGAAATGAATGGCAGCAGAATTAAGTTTTGGTCTTGCTTTCCTGGGTCCAAGGTCTTCATGAAAGCCAGTTTCATCGTGGTGCTTGATGGTTTTTGCAAATGCACTCGACACAATACTGTTCTTGCAACTGTTTGAGAACAGCTGACCTCCGTTTCTTAATCATAAATAAACATCTGGCTTTTGTTTTTGTTGTTACTTAATTACCCAATGCTACAGTATATGTGTTATTTCACAGTTTTGAAATCTCCAGTATCGTTCTGGAATGTAGAAAATAATTCGTTTTAATTTTGTCCAAACTTTTGGCTGGTACTGTAAATGATAAATACCCCCCCCCTTTTTTTATTGCCATTTCCCAGGGAGCATCAGGAGCACATCAGTATTCCTGTGAAACAGGCAGACAGGAAACCGACTGTTTAAGGCAGGTACCTGTAATCAGAAGTAAACTCCTCGACCCGCCCATATTAATAAAGTCGTTCCGATCCATGTTTGAGTAAACACGCAGTATAGTCCCTCAGCTGAAAAGGATCAAAGAGCCCACAGAGACGGGCAGACAAGACGCTAATGCATCCACGCGCACAAGAATACGTTAAAACACTAAATACACACACGCAAAGCGAGAGAGATAGCAGTCATTATTCCAGCGCACGCACGACCTGAGCGATTGTTTGTTCCTCTCTTCCACTCGTTACTTTGGCAGAGGAAAAAAGGAGCTGCCTTTAAAAAAAAAAAAAAAAAACAACAACAAAAAAAAACCCGCTGCTGTCATGAAAAGGCGAGTGAGTGAAAATGAATAAATAGCCCCTTAATAAATAGCAATTATGGGCGATCCCGGCAGGGTGGGGAGCGCGGGGGAAAGTGATTAGTGACACGGCTTTATTTACAGTGGAGGAAATTTGTTCTTGTGTTGCAGGGACGCGGCGAACATCAAAGCCGGATTAGAACATCTGGTAAGTTCTCGCTTCCCCCCCATTCATGTCTGTGGCATCTTTGATATCTGCATCCGAAATGAACACGAAGCAATGGGCTCTGAATACACTGTGCTGACACGTAGCAAGAAATCAGTCTCTCTCTCTCTCTCACACACACACACACACACACACACACACACACACACACACACACACACACACACACACTCTCTCTCTCTCTCTCTCGCACTCATTACCACTCTCATACATGCTCTCTCTGCCTTTCTCTCTCTCTCTCTGCCGTCTGTCTTTCTTACCCAGCCTTTATCACTGTCTCTCATTAGCTGTCTGTCTGTTTCACTCTTTCTTATATCACTGTCCGTCTCTCTTCTCTTACACTATCCTTTGTCTCTGTATTTGTATTGCAGTTGGTCTTTTTCTCTCTTCCTTGCTGTCCGTCTGTGTCCTCTGTGACTGTTTCTGTATTCCTGTTGTCTTTCTGTCTCTCTCTATCTCCGTTTGTCTTTCTCTCTCTCTTGCTCCCTCCCATCCTCTCTCTCTCTCTCTCCCATAGAGCCATGCTGAACTTTCATATCACTCGGGTATTTACTCTTTCATTTACCAAGCCCTTTGCTGCTGTTCTCTGGGATTTATTTTTTATTTTTTTGTGTTTTTTGGTGATGCGTCTGTTTTTGATGTCGGGATGAAATATGTGGAGAGGCAGCAGAGGTCAAAAACACACAAATATCCACAGAAGTATCCACACTGATATCCACACTCAGCTAATATGTGAGAATCATACAGTTATTCACTAGCGAGTTTGAGTAAATGTGATTCCTCATCAGGGTTGCATTTCTTTTGGACCCGTATTCTTTCTTCTACTCTCATAGAAGATCATTCTCTCCCGTGGCAGGGCACGCCATTCGTTCTCCAAAAAAAAAAAAAAAAAAACGACCCACGGGAAGATTTAAAAATGTATCATTCGTCGTTTCCTGACTTTCCTGCTCTCCTTCTAATATGGGGTCAGAGGATCGTGCACCCGGAGTTAAAGGGCTGCCTTTTTTCTTCTCCCGCAGCAGAAGCGAGTTTCCAGCTACTGTTTTTTTTTTTTTTTTTTTTTTTCCAGAGGATGAATAATGAAGAGAGGTCACAGCGGGTCCTGGCTCTCTGGATGTACAGTAACCTCACCGAGCTTTTAGTCGCATATTAACCAGAGGCCGGAGCCTTGAAGATCTGCGCTACGCAAATGACCCTTAATGCCACTCGTTTAACACCTCCCTAATACTTCTTCACACCCTCAATAGATTTTCATCTATTCCTATTCCAAAGCTCATGCACCTTCACACACACCATGTGCTTGTGTTTCCCATTATGAAGTTGTGTTTTGTAATAAGTGAGAGGCATATAACCGCGAAGAAGGGAGGAAGAGTCGGAGAGATGAGATGGAGCTGCAAATGGAGCGAGCGAGTGGAGACAAGGGGAGGGAAGAAAGATGAAAGTAGAACGAGATATAGAGCGAGAGGGAGTGCATAGTTATGAGAGGATGCATTGATTTACAACTCTATAAAAGGCAGAGTGAATTATTGAAAAGAAGATTACATGCATAAACGGCACGAATCAATATGTGTAACTGCACTTTGGAAGTTTGTGCGCTAATGTACACACTCGAAACTTGTGCCGGTTAGGTACAATGTTGAAAAGTTTCTCATGCATACACGCACACCCGAGTGAGGGGGGGGATATAAAGACAAAGTGTTAAGTGTAGGGTATGTCACTTACCAACACTGTAAAATGGAAATGTTTAGAGATTACAAGAACCGCCTATTTACTCTGAGCGTGCGACTGCGAGGCTAAAAATAGAGCCGTCTGAAGAAAACAATCGATGACGGCACAAAGCTTTCTGTCCTGAAGACTTTCCTGATAGTTATAGCTTTATCACTGATAGTTATGAAACTGCTGACACTGGTGACTCCTTCCAAAAATGCTAAACAAACATCTTGCATGTTGCAGCTTTACAGTTTCCAAAACTGGCTTAGACCAGTTTCAGCATGACATCGCTCCTGTCCAGAAAGTAATCTCTCAACAGAAAAGGTCGAGCATCATTGAACACTGCTGAGATGAACCAGAGCACTAACTACATTTACATGGACAATATTCCTTCAGTCTGATTGAAATCATTCCACTTAGGGGTTCCATCTTAAGTGTCTGATAAAAAAAAAAAAAAAGTGTTTTAAAAAGCATTTAATCAGAATGTACTGCAAGTTTGGCCCACTTTGTTAAGAATAGAATTTTATAGGAATAATAAAAAGAATATGAATAAGAACAATAAGTCATTTTGTCCAAACTCAAAATCCCACATTCTATGTTATGAGTAGTTAACAAGGATTCAGTCTAATCTATGATTGAGATCCTTTACTACAGGGCATATGCATGGCACTAATGGTAATCCAATCAGTGTTCCTACTGTAGCTCAGTCAGAGACCCAGTGGATTAAAGTCTGAAGTGAAAACAGGTGGGAGAAAGAGCTGTTCATACAGTTTTTACCAAGAAGCAATGGAAGCCAAATTTCCTTCTTGGAAACTCATCACGTGACCAAATGTTACCCCACAGAGAAAGAGTATACAGTAGGCCTATATGTGGCCGGAGTCCATATGCAACGTAGTCTAGGGGTTGTTCAATGAAACTGAAACATTGGCCAATGTAGTGTTGGAGATTTCATGGCTAAATTTGACCAAGCTGGTGGCCAATCTTCATTGATTGCACATTCCACCAGTAAGAGCAGAGTGTGAAGGTTTAATTAGCAGAGTAGTTTTGCTTAAAATATTGCAATGCCCACAACATTATGGGTGACGCATCAGAGTTGACGCAAAGAGGACAAATTGTTGATGCGCGTCTCGCCGGCGCATCTGTGACCAAGACAGCAAGTCTTTGTGATGTATCAAGAGCCACGGTACCCAGGGTAATGTCAGCATACCAACAAGAGGGACGAACCACATGCAACAGGAGTAACTGTGGAAGCAAGAGGAACCTGTCTGAAAGGGATGTCAGGGTGCTAACCGGATTGTATCCAAAAAACATAAAGCCTCAGCTGCCCAACTCACTGCAGAATTAAATGTGCACCTCAACTCTCCTGTTTCCCCCAAAACTGTTCGACAGGAGTTCCACTGGGTCAATGTACATGGCCGAGCTGCTATAGCCAAACCTTTGGTCACTCGTGCCAATGCCAAACATTGGTTTCAATGGTGCCAGCAGCGAAAATCTTGGGCTGTGGACAATGTGAAACATGTATTCTCTGATGAGTCCACCTTCACTGTCTTCCCGCTTCTGGGAGAGTTACGGTGTGGAGAAGCCCCAAAGAAGCGTACCACCCAGACTGTTGCATTCCCAGAGTGAAGCATGGGGGTGGATCAGTGATGATATGAGCTGCAATATCATGCCAGTCCCTAGGTCCAATACTTGTGCTAGATGGGCACTGCCAAGGACCACCAAACCATTCTGGAAGACCATGTGCCCCGCCCCAATGGTTCAAACATTGTATCCTGAAGGAGGTGCCGTGTATCAGGGTGATAATGAACCAATACACACAGCAACACTGGTGACAGAGTGGTTTGATGAACATGAAAATGAAGTTCAACATCTCCCATGGCCTGCACAGTCACCAGATCTAAATATTATTGAGCCACTTTGGGGTGTTTTTGAGGAGTCAGGAAACATTTTCCTCCACCAGCATCACGTAGTGACCTGGCCACTATTCTGCAAGAAGAATGGCTCAAAATTTCTCTGGCTACTAAATTACAAAATCTATTCACACACCTTTGTGTATTCCTGATAGTCAGACTTTGGCAAACTCTGAGTTGTAAGATCTGGGTACAAATGGAGTCATCAAGATGCATCATATCCCATGTCCACACACTGTTTGTTCAGTGAGTGACCAAACTCATTGACCCTCTTATGAGGACACTGAAGCTCTTTCTAGAACACAAAGTGTTTTGTCTAGACTGGCTAGTGTGTGTGTTGATTGTATTTATTGTGGAGGATGGATGTTGAAAGAGTATAGCTCAGGTCTTTCAAAGTGGATGCATGCACATGTGTTTGTGTTTGTCTGAAGTTACATGCAGAGCGGATTAGAGCACAGTGTGATTATCAGACAAGTTCGGGCGGCGTGTACACACACACACACACACACACACACACACGCGCACAAAAATGTGTGTTTATATGTTTGCTCAGGCATTACTGTAAATTTCTGAGGAAATTTGAATACGCGCACGGTGACCGCGTGAATTTATCGCCGCCGCCTCTAGATTACGTTCCAGTTCACAGGAGCCTGGGGTGCCGAAGTATCTTATTACGATTCTAGATGAAGAATAGTAAATAAAAACCTGCCTCCTGCTGAGGTGTTTGTAGCCCTCAATCGCCCAATCCTCCTTAAATGCTTTTCCCCCAACACACACACGCACACGCCCTTTAAATATAAACCATAAACAGTGTGAATTTACAAGTCCTTCAGGACTACCCCTGATAGAAGAGGACAGCAAACTTGACAAAGTCAGAATCAGGACAACTTTCTTCATTGCTCTGCTTTAAAAAGTCTTCTTTCTTCCTCATACTTGATTTAATCCACACAATAGAACATTAATTTCACTTTCGAGAAACCCAAGTGAGGAAATCCGTATCTTTAGCCACATTAACTTTAGCCTTGATTGTATTCAGTACAGTCTAATCTTGGAGAGAGTGTCACAGCTAGTAATTAGCTTTGTGCGCCAGACTGATGCGGTTTGTTATATATATTTTTTATTTATTTTTGATTTTTTGCTGATTTGAAAGGAAGATGATGTTAATTACTCCCTCTATGGCTCGTTCTCTCCATCAGTCTACTTTTTCCCCTTCTTACTTTCTGACAGAGAGAGAAGCCCGAATCCCCAGTGGCTAGCGTAGCATGTTCTTTGCTAACGCTAATCAGGCCAGATGCGCAGCTGCTTAAAAAGGGAGCACTACAAAAGCATCTCATCAGCAGAGACATAAAGCTTCAGATTCATGCGGATTATCGCCTCCACGCTAATTGATCTTTTTGCATTCATTTGCTGATTTGTTGCAATTAATGCGACGTAGCTTTAGCAGCCGTCGCCAGTTTCGGGAGCAGTTTCTTCGTGACCTCACATTTTCATCGAAAATCCTGTTCATTTAGTTGAGTCATGTAGTCAGCTGACCTAACTTTTCTAGACCTGACCAACAGAAGCAACCCCAGATCACGATACTGACCCCACAGGATTGTACAGTAGGCACTAGACATGATGGGTATTTAACTTCATCCACTTCTTTACTTACCCTGATGTGTGCATCACTCTGGAGGAGGGTAAATCTCTACGATGATGATGTGAACTGTTACCAAACTGTTACTGTTTTTTCTTTTCTTTTTTTTTTTTTGCCAATTATATTTCACTTAGTGATCTCTCATCATGCTCATTTACAGTAGATGATTTTCTAAACACTTTTCCTTCTCGAAAATAATGTTCACCAGTATCCTTCCAGGTTTTAATATATAGTTTTTAACCCAATTTTAGTAGCTTTAGCAGTCTTAGTTTTTTTTTTTCTTTTTTCTTTCCCTGATGCAGGACAATAATTTGTCCCTTCTGAAAGACCACATGATATGTCTTCTCACATGGCTGTTTAAAAAAGAATCAGAAGCTACTTGCGCATCAGTTAAGGTTAAATAACCTGTTGCCTGCCGAATCATATTAATTACTGCAGTAATTAATTCAATAGAAGGAGTCTTACCTACAGTATTTGCTTAGTTAATTCCAGGTGATGACAAAGATCCGTTAGATGTCAAGTTGTAATTGTCTGCTTTTTAAGTCATGAGATACACAGAAATTAAATCTAATTGCAAGTTAGAAAGTTTGAATTAATTTGCCGTTGCCAGATAATTAAATATTAACTCCAGTTGCGAGATGAAAGGTTTTTAAGATAGTTGCAGTTGTACAATAGTAAAGCGCAATTTTAAGGTATTAAGTTGTAATTATGTGTTTAAGAAGTTGCAGTTGTGAGATCCACAGAAATTAAGTCTAGTTGTAAGTAGAGATGTTCCGATACCATTTTTCCCTACCGATTCCGATACTTGGTCTCAGGGTATCGGCCGATACCGAGTACCGATCCGATACCTGGATGTGTATCTGTACAGTGTGTGTGTGTGTGTGTGTGTGTGTGTGTGTGTGTATATATATATATATGTGTATATATATATATATATATATATATATATATATATATATATATATATATAATATATATTTCTTTTTTTTAAAGTAAAATACTACTAGCCCTGTGTAACGGGTTCGGCCCTAAGTGCACGGGCGACACCATGAAACACGGACACGAGGCGAGGCCTTACAGGAAAAGGGTCATTTATTTAGAAAAATGGGGAAGGTAAGGGTTAAAGGCTCTCTGCGGTCTTTTCCACTTTGGCGGCAGGGATGTGAAGGCGGGCTCTACGCGGAAGTGAAGGTGAGCTCGCGCAGCTCGTTCACGCGCTCCTCTCGCGGAGATCAAAGGCGCCCCTATTTTTAAAGTCTCTGGGGCGCATCACATCGCCCCGCTCTTGTGCCACTGTCTCTCATAAAATCCACCGCGTTACAAAGTCCAGCTTCCCAACAGTCAGACCCCGAGCTACACTCCCCGCTGTGTTATAGGCGATTGCCTGGCCCTCAGGCCGTTGCCTGATTCTGCGGCCCTGTTCCTTCACATACCTAAAGAGGGGGGAGGCCGCCTAACTAGTGAGCGAGGAGCGATATCAATTTGGACGCACGCCCATCACAGGCGCACGCTGTGACACTCTGTAAGTAAGCTAAGCTAGCAAAGCTAGCGGGCATAAATAGGTTATGTTTAGGAAAATGGTATTGGATTGGTACGTGGACTCAAATACTCGCCGAATCCGATGCCAGCTTTTTTTGTGGTATCGGCAGCATTTCCGATACCAGTATCGGAATCGGAACAACCCTAGTTGTAAGATAGAGTTTCACAATGGTGTGTTAATAATTTGCAATTGTAAGATAAGGTTAGGTGGTAATTTGTATATAAAGTCACAGTTCGTAGTAATGCTGCACAATTAATCGTATAAAAATCAGAAACGCACTCAGAAAAGACCATTTCCATATGCACACAATGTGACGAGAACTCTCAGGATTTGGACTAAACAGATAGGTGTCCTTACGAAAAAAAAAAACACTTGAAACTGAGAGTGATCAGAATAAAAGCTTTAGTTTGTCTGGGGATCTTAAAGATTGGACTTAAGCAGTGGTAAAAGGTCATGTGGTCTGATGATTTCAGTTTCCAGAGTCAGGGTGCATCAGGGTATGCTGAGGTTGCTTCAGTTGGTCAGGTCTAGATCTAGCAATGTTATGTGGCAATAAATGAAGTCAGCTGATGACCTGAATGTACTGAATGACCAGATTATCACATCTATGGAGGGTCCCCCCCCCCCCGCCCCATTTTGACTCATTCGTCAATGAAATCATGGAGTATGGTACTTTTTCCCCCCAAACTGGTAGTGTTTAAAGTAACTAGTTACTCTAGTTGTTTGATGATAATTATTGATTCCAAGATTATTATTAGTATCACTTACTATTCATTTGATTGTTGCTGTTGTGTAATTGTGAGTTATCAATTTGTGTTTGTTTGCTTTTTAAATTGCTCTTTTGAGATAGACAGAAATAATTGCGATAGAAGTCTAGTTGCAAGACGGAAAGTCTCAAGTTGTGTGTTGTCATTTGCGAGATATCTAGCCAATTGATAACTCAGTTGATAACTCAATAATTCAATTGAAGAGTTATTCCAAGGTAAGTCGCAAGCGTGAAATATTACCTTAACGTTTATGGCATCACTGGTCCGGTTATGTACTAATTGCTCACAATATGGTGTCGCAGTTGTTACATTCACATTCAAAAGGTGACAAAATAAAGAACAGTGTGTGTTTATGTTGTGGGAGTGTAAGAGCTAAAAGGTGTTTTGCTTGCATGGTGTGTATCTACTAACCAATCAATTGTCAGATAAATGACCTTCATTAAATGATGTAACATTTCTCACATCTAGTGATGGGGTGGTCTGTTTTGGACTGACTCCGCCCCTTTTCCCTCTGATCAAGCCTAATCGAATGGAATAATATGCCGCGGCCTTCGAAATGTCCTCACATCATACAGACGTAACCCGGAGAGCAGTGCGTTCGTGCAGGCCGTGTCTTTCACCAGTAACTTGGCCATGGCGGAGAAACGGCCGATGGCACCTCTGTAAGCGTCAGGGAGTGTGAGAGGAGAGAAGAGATGATCTGCAAACACATTTCCATGCGTATTACACTCATGATTTCATCAGGTGAAGGGTGTGTGTGAGAGTGACTGTGGGAGAGTACATACGTGTGTGTGTGTGTGTGTGTGTGGCACAGTTCATTCTCCTCCGTATCTCATCTTCAGAGCTCCCCCGCTGGGCTAAATGATAGAGTGATGACTCTGACCTCTGTCCAGGTGCATGACCTGCTATAATTACATGTCTCACTGACACCTGAAATGACTCCATCTGCCTTTCTCTCTCCATGTCTGTCTGTCTGTCTGTCTGTCTGTCTGTCTGTCTGTCTGTCTGTCTGTCTGTCTGTCCTCTCTCGCAACATGTAGTACATATATGTATATTTCTCTCTTGCCATCTTTCTCGGTTTTCTCTCACTGCTATAGTATTTTTCTCGTTTTTCTCAGTCCCACAGTTCGTCCCTGTCTGTCATGTCTTTCTCCCTGTTTCAAATTTTCTGTCCATTTTTCTTTGTTTCTGTCCATCATTCTCTCTATATATCTCGATTTGTTTCTCTCTCTTTCTCCCTCTTTTGTCCACTTTGTCTGAGTCTCCTGGTCTCTTTCTTTCTCCGTCTAACTCATTCCCTCCTCTCCCCTTGTCTTGGTCTCTCTGTGTCCATCTATGTCTCTGTCTCTCTTCTTTTTGTTTTTCTCTCTATATTTTTTTCCTCTTGGCGTTCTCGCTCTATCTTTCTTTTGCTCTCTGTTTATCCCACATTTGTCTGTTTTTCTTGGTTTCTGCATCTCCTCTTCTCCCTTTCTGTCTTCAATCACTTACTTCTTGTATATTCTGTCTCTGTTACAGGCATTTATATAGTCTTTCTTTCTCTCCCCTTTTTCCCCCTTCTCCTCTCCATCCCTCTTTCTTCGTTCTCATATTCTAGTTCTCATCTTTTCTTTACATTCAACCCACTTTGCACAGCCAGAAAAAAAGGAAATATTGCATTAATTTTCAAATGATATTACATTTAGTGTGTGAGACCCTCATACATCACGCGGCGAAAACTAGTCCCTTACTGTATGCGCTTAATCTTAATGGTATCGCTGGATGTCAAGGGCATGGAGGAAATTAAATCGGAAAGTGTGGATAGACCAAAGAAGATATTATCTCTTGATGATTGCAGTTTTGATAGGTATTGCAGCGGATTTCATTTTCGGCGCACGCCGGAGAGATGAGCTAGCTGCCCCGTTTGCTCATTTTTCTTCGTCATGATTTATGTGAGTTGAGCATAAACTTTGGTTAAATTTCTAATGTTCTTTTTTTATTTATTTTTTTAACAGATCTTTTTTAATCTTCAAACACACAACTGCGCGCACACACACACACACACACACACACACACACACACACACACACACACACACACACACACACACACACACATATTCATACTTGTGGATATATATATAAGTCCATCTTTCTGTTCAAGGATCAACAACTAAAATTAATCATGCTTCAGCCTCGGTTGTATGTGGATGTCTGTTTTCTCATATATGATTGGTGGATGCGTATTGGCACATACACGCTGAATGTATAACGTGTACGCACACATCCCTGAAGATTTGAAGGAAAAAGAGAGATGTCGGCAGGAGAGTTAAGCGGGAAAAAAAAAAACTCCGGCGAGACGGAGGGTGTCATTACTCAGGCTTGTTTACATTCTAAATACGTAATGAAATCTTGTTGGCAATAATGAAGGAAATAAAAGTTTGGGAAATTGTAATAGTGGTGAAGTTTGAGAGATGAGCCGCGGCCTGCGAAATAACATTTCGGAGCAAGGAAGCGCATTATTATGCAGTGGCTGTGCCTGCTGGAGACACCAAGATGAACAGCCTCGGCTTGCCAAAATGCTGTTAGTGCCTTCCTGAAGTATGGCACATTGTAAAAAGGCCTCCGATTCCATATTGAGATTATATATAAAAGTATATCCATACACAGCATTATATGTTATAGATGCCCGGCCCCCCAAATAGGTAGCTTTTTTTTTTTTCCTTCCTCAAAATAAATATATAAATAAACATATTGCACTGGAGCCCATCCCTGCCCTGATCTTATAGACCTGGATATTAAAAACAGAATATTGCATTTTCTAGGGTCTAGATATCCTGATCTACTCCCCCCCCCCCTTTTTTTTTGTAGTGTCTTTAAGAGGGTGGGGATAACAGTGGAAAAAGGGAACTAAATGACAAAAAGTCTAATGGAAAGAAGGAGGAGACCTGTACGTCGAATCACCTCTGTCATGATGTAAAGTTTTTTTTTAGGATTCTTCTTACTTCTTTTCTTTCATGTACACAGAACCTGGTCTTTTCACAAAAAAAGCCAGTACGAGTCAACAAATAATTCAAACTTCAACTGGTTTTTGCACCTTTGTAGTACGATAATTAGGAATGAAATAGCTGTTCTTTGTATTTAAGAATGATGTCATTTTAAGAAGTGTCACCATAAAGGTGGATGGTGGCTCAGTTGGTTAAGGCTGTGGATTACTGATCAGAAGGTCAGCAGTTCGAGCCCCAGCACCGCCAAGTTGCCACTGTTGATCCCTCGAGCAATGCTCTTAATCCCGTCTTCAGTGTCGCTGTAAGTTGACTGACCCCAGTATCCTAACTGGAATATACGGAATTTTTTTTTTTTTTAACTGTGCTGAAAGGCACATGTGACAAACAATTGAATATTATTATTATGGGAGACGCCCACCAACCACTTTTAGTATTACTTTCCTGTTTAGTAACAGGTCATGCTCGAAGCTTGGGAGATTGTATATAACATGCCATTGTCCTGTACTGCATCTTTTTTGTTTTTTTTGTTTTTTTCCAAATTTTCTCCCCAATTTAGTCCTGGCCAATTCCTCCTAGTCGCTAGGGGGGGCTCCCACATTAAGGCTACCACTACCACTCAGTCGGGAGGGCGCGAAGACTATCCCGTGTTTCCTCCGAACCATGTGATGTCAGCCGACCGCATCTTTTCGAACTGCTTGCTCACGCAACAATAGGAATAACACACTCAGAGGAATGCGCTAGCCGCTCCTTCCGCGTGCGCGAGCTCACAGACGCCCCCTGATTGCCTGTAGAGCCGTGATTAATGTGGGAGCACAAGTACCTCTCCCCCCTCCCCCCTGAGAGAGCTCGGCCAATCAGCTCTCTCTGTTCCTCCGGCTGTGAGAGGAAAACAGCATCACCTCCATGGTTTATTCTCCTCAGCTTTTAGTTACATACCACTGATAAGATTTTAAAACTACTTTAACCTCTGTTAATTATGCTATCCATCGGTCACTGCCTCCGCCAGTGGAAGTGGAAGGATATGTGTCTGTGGAGCAATATGACTGGTAAAATAAACGAGTCCTAAACATAAAAATTATGACAAATGGTGTTTGTAGAACTGTTGTATAAAAGCAATGTCACATTCAGGGTCGTATAGCCGCATCACAGCCATGCAGGTATTCAGTACAACAGCACTCTCTGTTATGTTATATTGCTTAATTAGGTAAAAGAAGGAAGGACGTATGGATAGACATCCAAATGGTAAAAAAAAAAAATGACAGCAGGTGAAAATCTTGAAACTAGTAGACTTTATCAACAATTTCATAATGTAGGATTAAAGCAAACCAAATACAGTATATGATTATTTAACCTATTTTTAGACATTCTTAATAAATTTAAAAATCTAAAATTTCATGTTTTGTTGGCAGATAATTTTGCTATATATATATATATATATATATATATATATATATATATATATATATATATATACAGTTTTCCACATTTTGTCACATTACAGCCACAAGTGAGAAGTGGAACGAAAATCATACATGATTCCAAATTTTCTTTTACAAATAAATAACTGCAAAGTGGGTTGTGCGTAATTATTCAGCCCCCTTTTGGACTTTATGGAGGAGTGGCAAGAAGAAAGCCATTGTTAACAGAAAACCATAAGAAGTCCCGTTTGCACAGCAAACATGTGGAAGAAGGTGCTCTGGTCAGAGACCAAAATGGAACTTTTTGGCCCAAATGCAAAACGCTATGTGTGGTGGAAAACTAACACTGCACATCACTCTGAACACACCATCCCCACTGTCAAATATGGTGGTGGCAGCATCATGCTCTGGGGTGCTTCTCTTCAGCAGGGACAGGGAAGCTGGTCAGAGTTGATGGGAAGATGGATGGAGCCAAATACAAATGGTTTAAAACAAAACATATCCATGTGTTAGAATGGCCCAGTCAAAGTCCAGATCTAAATCCAATCGAGAATCTGTGGCAAGATCTGAAAACTGCTGTTCACAAACGCTGTCCATCTAATCTGACTGAACTGGAGCTGATTTGCAAAGAAGAATGGGCAAGGATTTCAGTCTCTAGATGTGCAAAGCTGGTAGAGAGATACCCTAAAAGACTGGCAGCTGCAATTGCAGCAAAAGGTGATTCTACAAAGTATTGACTCAGGGGGCTGAATAATTACTCACACCCCACTTTGCAGTTATTTATTTGTAAAAAATGTTTGGAATCATGTATGAGTTTCGTTCCACTCCTCACATGTACACCACTTTGTATTAGTCTTTCATGTGGAATTCCAATAAAATTGATTAATGTTTGTGGCTGTAATGTGACAAAATGTGGAAAAGTTCAAGGGGGCCGAATACTTTTGCAAGCCACTCTATACAGTGGTGTGAAAAACTATTTGCCCCCCTCCTGATTTCTTATTCTTTTGCATGTTTGTCACACAAAATGTTTCTGATCATCAAACACATTTAACTATTAGTCAAAGATAACACAAGTAAATACAAAATGCAGTTTTTAAATGAGGGGTTTTATTATTTAGGGAGAAAAAAAAATCCAAACCTACATGGCCCTGTGTGAAAAAGCAATTGCCCCCTGAACCTAATAACTGGTTGGGCCACCCTTAGCAGCAATAACTGCAATCAAGCGTTTGCGATAACTTGCAACGAGTCTTTTACAGCGCTCTGGAGGAATTTTGGCCCACTCATCTTTGCAGAATTGTTGTAATTCACCTTTATTTGAGGGTTTTCTAGCATGAACCGCCTTTTTAAGGTCATGCCACAACATCTCAATAGGATTCAGGTCAGGACTTTGACTAGGCCACTCCAAAGTCTTCATTTTGTTTTTCTTCAGCTATTCAGAGGTGGATTTGCTGGTGTGTTTTGGGTCATTGTCCTGCTGCAGCACCCAAGATCGCTTCAGCTTGAGTTGACGAACAGATGGCCAGACATTCTCCTTCAGGATTTTTTGGTAGACAGTAGAATTCATGGTTCCATCTATCACAGCAAGCCTTCCAGGTCCTGAAGCAGCAAAACAACCCCAGACCATCACAATACCACCACCATATTTTACTGTTGGTATGATGTTCTTTTTCTGAAATGCTGTGTTACTTTTACGCCAGATGTAACGGGACACGCACCTTCCAAAAAGTTCAACTTTTGTCTCGTCGGTCCACAAGGTATTTTCCCAAAAGTCTTGGCAATCATTGAGATGTTTTTTAGCACAATTGAGACGAGCCTTAATGTTCTTTTTGCTTAAAAGTGGTTTGCGCCTTGGAAATCTGCCATGCAGGCCGTTTTTGCCCAGTCTCTTTCTTATGGTGGAGTCGTGAACACTGACCTTAATTGAGGCAAGTGAGGCCTGCAGTTCTTTAGATGTTGTCCTGGGGACTTTTGTGGCCTCTCGGATGAGTCGTCTCTGCGCTCTTGGGGTAATTTTGGTCGGCCGGCCACTCCTGGGAAGGTTCACCACTGTTCCATGTTTTTGCCATTTGTGGATAATGGCTCTCACTGTGGTTCGCTGGAGTCCCAAAGCTTTAGAAATGGCCTTATAACCTTTACCAGACTGATAGATCTCAATTACTTTTGTTCTCATTTGTTCCTGAATTTCTTTGGATCTTGGCATGATGTCTAGCTTTTGAGGTGCTTTTGGTCTACTTCTCTGTGTCAGGTAGCTCCTATTTAAGTGATTTCTTGATTGAAACAGGTGTGGCAGTAATCAGGCCTGGGGGTGACTACAGAAATTGAACTCAGGTGTGATAAACAACAGTTAAGTTATTTTTTAACAAGGGGGGCAATCACTTTTTCACACAGGGTCATGTAGATTTGGAGTTTTTTTTTCTCCCTTAATAACGTAAACCTTCATTTAAAAACTGCATTTTGTGTTCAATTATGTTATCTTTGACTAATAGTTAACGGTTTTTGATGAGCAGAAACATTTAAGTGTGACAAACATGCGAAAGAATAAGAAATCAGGAAGGGGGCAAATAGTTTCTCTCACCACTGTATATACAGTATGCGCATATATCCTATGTTTGGTTTACTGTTTTAAATTTTTTTTTTATTTCAGATAGCAAGAAATACAGTATTAGATAAATGTGACTAGATTCAAGATAGGTTCACTCGCTAGGTTGTTATTTTTTACAGTGCAAAAGTCTTAAAGCATTAATTCTTCAATTTCCGTTCTTTTGTTATGCAAATTGTTGTATTGAATTAGAAATTATATTACAGACAATAAAGTAGAATGTTTGAAATATTTAAAGGGGACCTATTATGCAAAATTCACTGTTTAGTAATTTTTAGACCTTCAGACTGGTTTCTAGCATATACAGTACACAAACAAAATATGTGGGGGAAAAATATACTGCTTTTTGTGCTCCTTTCCACTTTTCTTCGTCTTGGCAAGGGCTTTAAAAAGCCGGTTTTCTCTCTCCGTGACCTCATATAAGAACATACCTTCACCTGGTGTGATGATCAGCTTTGCTGTTCTCTGAATGAGTGAAAGGGTGTGACCTAGCTGTATCTCTTTCATATAAACACCGAACTGGTGGAGGTGGAGTGAAAATAAATGGATTTTGACATGAGAAAGAATCATGCAGTTTTAAAAACTAACTGCCGAAACAATACAGTTCCTTGAATGTCCACTGATCGCTGGGCTCTAAAGGGACTCAATACTCAATAGGTCTACATTTACATTTAGGCATTTGGCAGGCACTTTTATCCAAGTGACATTTTCATCCTATTATACGTCTGAGCAGTTGAGGGTTAAGGGCCTTGCTCAAGGGCCCTACAAGGGTGACTTGGTGGTCGTGGGGTTTGAACCTGGTGTACCTTCCAAACTATAGTCCAATACCTACAGAAGTAAATGTTTGCGGCCTGGTACTAAAAGGGTTTTGGTCTCCTAGCTAGATTTCACATTCATGACAACTGTATGTACGGTATAAATGTAATTATATATTGCCATAAAATGATGCATCATTAGGGGCGTAGCCAATTTGAATGTTCCATTGCGGGTGCCAAACTGCATCACTTTAGCTGACAAGCTAACTAGAATAGTTGTAGTTTAACTACAAGAAATGCAGGAGTTGACACGATGTGTAGGATATGACAATCAAATGCAAAGTAACGATAGCTAGGATTATGGAAGGTTATGGAAATAATGCATTATTTGAATGGCTTTTCAGTTGGAGCATTAACACACACTTTGGGAGAGCTCTGAGATCTGTGATAACTTGTTAAAGTTATATTAAAATATGGGACCTTTAAATGAAGTTCAGACTTTCGTAGTATGGTGGCTTGAACTCGCACCATCCACAACTTTGTTAAAAATTTCATAATACATTTCATGAGGAAAAATCTGACCTACATCTAAACCTTTGCTTCTTTCCCATTTTAAATATTATTTCAATATTGCAAATTTAATATCGTCTCAGAATTTCAGACCTCACCCTAGGTGTAACGCATTTCATGTACAAGTAACATAATTACACTGAGATGACTCTATGCTATAGGTTACTATACACGTTGGCTGTCTGTAGCTGAAGCACGTGTATGTATGTGTAATGTATGCAAGTCTGAGACGCATATTATCCATCAATACTCTTTGATCTTTGAACTCATGAACCAAACCTGTCTCCTTTTTTGCATGAGGTCAGCCGGAGACAAATCTATCAGGAAAATCACTCTCATCGCCATGATCATCACATCCACGATCAAATAGAGAGGAAGAGAAAGAGAGGAGATGATGACATTTATAGATAGTAACAGGAGAGTTTTGGATACATTTCCAACAATAAGATATTTGGATATTTTAGAGAAAATAGAGACGAAAACAGGCTTGGTTTGCTGTAATTGGGCTAATTGGTTTGGCCGTTTGTAGAAGCTCGGATGCCAGTGAGCAAACGTGTGTGTGTGTGTGTGTGTGTGTGTGTGGGAGTGAGATAGCGGACACACTCGACACCTTTCCAAATCTGGGATTTCATCCCCAGGGTCTCTTAGCAAATGGTTAGAAGGCCCTGCTTTTTTCTCTAATCAGAACATGGATCTGAGTCAAAGCTCATTTTCTGTTCGCTTTAAACTTTAATCAGGAACACGAATCTGATCTGATTCTAGAATGTGCTAATTAGATCTTTTTGCAGAAAAGAAATGGTATAATCTCATTTAATGATGTTATCTTGACACTCGTTATAACTTTCCTTACAATTTGCTCTTTGTAAGATATAATTGCACTTTGGGTAGCAAGTAAATCAGACTAATGATTGATAATGATTTCTTTAATAAATTTAAACGAGGGTCACATGAGCGTATTCCTCAGTGTGTGGTGTATTCTTATATCATGTAGGATAACGAGGAAAACAAACACATTTTATTGAACATAAAATATTACAACTTAAGAAATACAGATATATAAATATGTAAAAGCTAGATTTACTCACCTACTAGGTTTAACAGAACCTGACCTGACAGGACCTGGGATGCGTTTATGTTTAAAAATGCCATGGCACTCTTCTGTTTAACTAATATTTTACTTACTTACTCACTTATGTAATTACCATTGTACTTACGTAATTACTTACTCACTCACTTACTTATGTAATAACTTATGTACGTACATACTTATGTAATAACTTGCATATTTACTTACTGACTTGCTCAGGTACTTACATACAAACTTGCATACTTATTTACTTACTTACTCTCTTACGTTATAACTTGCTTGCTTAATTACTTATGTACTTCTTTATGTAATAACGTATGTATGTACACACTTACTTAAGCACTTATTTACTTACGTTCCTGAATAATAACTTATGTACTTACTCACTTATGTAATACCTTACATACTTACTCATGTACTTAGATACTTACAGTACATTCTTACTTTCCCACATACATACTTATTTAGTTATTTACATATACTTACTTCCAATTTGACCAGTCAACACTCTTGGATTAGTTGTTCTTCATCATTAAAAACATTTTTAGAAATCGCAACTTTAAACCTAAAAATTATGTAAATACAATGAAAGGTTGGCCAATGAATCTGTTGGCATCAACAAAATGAAACCCATGTAAGTCCCAGATTCAGCATCAGTGTAAACACATTTTTGACTGTTGTCCTAATGCAGTATTTAGATTATGCAAATCAACTGTGTTTAGATCACACCTTCGATGTTGTCAGGTTTTTTTTTTTGGTAGCTTTTAGACCACTAGCTTCAAGCCTGAAAAAAAAAAAGTCAACTGAAAATGACAAATTGCTTTTTTTCTTTGTTGTCAATTGTTATATGATGTAACATAAAAGCAAGAGACACTTTCCAAAGGGAAAATAAAAAAGACTAATATGATGACATATGAATGAGAAAAAGGCAATGATGGAGTTTTGTTTATTGGCAGAATATTACCGCATGAATACACACATTTATGCCCATTTATTACTATTCTTAAATTAGTCCTTAAATATCAAACTACATGGATTTGTGCTGGAAATACAACATTGGTCACTTACAGATTTAAAGGAAAAAAATCAAAAGCAGACTTCTTTTTATGGGAGTCCAGCCAGTGCGTGACGACGGGGGAAGCTACTGACGTCAAACTGGGTGTTCAGATACAGTATGTCATGTACTTTTGTAATGCATAAACTTTACAACAAACTCAGATTCAAAATGAACTCAGAAAATGCTCATATTATTCATTTATTTATTATATACAGTATCTGTCTTATTAATTTTATATGGTTGATAAATGTAAATAAAACACTCTATATTGCACAATCCTATTTCCTATATATTTATTAACATAATAATAAATAATGTAATAAAAAAGGAAACAGCTAAAAATGCTGTGGGTTTTTCTTTTTACAACATGGTATATTCCTTATATTATCCATCCAAGTGGTGTTATTTCTCATCAAAACATAAACTTCCAGCCAGCATTTAGTATTTATAAGTGAGTCTGCGTAACAGTTTGAGTACAAACTCGACTGAAATAGAGCAGCGTTCCTGGGTATTTTTTTGTGCACGTTTGTTTTACATGCAATAATCTAGACAATCTGTGCATCATTTCCTTTAATTAATATAACTTTGCAACAATTTAGAAGGAAAATTAATTGAATCAAGTGTAATTCAGCAATGGGGATCATTAGTCAATCCCCATGGACCCCTATGTTAAATCTAGGGTACTGTATGAAGACCAAAACCACTTTTTCAACCAAAATAAACATTTGCAGCCTGGTAAAAAAAAAATGTGGTTTTGGTCTTCATAGCTAGATTGCTCATTCATGACAACTAACTGTACAGAGGTAAATTTTTCTGTAACTCATCACTTAAAATTATATTAAGGCATTAAATTATGTATAAGTAGACGTGTGGCTGGTTTGAGTTAGCTTTAGCTAGACAGCTAACTTGAATCGTACAGTAGTAGTTTTAACCACAAGGAGCCGACACATACACATTTTGCATTAGCCCCCATAGTATTTTGGCGAAGGAAAAGTTTAGCTTGTGGGTGGTAACTGAGTTAGCTAGGGGTGTTCCAAACAGCAGCAAAGCTCCGATCATTCCTCCCACCCCGGGTTTAGCCGGCGTGAGCTCCTCCAGTGAGGATGACGACCAGAGCCTCCACATTTGAGCTTCAAAACCTAAGGGTGATGTCAAGGTGGGTTTGTCCAGTTTTTACACAGACCATGGTTTGTGCTCAAAACTGTTCACTCATTGGCAGGTTCCTCAAGCATTCTTTGTAGTAGGAGCAAAATGATTTGTGAATTTTGTTTAGAATTGTCACAAAATCTGAGAAATTTAATATCGACTTGTGATATCTATAAAATCATGAAAGAATACTTTTGAAAGAATTGCATGAATTGCAAGACAAATCCAATCGGCACCTACACTAGGTATCGTGCGAACAATAATCATATTGTGTGTTCCCAGGTGTTTCCCATCCATAGTATTTACTGTTTTTATATACTTATAAACCAGGCAAATTTGGTGCTAAAAATATCCCACATATTCAGAGCCATGTCCATAATGTACATACTCGTAACTTACTAATTAAGATCATTTTATTGTTTTTGTTTTAAAATGTGTGTAAAAAAAAAAAAAACAGAGGTTATGCCTGTAAATGTGTTTTGTACACATACACAACTGAAACAAAATGACAGGAATAAGTCATAAAACTGCAAAAAATTTTATATTTGCCTTTTCACAAATCCTCATGTAAAGATATTATTATTACTTACTTCATTATCTTCTTCATCTTGTGCCTGATTGGCATTTGCATGATTCAAGGACAGATTCTCTTTTGATGTGACGGGAACATGAAACCCATTTCTCATATGAATGTGTTTATGTGAGAGAGAGAGAGAGAAAGACACAGAGATCACACTTAAAAGGGTTTTAGTGTTTGCTAATGAATTACAAGCGGCCATTAGCTTTGTACAGTCATAAACTAACTAATTAAATAAAGACCTGCATAGTGACCACTGCATTTGCTCCTATAGAGAGTGCAGTAGCTTTAAAGATTATACACTCGGGTGTCTGTACAGTACATGTACAAGCAAACTATTATCCGTCTCAGGTGATGTATATTACTGTAGATGTTTCATAAATGTAAAATTTGTCTTGCTGTTCAGTGACTTGTGTTTTTCTACAGTAAATTGTGTTATTGATTATACCACTCTGTTTATTCGTTAATTCTGATTGCTCAGAAGGTATAGCAACATATGCAAGGACTCATATGGCGGATGATATAATTAAGATGATGGTGGTTTGTGTGAGGAGATTTATAGAAGGAGTCTACTGTTTGGTGAGTTTAAACAATAAGGGAAAGTCTTCACTACTGTATTTTCTGACAAGTTGCTTTTTTCTGGTATTAACTTTGAAACAGAAATATGGAGCTGCTGGTGAGGGAACGACTGACTAGTTAATGCTGTAAAGTACGAGAACTTTAACATTAGTGTATCTGTGCATGTTCGAGTACCTGTCGGGGACGCCCAAAGTCATACTGTATGTATTGTAGCTTCGCCATGATTTCTGGGGAAAGGCGATGATGATGTGTCTTCTCTCTCAAGGCATAGCTGGAGGACCCAGTTATATGTCTGTGAGCTTGTGTATGTGGAAGGAGGCTGATTACACTTTCTTTAGCGTGTCTTACACCTTCTCATGATGCATCAGTTCGACAAGATCAAGATTGCAGGATCAAAGGTCAACTGGGATTAAGTGTCTCTGAGGAAGCACGTGACCGTTGGTGGTTGTCGTGCAATAGCCAGGACTTGGCTAGTGGGTGGGAATTGTTATTAAAAAAATCAACTCTACAGTGACCGCTGATTGTTTCCTTAATTGTTTCATTCCTTATTTCTACCTATAAGTTTTGTACAACTTCAACTGTACATTTTAGGGATAAAATGGTTTGACTAAGACTCGTGTTTAATCATTTCTATAAACATATCTCCAAGGCCTTGTTTTTATTTTATTTTCAGGGCACATACAATTCTCTCTTTCTCCTTTCTGTTTGAGACGGCTTCTGATCAAGCATTAAAGGCCCTCTTTCATAATACACCACATTTTATGGATCTATTATTCCTTTACCCATTCGTCGTCATATGAAGCAAAAGGCAAGCGGTTGTTCTGTATTAATGTTCTTTTCTTCCTTTGCTTTCATTCATTCATTCATTTAATTTTTTTTCTTTCTCTTTTTTTCAGTGAGTCAGAGGAAGGAGGGTGAGCGGGAGAAAGAGGGAGGGAGGGAGATCTCTTTTGTAAATACGAACTGTCTTATATGGCCCGACAGAGGCCTGGGGGGCATGGTAAACAAATGCAAACGTAATTATGGAGGAAATTTCATAATAAACTGTAACTAAGATGATTGCCATGCCTGCTGTTATCCATCCACTTAAGCCACTTTTTTTTTTCTCCTCCTCGACTTGTTATTGCACCAAGACAGAGTGGTTCTATAATCACAGTTGCATGAATAAAAAAGGGGGATGAAAACAGAGAATAAGCGAGAAGATTGATACAGTGTGGGCTGTCTTAACTTGAGCTCCGCTTCCCTGGTACCCCCCCCCCCCCCCCAACCAATTCCTTGCTTTCGTGATTGATAAATTCATATCAAATACTCCCAATGTACTCTTCTTGGGATACAACACTTAAAAAAAAAAAAAAAAAAAAAAAAAAACAAGGACGCACTTGAGCTTAGTCTTGGAGAGACGCTTTTTTCCCCTCCCTTAAAGCGGGCGAGATTTGAAAGAAGAGCTAGATGTGTTTGTCATCTAAGACAGTGCAGAGTGACAGTTTTACATTAAAGCGGGTCATTATATTTCCCTGCCGCCACCCGAGCTGACATTTTTACAAAGTGACAACTTTTACAGTTTGATAAATCAAATTTATGCTGAATAATGTGCGTCACAGCTGTCATCGAGGCCCAGCGAGCTCCAACAAGATGCGCAGGCTCCACATTCAAATTTCATCCTATTAGCATTTAATTTCTCCGTAATCCCACACACCCAGCACACACACACCTCTATGCACGCACAGACACGACTAAATGCAATCTATACCCCCTTTATAACTTCTTTATCATACAATCCGTCTTTCTTGACAATTAAGAGCGGCAAATCTAATCGCGGGGATATTGGAATTACACCCTGCTTTTTTGACTCATGTCAAAAACACGAGTTCTGACTTCCAAGGCAGCTGTCAAATCTTCCACACAGACACGCGCACACACACACACACACACACACACACACACACACACACACACACACACACACACCAGCACTATAGCACCATCTTTTGAAATGATTACAATCTCTTTCTCATGCTTTTAATGGCTTTCAGGCTGCATCATTATTCTAATAATTTCCATAGTTTTACTTTCCTGAAAAAATATTCCGAATGCACAAGTATTGTTTATCTATCTATCTATCTATCTCTCTATCTATCTCTCTCTCTCTCTCTCTCTCTCTCTCTCTCTCTCTCTCTCTCTCTATATATATATATATATATATATATATATATATATATATATATATATATATATATACACATACATGAATTCTCATTTTTAATGTAGTCGTGTCTCATTTAATGTTTTTTGTTTGCTTTTTTTGTGTTTTCAGACACCAGCTGAACAGGCAAAGGCTCGACTCCAGCTAGTGCTCCAGGCTGCAGGTCAGTGACTGCTCACACCTTCACAAAGTAGACAACGTAAATTCCATACCATTAAAATGGCTGTAAAATGGATGTTAAACCAAGGCTTAGATTTCACTAACATTTCCCCAATCTGATAAAGTCCAATGTTTCAGAGATGTCAGTCCTCACTTTGTTTTGCTTTAATCCCTAATTGGTGTGTTAAGGGTCCAGTGACTATATATTTTATTTTCACAATGTTACAATTATGTGATAATGTTATAATTTTTTCCCTGTTAGGAATGTTACAAGCTACACATTTCATGTAGAATGCTCTATTATACAAGGTCAATGTCCACACCAGTAGTTCATAGAGTTAACTTACCAACTTTTGTCTACAACCTCATCCAAATAAGCAAATTAACAAACCAAATCCGACTTCTACTGGGACATATTTAAAAAATTTTGAGTAATTCAAGCACTTTGTTTTGACAGGAATGTGGCTGAGATCATTTTACTGAGAAAAAATGTTCATAGCTCATACTGTATCGTTGAACAAAAATACCCAAAGATGCTAAAATCAAAAGACGAAACAGGCAAAAGATATTTTTTCATTTAATTTAATACTTTTTATTTTTTACTCTGTTGTTGCAATTATATTTTTGGCAGTTGTTCGCTTGAATTAATTATTACTTTTTATTTCTCAATTTAACATGGCTTAAGCTCTAGCTTGGTGCAGAAAGTGACAGCTGGCAGTCCACCAAAACTTCAACAACGATGAATTTTATTATGTTTTGGGAGCTCGAATAATATTTTATAAAACACAACAAATTTCTAAACTAGGAAACACATAATGATTTTTGCCCCCTTCCCCCACCCCCCCTCCGCCCCTCCAAAGCAACAATAGTTTTTTTTATGGTAGTACATCACCCCCAAAATTTCACTTGAGGAGTGTAGTGTATGAGTGTAGTTTTGATAAAGCAAGACTACAAACGTAAATATTAATATCCACACATTCAATAATTAATGGCTTAATTTAACATTCATTTCAACATTCACATAAACTGAAGATTATATGACAGTGGGCAGGCCACTGAAAAAGCTAATATAAATATATATTTTTGTATTTTTATAAATAAATGACAATAAACAAAATATAAATTAAAAACTATTTTTTTCTCTCTGTCTCTTCCACTCTAATACACATGACTGAGATTCTAGTTTAGAGTAGAACACGTCAGCATATAATATGGTGCCTAAGACAGTACTGTACACACACACATTACTTTGTCTCATATGAGTGGTAACTTGGGACTGCGTGTTAGTGAAACACACACACACACACACACACACACACACACACACACACACACACACACACACACACACACACACACACACACACACACGTCTTACGTCTTAACATATGAAATAACAACAGCAAAAAATAAAAATGCAATCTAAAAACAAAATGTATTTAAAACAGAACTTCTTAACAATATGAAAAATGCTACTGAATTTCAAATCAAGTTAAAATAATATATTTAACAAATTAAATCATAATTAGAAACATCAACATGAATCAGTGCTCATCATTCATCTTGTCTGGTTCTTATGCAGGATCCGTGTCTGATGAGCTCATTTTTATTCAGAAGATTGTGTGAGACACTTTATGGTGCCGACAGGAACATATACAGTACATGTTTACAGAATCACACTCGCATGTTATCTGCTAAAGTTCTTGTTCAGATTTCAATAGGTTATACGTGCATTTAAAGACTACATGGGTGTCCACAAAGTCCAAACAGCAAAAGTATCTTCTTAAATTATTTATTGTCTAAATCTATGTAGCTTATTTGTATTTAGGAGGAGCAACTGTACAACATCACATTCTTGCAGTTATCTACAGTAGTTGACCAATTACGTAGCAGCAGCGTAATGCCATAACATAATGCAGATAGATGTTTACATCAAACATCAGATTTTTTTATTTTTTACATTTAATTATTTATTATTGTTAAATATGTACAGTTGGGTCCAAAATTCTTCGACCACGTTAAAAAAAATACTTCAGTCATTTTTGACATTTGAGTAGATTTGTCAAAATCTAAAAGTTTAAGATTAAAAAGATAACTAAAAAGTTAGTGAACAAAAGGTCAGGTTTTCCTTTATTTGAAAAGTGTGGTTAACAACACGCCAATGGATTTGTTGTTATATGGATCATCCATGCCATTAAAGCAAAAGGTCTCCATACCAGATTTATACTTTCCAGAGATGTGTGATTGGATCGAGATCTGTCAGTTCTTTATCATGTTTCTCAGACCATCCTTGATCATTTCCATGGTCCAGGTTTTAGATGTGGTCAGAGGTCAGCATGGGCAATCTAACAGGTCAACTGACCAGTGAATATTTTGCTGGCTGCCACAAATTATTTAGCCTAAACTGTAGGTTAACTAACCTAAAAGTCACTGAAGCAACCTATAGAAAACACAATCTGTCTGATTATCATTATTTATAAATGATTAATTGATTATTGATTTTTTAACATGTGTGTGAAATTTACACACACAAACACACACACACACATACACACTCACTGCGAGTCATACATAGGCATGTGTCGAACACACACAGGTTTGGGGTCGGTGGTCCTCTAGGGTTTTTTTTTATTTTATTATTTTTTTTAAACATGTCTGTGGTGTGTATATCTGGTCCTGTTCTTTCAGCCATGAACAGAGACAGCAAGTCATATTTCATCTTGCAACTGAGAGGAAAAGTCATCTTTCATTATTTGAGTTGTATATATTCTGCCTTGTACTATTTGAGCACTTTGATTACGAACCAGATGTGACGGCTTGTTATTGCATTTTAAAGTGCTGTGTGTGTGTGTGTGTGTGTGTGTGTGTGCGTGTGCACGCGTGCTGAAGCCCAGCTGACGTTTTGTACAGGAAACATATTAAAGGTACCCCAAGTCATACATCATCTGTGAGCCACCCACCAGCGAGCATATCCCAAACACAGACACACTTCCACACACACTTCACTTCTACCTTCATGTAGGTTGGAAAGACTAATGAGTTTGGCAAAAGAGTAAGGAAGAATGAACTTCCTTTTTTTCTTTCTTTTTTTTTTTTTTTTAAATGGTAATTTATTAGAAACACATTTTTGAAGCAGTACTAAGCCAATTTCTACACCCTTTTCAGGGTGCAGAGTGTACAGTATAGAGCGTACATGGGGTATGGAATGCATACTATGAAGTAAGTATACTATATGGTACTATACTATATGGTAGCTTGAGAAAATCTCCATCTTGGAGAAAGTTCTTACATTTTAAATTTACCACAAAAAAGGGCATCGTGGATAGATTGACAGACTGTCTGATTAGACAATCTAGTGTAGTAGGTGTCCAACAACTCAATTCACTGGCAACGTATTGGACGGATTTTAATTTCTAGTCTTTATCAAACCGTTCTTTTTAAGTCAAAATAAAAATGTCTGTGTTTTGCTAAAATTTATTTATGGTTCTGTAAACTTCCCACTAAAAAAGGTGAACTAAACAATCCAAAGAGGTTTGTGAGCAATGACCTAAAAATTAATCTGAAAATGTATGATTCAGTTATGAAATGTCCCTGATTATCATAATATCCTTTAACATAATGTATTATAATAAAACTAAATGTTCATTGCTCTTGATTTATCCAATACAAAGTTCATTATATAATTGGGCAGTTGTTGTTTATTGTGGATGTATTTTATTTCTTTAAGGTATAAAATCCTTTGAATCTAGTTTCTTTTAAAGCCATGATGTAACAATGACAGCAACACAAAAGCATCTTTACAGTTATGGCAAAATAAGCTTTTTATACCTAAACCTGAAGGATCTTTTCTTTCGTATGACCAACAATCTAACTTTTTTTTAAATTCAGTTAGTAAACTCTAACTTTAAATATTAATCCTAATCTATCTAGTAGCTCAAGTTTAAGGGCTCTCGTTATTCATTGTAAACAAACCAAAACAATTATTACAAAGCACAATTCTTTTTTTAATCATGTTTTTTATGCTTAATGTAAAAGTACATATTGCTATTGGATGTCTGTGTAATTTCAATAAACTCTCTGCTACTTTTACAACACTGATGAGCCAGAATAAGCCAGCATCAGACCTCGCCATTTAGTTCCTTTTTAGTTCTGGTTCAGCCGACATGTTGCTGTCTGAGGTCAATTCGAGGGAAATCTGATGGTATCCCTAACCTGTGATTAGCAGTCACCACACTAACCATGTTATCCTGTGCTCTGTAGTGTGTGTCGGTTTTATTAAAAGGGCTCTGCGCTCGGCCCTCGCAGCATCATTATTTCAGCTCCCCAGCTCCCCCGATGCTACTAACATCCTCGTAACGAGAATGGCCCATCATAAAAATGAAAAAGTCTGGGGTTTGAGTGGTGAAAAAAAACAAAACAGTCTCAGATGGCCAGATGTACGAGTATTAAAAGCAGCTCTGTCTCTGGATATCCTCTCTCTCAGAATGGCCTATAAGCAGAGTTTTTATGGCCCGAAAAAGGAGGTCAGTCTGCAGATGCCCGTACAGATTTTGTTCATGCACTTCAGTGCAACCGTATGTCTTTTTAAATGTCGGGACTTTCATTATGATATAAAGATTCCATTTCACTCAGGTTACTTTTCTTATCATTCTCGCAGTCTCAGCCCCCGGTTGCATAATTGAGCTGCTCTGCTCTTTAGTCTTTTGATATCGTTGAATTAAACACCGTATTCTTGCTGATTTAATTGTTTTTATGTTGTACACATTATACAAAAAACGTGTACCAAAGAAACTACTTGTGAAGTTTGTGGAACATGAAGTGGCCAAACTCGCTTCCCGAAAAATATCAACTTGCTAAACTTCAGCCATTTTGGAAAGATATTTTTTATAGTATTGATACTAAAATTGGTATAAGCTTCTAGAAGAATATGACCTGTAAAAATCGCTGCTTAAACTTAAAAGCAAAAATATCTGTAGTGTCTGTAACCACGTGAACGTCACGTTGCAGTATCTTAACAGTTTTGCATAATAGAATAAACATAATTTCAGGATTATGTTTCATAACCCAAAGTAGGCAAAGTTTCATCTGAATGACAATAAAGATCCGTGTGACCAATTTGAATTCGAAAAAAGTTATGGACACTACTGTATATAAAAGGGCATGAACTTGTATTTAGCAGATGTTTTTTCTTATTAAAATATAACTGTGTATGCATATTTACAAACAAAGCATGAATTTGGAGATATGAAACATTAAGTACAGTATTATGAAAAGTTATATGATCATATCTGAAAATTAACTTTTTTACTTAGGTGAGACACTTTAACACCAATACCATGTTTTGGTTAAATGTGTGTGTCTGTGTGTGTGTGTCTGTGTGTGTGTGTCTGTGTGTGTGTGTCTGTGTGTGTGTGTCTGTGTGTGTGTGTCTGTGTCTGTGTGTGTGTGTGTGTGTGTGTGTGTGTGTGTGTGTGTGTGTGTGTATGTGTGTGTGTATGTGTGTGTGTATGTGTGTGTGTGTGTGTGTGTATGTGTGTGTATGTGTGTCTGTGTGTGTGTGTGTCGTGCATGCATACAGTACACATGCCTGGCTGCATGTATATAAAGGAGGTGTCCCAAAGCACCTGATTTGACTTTCAGGAGCAAAGGTTGATAATTGTAATGTCACGGTAATAAGCACTTCCTGTCTTCACTCGTGCATTTCAGTAGTTTCATGCCTCTGTTTATCTTTAAAATTACAGACACCACTTTGTATTAACTTCCCAGTCTGTAGATAAACATCTACTGAGAGCTATGTATGGGAAGTGCCTTACTGACTAGTACAGACACCACACCCTCTCTCCATCTTCTCTCTCTCTCTCTCTGTGTGTGTGTGTGTGTGTGTGTGTGTGTGTGTGTGTGTGTGTGTGTGTGTGTGTGTGTGTGATCGAGCAGATGTTGGATGGTTTTGGAATGGTAATGGTCTCCTGACGGAGATCCGTGCCATGCTTTAAGCCCTGCTGCTCGTCTGTGCGCCCGCCAGCCGCCTCGCTCCTCTCCTCTTTTCTTCTCTATTCCCTCGCTCGCTCGCTCCCTTTTTTTTTTTTTTTTTTTTTTTTTTGCCCAAGTCTCCTGAGATCCCTAAATCCTCTCCCAGCCGCAAAGGTGCGGGTGTATGTGTGTGTTGATGGACTCTGGGAGAGTGTGCACAGCAGATCATCCCCTCGTAAGTGGCTCAGGGCCTATTGTGGAGGGGCCCCAGCAAATCTGTAATGAGCTCTCCCACTTGCTCGCTGCTCTCTCTTTCTCTCTCTCACACACACACACGCACGCACACACACACACACACACACACACACACACACACACACACACACACACACACACACACACACACACAGCCCCTTCCTTCACTCTGTGGTGTCCCACTGTTAAAGGTGAGAGTATTGTGTGGATAAGTTTATGGGTCAGATCCTATCTGGCTTTGTGTGTGTGTGTGTGTGTGTGTGTGTGTGTGTGTGTGTGTGTGTGTGTGTGTGTGTGTGTTTCACTAACACGCAGTCCCAAGTTAACACTCATATGAGTCAAAGTAATGTGTGTGTGTACAGTACTGTCTTAGGCACCATATTATATGCTGTACCAATTTTGTTATATATGTTTATCATGTCCGCATAATTATGTACAAAACCATTCAGTATTTCCATATATAACTTAGAAATTAATAAATAAATAGCATTACAGGAGAACAGATGCAACTTTGTCACACTCGCTCCTTTCTATTTTTATGCAAATCCCAGGAGCGTACATGAGGTTTTTCGTTCCATCTGAAAATAATTATTTTTTCTTTACAGCTATTTATAATTTTATATTTCTTTTCTTTATATATAAACCAGTTAATTACTGTTTTCTTCAACTAAGTGATGATATTTTCGGTAAAAAAAAAAAAAAAAAAGTTAAATAGCATGAAACTAGCAGTGAAATATTTAATCTGTCAATGCATTACAATGATTTATTAATTTGAATAATTTAAAATGCAGGTTATTATTCAAATGATTAGAAATACCTTCACTTAATATTGTTTAACTTTGCTTTTTAAAAAACATGAATTGTTCATATAATTCCTTGGTTTTGCTCATATATTTGTTTATGTTGAATTTTGTATAAGGTTTTTGTGTGTATATACAATACGCTCACACTCAGTCACATGAGTCATTTTCACATGGGTGACTCATTCTTTGTTGTCGCATCTTCAAAATGAAGAAATATATGAGCAAAACCAAAGATGTATATGAGCAATTAATTTGGTTTTTAAAATGCTAAATATACAGTGGAGTACAGCGAATAACCCGGTTATTCGGTTGTCGAGCGTCCTGCAAGACGAAGAATTTTTTTTAAATAAATTTTGTCTTGATAAACGAGCGACGCTTGATATATGAGTACCAGGTATCATTGAGTTTCATGTGGCACGAATGCGCTTCTTGTTTTGACGCCGAGCGTCACATGACAACTGAGTCGATGGTTATTCTTTCTCTCATGCTGAAGAATTGTGGGTAATCATTTCCCATGCCCCATACCGTAGTGTGTGTGTGTGTGTGTGTGTGTGTGTGTGTGTAGGACGACTTTTACACCAGTTTACCGAATAGGGACTCACCCGCGCGCTTGTGTGGTATGTGTGAAAGTCGTCCTACACAGCAGAACAAAAACACAGATGGCATAAGTTATTTAAGAAACAACAACAACACAGACATGAAGGTCAGCGGTTCTGGAACAGTCCTTGCAAGAACAGTATTGTCAAGTGCATTTGCAAAACCCATCAAGCACCCTGATGAAACTCTTATGGCTTTGGTAAAGACCTTCCCAGCAAAGCAAGACCAAAAGTTACCTCTGCTGCAGAGAAGTAGATCATTTAGAGTTACCAGCCTCAGAAATCACCAAATAATAAACAGCACCTTAGGTTGGATATACTGTATGAATGCTTAAAAGAGCATAAGTACCAGATAAATCACAATATCAACTGTTCAAATGAGATTTACAGTTTTACAATGTAGAAATTTATATATGATTAATATGCTACTTTGCTTTAAATTTAAATGTTTAAGACTTTAACTGTTTAAAGCAGTTTAAAACAGTTTAGAAAGTTTAAGACTTTAAGTTTAAATCTGTTTCTGTACAACTGCCCAATGTTTTTTAATTTCCCTTGTTATATCATTATGATAATGTAAAACATTAAAATTTCTTTATTCGTGATTTTTATTTAGCCTTATAACTTGCAGTCGGATATTTAAATAATAAGACAGTTTTACATTATGTTACATGTCCTGTAAGGTCTCCCTGCACATTATTTATGTGCCTGCTTCATCACTTTCTATTTTTAATTTTATAAAATGTATATGAATTTATATTAGTTGTAGTATTTGTAAGTTTGTTAAAATTTTCTTATCTTTAGTATTTCATCACATCTTTCTATGTTTGTTAGAGAGTCGCTCTTTTTTAGTTTGGCTGAAGTAAACTTGCCGTGAGAAATGTGTGTGTTGGGGTGTGTTTGTGCAGCACTCCCAGAGGTCCTGCAGGTCAAAGTGCATCAAAACTCTGTAACAAAAGAGTAGACTTTCAGTAAACAGAGCCTTAAGTGTATGTACTTTACTCTAAAAATTACTAGATATGTTTAACATCTTAATGCTTATTTCATGGTTGGTATAGTCATTATTGTACATGACACTACTGGTGATTGCATAATGTGTGTGTGTGTGTGTGTGTGTTGTAGACAAATTGTCACACTTTAAACGGGACCCTTAAGGCTCCTGGGTGCATTAGGTCGCCATACTCGCTGCAACAGCATCAGACTACATGCATTTACAGTACCACACACGCGTTGTTAACTACACTAGCTATTACACCCTGTTCTATTCCTCACAAGTATGTTCTTGCTACCTTAGTGATGACCTCCTATTTCCTCCTTGCATGGTTAGTCTCTTTTAGACTGCCTTTCATGTTTAAATCAAACACAATGTTTGTTCGTGCACCCCATACACTTCATCATGCGTCATTAGGACAAAAAGACATGCATGTGTGTACTTAGCTCCTCAGCAGCATAAATCACATCTGTATTATGCCAATACATACAGTATAAGTATACCATGAATACAGTACAGCGGCTGGCTTGTCCAGACATTTTTATCCTATTTTAAAGATTCACTTTCCTTAATCTTTGCCAGTGTTCCTGTGTAAGCTGTAAACTGTACGAAAGTCTTGAGCCACCCGTCATTTCTTCATATTAAACTAAATGAAAGTAGATTAAATTAAAGAAATGAAAATAAATATTTCACTGCGACATGCTGTAAAGTGCCTAAAGATAAAATTTTAAAATAGCTTGTTTATGTAACAACCTCAGCAGCAACCTCATTTCCCCTCTCATCTGTTCCAACCACTTAGCATTCAGCATCACAGTATACTAATGACCGGCCTGATCATCTGTCATCATCTGAACCTGTTCCTCACCGCTTCATGCCTTAATTTGGATGTTATTTTAATGCTTGAATGATTTATAGGTCACTGTGTGGCTTAACAAACAAAAATCATTTCTCTAAAACTGGTCAGGTACAGAGACTGGAAATGAGAGCCAAAAATGAGACGTCCTACAGGAATCCTCGAGAACTATTCCTCAAGACTGCATTAAAAATACAAGAAAGTTTGGCTCTTTGGAAGAAATGAGGGGTGGCTCAAGACTTTGCACAGTGCTGTATTTAAAAAAAAAAAAAAAAAGAAAGATTTAATAGTGTTAGGGTAAAGCTTTCCATGCAGCTTTTTTCTTAGCATCATTAAGAGCATCACTTAACATTTATAATCCACAAACCTAAGCATTACTAAAACATAAACAGTGAGTTTGGTAATAAGTGTTATTTTATAATTCATAACATAGAGTATGCTTTGTCTTTTAGTATGCAGACGTGGCCAAACGTTGACGCAAATATTAATTTTCACAAAGTCTGCTGCTTCAGTGTTTTTAGATCTTTTTTTCATATGTTACTATGGTATGCTAAAGTATAATTACCAGCATTTCATTGGTGTCAAAGGCTTTTATTGACAATTACATTAGGTTTATGCAAAGAGTCAATATTTGCAGGGTTGAACCTCTACAATCCGCCCTGCCATGCTATCATTCAACTTCCATGCCACATCCAGGCTAAAGGCAGCGCATACTTGCATAATCAGTGCATGGAGTTTGTCTGAATTTTTTTGTTTTTCCACCCGCCTCTTGAGGATTTACCAAGTTCTCAAAGGGATTAAGGTCTGGGGAGTTTCCTGGGGATGGACACAAAATTTCTATGTTTTACCTCGCTACTTCGTTAACATTTTTGACTTATGGCAAGGTGCTCCATAAGGCTGGAAAATAAATTTTTCGTCACCAAACTGTTATTGGATGGTTGGGAGAAGTTGCTCTCTCAGGATGTTTTTGTACTGTTTTTTTTTTTTTATTCATGGTTTTGTTCTTAGGCAAAATCATGTGTGAGTTCACTCCCTTGGATGAGAAACAAATCCACACATGACTGGTCTCAGGAAGCTTTAATGTTGACATGACACAGGACAGATGGTACTGTAGCTCTCACCTTTTCTTCTCTGGACAAGCTTTTTTTTCCGGATGCCCCAAACAATCGGAAAGGACAGACATTCGCGACAGTCTGTTCCTGATGTTTTTCCTGGAGAGAAGCTGCTTCTTTGCTGCCCTTCTTGAAATGTATGAAGGGTGAGCGCTATCATCAGTCTTGTGTCATAATTCTTACAATTATGCTGAAACTTTCCAGCACTTAATTTTCTAAAATAAAAAAATTGGTTTAGTTTTTAGGCATGAATGTTCATTTTAGAACATGACTTGTTAATTAATGCTGGTGTATTTAGTTAACCTTTAAAATTTTACCTCAGTTAAGACAGTCTTAACTAATTATCTGTAGTTGTTACTAATGTTTTAAAAAATAAATGTGTATTTAGTATCCAGTAATGCGGAAATGACGGGTGCTGCTATTAGCTGCGAAGGAAAAGAGATGGAAAGAGTAATTAATCATTACGGAGTAAGCGGGTTTTAAATCGAATGTTCACATTACTGGATCTGTAGCGACAACAGACGGCAAAAAAGGATGATGGTCACGCCTGGGCTGATGGGAATTGTAGTTCGAGCTACCTCCCGTTCGCTCCATTCGCCTGAGCAAACTTTTCTCAGAAGACCTATCATTTTATCATGCGACCATGGTATTATTGAAAAATATTATTGCGGTACATCGGTATTTACAATACCGTTACATCCCTAGTATTTAGCCAACGAAACATAGTAAATAAAATTAAATAAGTGACCCTAAATGATAAACTTGCGGCCCCCCTTTCAAAGATGACCTGCTCAACAATCCCTCGTTTTTAGGACACACAATCCAGCGAACATGCTTAGTCTTGTTTTGTACAGTATTTCAATACCTGTTTTGGATCAGATAATGATGTCTTCCATGCATTACTGTTGTACAAATACAGTGAGCATAACCTCACAGTCCACAAAGGTGGAAATCCTGGTAGCTGCCTTGAAGATGGACTAATCACGGACTAGCGCTCTGTAATCTGCAGCCAGCACCTATTGATCAGAGGAGATTTATGTGCTATTACCTCACTGTTCCAGTCAACTGTTCCATCAAGGGTAATTATACCCTTCAAAAAGAGAGCTCTTCAGACTCGAAATACCTGAATAAGCTCTTATCACTCACCTCAGTCACTTAGCTGTATTAGGCAAACACACTGGCAGCATGACTGATGCCCCGGAGTCCCATTCCGGTTACGGAGCGCTTTGCAGACGGTTCATGTCCAATTGACTGAGGCAGATGTTTTATGAGGCTGAAAGTCGAGAGATCGCTCTGCCAGTCTGTTCACATGATGTGTCTGTGTGTGTGTGTGTGTGTGTGTGTGTGTGTGTGTGTGTGTGTGTGTGTGTGTGAGAGGGAGAGACTGTTTTCCAGAGACTGGCTTCCCAGATGTCTTACTGTATGCTGGGTCTGTATTTTGAAGAATGTATGTTGAGTCAGCTGTGTATAAAGTGGTGTAGGACAGGCTTTCACATCAGATAAACAGCTTCAGATGGTGCATGCTTTTTGTGCACTCATTTAGAGTACAGGTTCCCAACATCTTCTACACATGCAATTTATATTTATTTATTTATTTTTATTTTTTATTTCTCTTCTAATACATCTACTGTAGGTTAGGAAGGCGGAACCTGGCAGTTCAAGATAAGATCTCAGTTAGGATTAATTTGTAATTTGTGACCCGTCATATCAAGTATATCAACTCACACAGGTTAGTTTTGTGCTATGGATAATACAGTGCAATAATGGATATGTATCAAATCCTCAATTTCTGCAAAAAAAATAAAATAAATAATAATAACTTGAGTTTTCAGGCTGATAAATCCTGCATCAGTCTGATTCTTCAACACGGTGAAAAAAGTTTAAATCCTAAAAATTTTTTAAAAGCGCTTTAATGAACACTGTCCAAGCTGGTCACTACAGTGCATGTTTTTTTCCGCTATGAAACCAAAATGATTTAAAGGCTAAAGGGTTCCCTTTTCCTTACTACTTCACATAATTCTCTTTTAGATATTCTGAAAATAAGATTTTTTTCTCCTTATAATTAAGCTCTTACTGGCCATATCTCAGCAACTGGACATGATACAGTAATAAACCTGGTATCAGAACGGACCTTATTGAACCAGGAATTTGATGAGGACTACTTATCAGCAACCCCTGACTTGACATGACAGGCCACATTTAAAGGGAACTGATGGGTCGCAAACCTTAATAGGGTCTAAACCTCCAAACCTAACCAGACCAAGAGTTTACCTTTACTGATAAAGGAAAAGATAATGCACAGCAGTATTAGCCAAGCTACAACTGGTGGATTTGGGAAGAGCAAGAACATGATGTATGTCTTCTGAACCATCCTTCAACCATTGGATCTGTGGCATGGAAAGCACAAGCTTGAAATCTTTGCACTACAATATTTGCAATAAATACTGGTGGAAGAGCTCGTTTCATTGCTCCCTTAAAGATGAGACCATGACTAAGATGTGAACAGTAACCTTCAAATGAAGAGAATTGCAGTGCCAAAGATGATGTTGAACAAGCCAGTTGAAAATGGTCAGGCAAATTGAAAGTTAAACAAGCATGGAAAAGGACTGTCTGATTGAAGGCGCCAACAGCGACATACTGATATTGATGTCACTCTCAAGGCCTGAAAGTCCTAATTTTTTTTGGAAGAGTGGAGACTGCTTCCAAATGTGTAGTGTAATGAAAGTTTTCAGCAAGGTGAAAACATGTAAAAGAATTCAGCAAATTAGATGTGTATGTGGATATCGTTACACAGAGTTTTCTTTTCCAACTAAAAACATCTTAGTTTAATGCATCCATCTGTTTTAAATCAGCAAGTTAAAGACAGGTTTGGATGTACGTTATAACTTGAGTAGGAGAGAAAAAAAAAAGGTGTGTGAAATTGAGTGCAGCAAGGGAATTGGCTGTAATGGCAGAGAAGTTAAAATACTTGTGCAAATTTGGCTCTTTTTCTACTGGCAGATTCCAAACAGCATCTGGTGGGCTCTCGAGTGTGTCCTGATCCAAACCGAATAATTTCTTCTTGCTTTCCTCCTGCTCCTCACCGTTAACGTTCTCTTTTCATTTTTCTTCCTTACTTGTTGCTTATGGTGCCTCGAAGAGAAACACATGGCGATTTCTGAATACGTACAAATTACCATAAGAAAAAACGACAATAGGACGTTTTTCATTCGCTACCTGCCGTAATTGTCGCGACATATGGCATAAATAATTTCGATGCAAATGTATGCGCTAATTATTTGCAGATGAGCCTCAAACAGGCGAGCCATTGAAGTGGAATGAAAGCAAATTTTGCAATCACCTTAAATTTCGCTAAGCATTTACTGGTAAGTAAACTTAGCTTAATTTAGTTACTTTGGCTCGCTGTCTGGCGCTGTCGGAGAGTGGGAATGTTGAGAGTTTCTTCTTTCTTCCACTGGCACATTTATATGAGGTCCATTTAAACCCCATTTTATCTAATTAGGAGTAAGACAGTAATATATCATCTTTGGTTATTGAGGGATAGTTTATCCAGATTATGAAATTACAAAACCTAGGTTTGAATGACAGTTTTAATGCTTTTTTGTTCATTTTGTTACAATTATAATGCAACGTGCCTGTACACTTTGGATCGCATTTGACAGATTTAACCATCTTCCCGACTGATTTCAATAACGGATGCCTTTATGTAAATATATACTAATACTAAGATACTAATTTAAAAAGAAGTTTAGAGTTTAGAACAACATTTATAGAATAACAAGACATATATGTCCATGCATACTGTATATCTCTTTTATTTATTTACCTGGAACTGGCAAAAGGCATCAGCTGACCTGTTGACATGCCACTGCTGATTTCATACCCCATTAGTTTTGAGCCTTATTAGCCATGCTATCTGTCCACCCCCTCCACCTATTAACGGAATATGTTTTTCATTAAATGGTGTGTACACACATGCCACTAGGGCTTTTTGATGGCTAGTCTGACATGATCAAAACCAACTAGTCCTGCTTTCTTCATCTGCCTTTGTATTGACGTTGACAGCCTTAACTAGCTCTCCCACTGTTTTCAACACTAAATACGACTAAGAGTTAGCTGATAATTGGAAGCAGCCTTGAAAAAAAATAAATTCTTTGCGTTTTGTCTTGGCTGCCGTTTACCCAAAGTTTTTTTTTTTCCTTCTTCTTTTTCTTCTTTTTTTTTTTTTTTCTTCCAAAAGACCTCCTTTCATGCGCCACTGTTTCTTTGTCAGGTGAAGAAGCGAGCAAAGGGGGAGTTAGAGGTCTAATTTGAAGTAATAAAATTGTCTTTGTTTTAGTTTGCCCTAGCCCATTCATCATCACTTTATTTAATACAAGGAAATAATTGTGCCATCCTGCCGCCGCTAATGGCTGCGTTTGCTCGCGTTCGCTTTGTTGATCGAAATGAATGAAATTAGGATAAACAGCCTTGCTCGTCGCCTGCAATCAAGGCCTGATTAATGGCGCTGGTGTTTCAGCGCCGCTCCCTCGCTCCAGAACACCTGATATCTTTCCCATAAACAAGCTCCGTTTGTCTAAATGGAGAGGCGAAATGACGCATTTGATGAGTTTGTGATTGACCCCGTCCCACGGGTGCTCCGGGAGCCGCTGACTGATGCTCTGTCAGGGAGGAAGCATGAGGATTTATTAGACATGCTGATTAATGGGGTGAAGTGCATTTTCATAATCATGCAGGCCGGCCAGGGGAACATGTCAGACAGGGGCAAGAGTGAGAAAAGGGTTCGAAACTGTGGAGAGAGAGAGAGAAATAAAAACACTTGTGGTACAATTTCATGTCTCATTGATGCTGATGAAGCAGCACCTGCTTTATCAAGGGACAGTGTAGTTCACAGCAAACTGAGTTCAGTGCTGTGTGTGTGTGTGTGTGTGTGTGTGTACAGGTACATGTGTGGGAGCCAGCTTGTCTGTGAAAGCATGCGAATCCCGGCTTATCAGAATAACAAAGTTTGGAAGTGCTTTAGTGCGCATGTTGAAGCGCCTCTAATCATTTTCTATCCCTCGTCACTTTCAAAGCAATTGTTAGTTTGTATTCGATTAATGAGGATTTTTGCCCCCCATGTAGAAACTACAGCAATAGACTTAGCACGATTTATAAATATTTAGACACCTGCCCTTTCTAATATGGAGTTTCAGGTCCACAGCAGATGGCATGGATGGGATTTGTTTTCTCCTCTGTAATGGATTTGTCTGGCTCTCAGATTGACTTCTCCCTCTTTTCTCTCCTCACACGTTTCTATACACATGTTTCACATTAACCCACATCGTTCGCTTAACCATGTGCCATTATGGCTTCTCTTCACAGCGGAGGAGTTCGTGTTACCTGCTAATTTAGCACTTCAGATTTGTTTAAATTAAAATTTCAGGCAACTGTGTGTCACCACTTTTTGAAACGTTTGAGAAACGAACATCTTTGACAGAGTCGTTTGGCGGCATTTTATATGCCTTCCTTGTTCTAGGGTTGGCAGGCGATCCCATCCATTTTTTTTCCCAGCTTGCTTGTACTTCGCCTGAAAAGCTCACACATGCTTCAGTCGTTCTGCCCTGCGTCATTTGGCATTGGATCTGTCCGGCAAATTTAGACATAACAAACGCCACCCCCGCCACTGCCATGGTTTGGTCCACTGATGACAGAGACGTCAACGTCCTGTCCGTGAGATTGATGGCACGCCGAAAACACATTTGACATCCTATCTTTCTTTTTTCGTTCCGTCTCTCTCTTCTTCGCTCATCCACTTTCTCCCCTTTACGTGAAAAAAAAATCTTGTCCAACACTCAGGGCTGGTGAAGAGAAATAAACAATTAATCCCTCTCTTTTTTCCTGCACATTTCGGTCTAATTAGTCAAGCAGCAATCAGGGCCTTGGAAAAGTATGTGCCTCATTCCCTCATTTAAGGATAAATAAATAGTAGAAAGAACATCGTAGTTCTTTCATCTGCTGCAGAAACTGCTGTGGATGAATTAATGTTAGTTTAAGGGTTTCTTTTCTCCTCCATCGTATTTTTTCTCCAGCACATATATTTGCATTCTTTTGGTTTCCCCCCCCCTCCCTTCCTCATCTGTTTCCAAGCAGGGACTCTATTTATTCTCCATCTGTATGGCACGTGCGTGTGGACGAGGACAGAGATGTACATGTAGATAACGTAGTGACGCATACGTTGGATCTTCTATTCCAACCACAAGCACAAAAAATAGTCACTTTTTTTCTTTTTTTTCGGTCATGCCTTCTGTCTGTTTAATAACCAGTTTCCGATGATGAAAAGAAAGACCGCCTTTATCATCACTTACTGTATTCTCGCTTCTGATTGGTCAGATGGTGTTCTTTCAGCAGCTCTGACAGGAGTGTTGCCTATAATTCAAATCAGAGGTTTCTATAAATATTCATCCTAACATCATAGTTTATAGAGAAATGGCTAGTTCAGAGTCATATGGTGGATGACGTTTTTTGAGAGGAGCTATTTAACAACCACTATTTATAGTTTATTTGACAGAAGGAGTCTCCAGTGTCAGAAATGCAGTGCAGTGCAAACGTCTTGAACCCCCCCTTATTTCTTCATATATTGCTTTAAACGTTCCAGATTATCTTTTTTTTTATTTTTTTTTATGCAGTCTTGCGGAATAGTTCTCCAGGCTTCTTGTAGGATTTTTTTGGTGGGGCTCTCATTTTCAGTCCAGTCCCTTTAGAAGAAAGAATATTTTTTTTATTTGTTTAAGCAATACAGTGACCTATGAATAATTCAAGCTTGAAAACATGTAACTTAAGGCATGAACCAGTGAGAAACGCGTGCAGATGATGACAGATGATCAGGCCAGTGATTAGTATACTGTTGATACTGAACCCTGAGTGGTTGAAATAGACGAGAGGGGAAATGAGGCTGCTGCTGAGGTTGTTACGTACAGTAAAAACAATCAATTTAGAAATTGTAACTTTAGGCACTTTGCAGCCTGTCGCAGTAAAACATTTGTCCCATTTCTTGACTGGCATTTCCGAATTGTCTGTAGTGTGTGATAGTGTACGTGTGATTGTGGTCTTGTTTTGGGTTGGTACCCAATTCATGGTGTAGCCTGACTTGTGCCCTAAGTTTTTAGAGACAGGCTCCAAGTAGCCCACTACTCCACAAAGGATGGTATAGATGATGGATGGATGGATGGCTAGTAACCTTTTTTTTTGAAAGTCTATGATGCATAGAACAGTATATTGACAAGCTGTGTAGTGTGCTCCTTTATGGTCTGAAATTAAGTGCTGGAGCGCACTCATCCTTCATTCTTACTTTATTATCTTAATCATAAGCCAGAGGAACAGATTAATGAGGATGGAAGTGTTTAGTTCCTGTTGTTGTGTTGGTCTGTCTGTTGTAATGCCTTACTCCTTCCTCTTCCATTCGCTGCACAAACAGTAGATGAGCATCTAACGATAAACATATAATCCCCTGATGTGCACATTTCTAATCCCCCCTGGATTACACCCACCAAGGAATTACCACTAGATTAAAAATTCCCCCCCACCTCCCTCCAAACCTCGTTTGCCTTGTCCTCGCCTTGTAAACATACTGTAGCCATTTGGCCTTGGCAGCCAGCACCAGGCTTCGATAAGGCAGCATTAGCTGAATCTGTTGAAATTTTTTTTTTTTATTGTGCGAGTAATCTGTAACCCATCCATCCATCTTTTCACTCTTCTTTCTCCAATCACATTTGCCGCAGCCACTTTATCTCGCAGTCACATACGGCTTAAGAGTGGGACGATTATAGGTGTAATCGCTCGTGTTAAAGATGCGCCGATAGCAGATTAACATCTCTTTTACTATCGCGAAAAAAAGGGGGCGCTCTGAAACACACCGACGAGATCTCATTTCCGATCAAGGAAAACCCTGTTCAACAAATTTGCAAGCTTATGTCACTTAAATGTAAGCCCTGGATTTGCTGTTAAGTAGATTTCAGGCACAAGGCAAGAAGCAGCACGTTTTGGAAGCGTTATAAGCCAGTATAATTCACCAGATCTCTGTGCTTACTGTATATTCAAATGTTTTTCGCTGTAATGATGTTAGCTAAGCTATATGGTCTATATAAAAAAAAAAAAAAAGTCTTAAGACAAGTTGAAAATACTTCCTTCCACATGCGTGCGCGCACACACACACACACACACACACACACACACACACACACACTCTTGTATGCTGGAGAGCGGATCTCAGGTGGATTTCTGGAGCAGAGCCCTCCAGCAAGCTTTAGGTGTAGATCATTACATGTGCATGAAGGGTGTTAGGGACCCGCTGTTCTCCAATCTCTCTACATCAATAGCCGACTTTCAGTCTTACCCCATATACCCAAATTACAGTATGTGTATGTTCTGTTTAGGTCAAATTGAAAAAGTGAATCGTTTCATCTTTTAAGTTTTTCATACCTAAACAGATTTTTGAAGAGTTTCTAAGCGCATCTCATCACCTTTAATTGGTGTCTCAGCCTCTTCAAGATCGGATCTTTTGGCTTTTAGAAAGAGTTTGCACATACACAAATCACAAATTAAATGTATTTCCTCAGGCTTTTAAGACTTGGCACACTCTTCAGGATAATCCCATCGCTGCCCGGTGTTTGTAGCTTTCCTGCGAAATTTTATGTAATGCTGTCCTTGTGGCTTTCATACTGTAATAATGATTTTGTAAAAGAATTATTTTTTTATTTGATTTTTTTTTTCCTCCCTGATGTGGTCAGGTTTTCCCTAACGTGGGAAAGGATGGAGGTAGTAGGATAAAACACGCTTCCCCCAAGAAATAGGAAACCGCCAGCATCACACCCTGAGGAACACTATCCACCTTCTTTTGCATAAGGCAAAATAGTGTTCCTGTGATTAATGGTCGACAGAGACTGCGCCATTCCTCCCTCCTAGAAAGCATGGCGACTTAAGGCAAACTTGAATGGAGTCTGGTAATGCTCGTTGTTAGTCTTTTGGCTGCTCCCGTTGAGGGGTCGCCAAAGCAGACCAACTGATCCGCACACAGCAGCTTGGCCCAGTTTTTTACACCCTTCCTGATGCAACCCTCCCAATTTATCCAGGCTTGGGTACTGGGCACTTGGCTACTTGGATACCTAAGTGCGTTACTGGCTCAGCGCGAAGGTCGATTTATTGGTCTGCTTCTTCTCTTTGTATTTACTGGCAGCTCACAAACCAACTAGGCGCATACTGAGAGTAAATCAGTTCTTTAATGATTATTGTTTTCCCCTATGGTAGTAAAATCAGGCCAAAATTGTACAACTTTAGTAAACCATGACCAACAGTTGTTCTGATATTTATACAGTATTTGTGTGCCGATATTTGCAAACCCTCAGATAATGGAATGCAATTCGTGTGTCTGGTATATTTCCTTTTTTTGTGTGTTTGTATTGTGCAGATTTTTTTAGCCAACAACAATTTTTATGTTAAATCTTTAACCAGCATGATTGCTGTCCAGCTTATCTTCATGTTTCTTTTTCTACAGGTTGCATTACTACCATGTAATATGCAGTGTCGGTCATTTTGATAAAACGACAATAAAAATGTGGTCAGTCTTAATGTCTCTCTATAATATTGTCTGACCTACTGTTAGTTCTATACCTAAAGGGAACTTCAATGAACTTGTGTGTGTGTGCGTGCGTGTGTGTGTGTGTGTGTGTGTGCGCGCGTGCGTGTGTGTGCGCGCGTGCGTGTGTGTGCGCGCGTGCGTGTGCGTGCGCGCATGCGTGTGTGTGCGCGCGTGTGTGTATTTGTGATGCATGCATTTGTGTTTATAGCAGCATCTGTCAAGGGTTTTTTCTAATCCCCCTATGGGTCAGCTCCTCAGAGAGCCCACTAAGCCACTTCACTGACTTTGATCCAGTTTCGTGGGGCAGTTTAGTTTCCCATAATGCTGTTGATCAATGATTTCCTTTCAGCGCTGATGTAATTAGTGGGGTTTAAGCCCATCCCCAGGCTCTGTTGAGCTCTTTGGGGGGTGCAGGGATTTATTATTCAGCAGCTTTAAAGGGGATCGATAAGGGCTAGTTGCTCTACAGAGACTTGCCCACATCGGGTTCTTTTGGGGTGGAGAGGCCTAGGGGGTTCAGGGGGAACACAAAGATGTCTTGAAGGCATTGGGGATCTCTGTGGTAACACTGTTTACTGGTTCAGCGTGGCAAAAACTTGGTATTGATGGTTAATAATGAGTAGAAGGCTTTGTTGTTATGCCTTAAGGATGAAGTGTATTTATTGAGAAGGTGTGGATTTGTTTATAACAGAAACTTGCCGTTCCCCATGCTGTAGCATCAGAATCTTGAAACTGTATATATTTTTTTTGTTTTTTAAATTATTTTTATTCTTTTACATATATATACAGTATGCATAGTACCAGATATACAGAATACGATAAGGAATAATGCACTACTGTATGGAATTCCCGACAAGAAATCGACTTGCATTGCTGATCTGACTCTTGTTCCTCGAGCAGAATATATTTTTAAGTTAAAATACACAACTTTCAGTTTAATGGATTTCTACTTGCTGATTTCATTTGTGCTTATCTTGAGGACAAGCAGTGTTTATCTCTGAAAAAAAAACTGACATTTATGTGTGCATAAGCATGTTTATTAAGGAGTTGAACAAGACAGTTTGTCTGCAGCTAGAGGGAAAACAATCTAAGAGGTGGCAGGATTAAGATTTGACCAAACGTAAGGCAGGGTTACAGATGCTGCCTTGAATTTACAGTTGCTTTGAATGTTGTGAGACATTCTTAAAAGCAAGTTAGTCCTGAAATCGAGTGTGTTGTAGCAGCTGTAAACAGTAATTCCCTTAGCAGTTCTTTCTCTCTTAAGTTTATTATGTGAATCCCTATGGCGTGTCTACTTTCCCATGGTAGAAAACAGGAAAACTGACACTAGAGGCTCCTTCCATAAAATGTTTAATGTGTCGTTCCATATCGATGATTATACTGTAAGCTGATCATATGAGGGGCGTTCGAGGCGAACTAGGACTTTTTCCTAGGACAGAACCCTACCTTTATTGCGCAATATAATCCCCTGCTACACTGATGCACTTATGTGTTTCACTAGTGCTTGGATACCCTGATAAAGGTGGAGAGTTTTCTCAGTCTGCCCGAGCCATGTTGTCTGAAACGCTGGCCTTCCAGGAACTCCTTTAATGCTCCAAATGTGGAAATTGCAGAGTTCTCTCAGTATTTAACGTACACTCACCTTCCGGAAATGTTTATTGAATTAATAATTTGTGTGTGTGTAACTTGTGTATCTTCTTAATTTAGTTTCAGCCAACACGTTGAACGCTTCAGCCAGCATTGTACAACCTTTTTTTGCATTAATTCAAATGTTTTATTGTGGCTAAGAGTCTCATCATCGTTCATATTGTTTATTAATAGTTTTAGATTATTAAAGTGGCGCATCCACCTTTGCAAGGTCTTGTGAATCAGTTGTTACTATAGATACAATAGAAACGAATGTAAAAGAATGAGTGCATTAATATGAACCTGTGATTTGCCTTGCAGCCAAAACTACTGTATTTTGGTTTCATCGTTATCATCCTCGTAGACGTGCATGATCATAACCGGATTTTTATTTTTAAAACATCTTCAGCTGATTTTACGTAATCTTCATGTCAGTATCGCACTAACGAAGCGGATTACAAAAATGCCGAGCAGGAAGTGAGGCTCCATCTCATAAATGCTGTACGGTATTAACACTAAACTTAATGAGTGGGTGAGATAATAACAGTTTCCTAAGGCGTGATCAATTATAGTGGTGTTTTAATTGGAAGATGAGGTAAAATGCTCTTTTGTGATATTAAGCACACTCCATTGACAAATTCCATCACATACAGCTTTAATTATTTTTTTCTACTTTGACCGTTTATTCAACAATTTTTAATGGGAATCACCGGGGAACACCTGATACAATATTATCACAATTCCTGCTGTAGGTGCCGATTCAATTAGTATTGCGATTCTTTTAGTATCACGATCTTTAAAATATTCAGATTTTTTTCAATCCTAAACAAACTTCGCAAACAGTTCACTCCAAAATAGTGTAAATAGTATAGATTGCACCACCTTTAAGATTAGAGAAGAAATTCAACATTTTACCATATCAAAGGCAAGCATATATAAGTAATGAAAATAAATAAATAGATTTTGGAGTCAGTGTGGGAGCGATAACCAGATGAATCGCCAGGTAAAGGAATCACGGTATCAATTTTTTTCCACCATTTCTAATAACTGTGTTTATAATTTGTGCTGTAATACATCTTTTTGCTCACTTGCTACTTATCCCCTATTCACTCCTACATTATACAACTGTTAAAAATAATAAGATTATCCTCTCATACTCATCATGAATCTCCTTCAAGTTTCATGAATCTCCTCCAAAGTTTACTCCTCATGGCTTTTTAACCCTAGAATAATAAATTGGCTAGAGTTCGAGCATCCTTTTTTGCCTTCTATCATGATTGATCTTTATTTAAAGTTAGCAGCTCGTCTGGATTAGCTGGTGTTGCTCAGTACTTTGAACTGAAGCCTAAAGTAAGCCTATATGCAAACAAAAAGTCCCTCCAAATTAGCCAGCCTGCGCTTGCTTTTTCCCCGAGACTGAAAGAGCTCGAGGGAAGGAGGGGAGCAGAGACTTTCTTTGCTTCAGTAAATAAAAAGAAGGATTTTGCTTCTTTTTTAATTGTGCAAGACAAAACAATAAGGGCTAAGTAATGGTGTTTTAAAGTGCTGTGTTTTTAGGCTGGCACAGTGGAACACCCTTTGTGGGTGTGAGGAGGAGCGCTAAGCCGAACCGTGCAGCGCAAATCCAGTGACGCAAAATAGGCGAGAGATAGTTGGCTCACGGCAGCATCGAAGGAGCCTGGAATCAAACCATAGAGCTAATTACCAACATGCACTGTGAATGAGGAGCCAAAGCGACAAGACAGGGATAAAGATTAATTTCATACCTCGGCCAACAGAGAGGCACGGCTAAAGATCTTACAAATTGAAAAAGCCAGGATTGCTAAATGGCTTGGATTAAAAAAAAAAAAAAGATGTTTGTAGAATCTAAACTAAGAAATGCTTTTCCAGAGATATGGCTCTATGATTCTGAATTTTCCTTCATACTGCCAGTTCATTCAGGGAGAAGTTTTAGTGGGGTTTATCCACTAAAATGTGTAGGCTGTTTTATGTTAGATGTTTTGGTTAAATGAAAAAAAAAATCTATTTCCTCTTCTATGTTTTTTCATGTAACTAGAATATTTTTTTTCTTTTTTTCTTTGCATCATATTTTTAATACATAGAGTCAAAATGTATTTAGAAATGCATCTTGATTTTCTTAAAAAAAGAAAGTTTGTAAGTGCGCTGATAAAAAAAAATATATATAAAATAAATAAAGTCAGACCTGTACACAAAAGAGATTTCAAGGCCCAGCTCCACCACACTGTCACCGTTGGGCTTTAAGCAAGGCTCTTAACCCTGTCTGCTCCGTGTCATGGCTGACCCTGTGGTCTGAACCCAGCCCCCAAGCTGCGATATGTGAAGAAAGAATTTCACTATGTTGTGTGTGTGTAAAGTTTCAAATTTTCACATATGCCGATCAAACGCTACCGATCAAAAGTTTTCCAAAAAAATAAATAAATAAAATTTTCATGCAATTCACAATTTTTTTTTTTTTTATTTGCCCGAATTTGGACTGTAATGGAGCGGCCAGCACAGCCTCCGGATCTGAACCTTATTGAGCTGTTATGGGAGCAGCTTGACCATAGACCAATCCAACTCGTGGAAGATGCTTCAGGAAGCATGGGGTGAAATCTTATCAGATTATCTTGAACAGCTAGAATGTCTATGGTCTGCCAGGCTGTAATTGCTGCAAAAGGTTTATTTTTATATTTTTTTTTTATGAAGGCAAAGTTTAAAGAACATATTTGTGGAAACATAAAATTAAATGTTGGAAAAACAGCAAACATACTGTATCACAAGTTTTGAATGTGGACAGTAATGAGGTACAGTGATTAGTCACTGTACTGAAGTAAAGTATTCTTACATAAATTATTCCCTTTTTTTTTTTACTTTATTTCAAAACAAAATATTTTTATAAAAATTGTGCAACACAAAACTTTTAAATTATTCAGTCTGAAGGTGTTTTATATATACAGTACATACGTGTGTGTGTGTGTGTGTGTGTGTGTGTGTGTGTGTGTGTGTATACACACAGTGGGGCAGCCACGAATTGTGCAAGTTCTCCCACTTACAAAGATGAGAGAGGTCTGTAATTTTCATCATACTGTAGGTATACCTCAACTATGAGAGACAAAATAAGAAAAAAAAATGAAGAAAATCACAATGTATGATTTTTTTATTAATTAATTGGTAAATTCCTCAGTAAAATAAGTACTTGGTCACCTACAAACAAGCAAGATTTCTGGCTCTCACAGACCTATAACTTCTTTAAGAGGCTCCTCTGTCCTCCACTCGTTACCTGTATTAATGGCATCTGTTATCAGTATAAAAGACACTTGTCCACAACCTCAAACAGTCACACTCCAAACGCCAGTATGGCCAAGACCATAGAGCTGTCAAAGGACACCAGAAACAAAGTTGTAGACTTGCACCAGGCTGGGAAGACTGAATCTGCAATAGGTAAGCAGTTTGGTGTGAAGAAATCAACTGTTAGCAATTATTAGAAAATGAAAGACATACAAGACCACTGATAATCTCCCTCGATCTGCGGCTCCCGCAAGATCTCACCCCGTGGGGTCAAAATGATCACAAGAACTGAGAGCAAAAATCCCAGAACCACACGGGGTGACCTAGTGAATGACCTGCAGAGAGCTGGGACCAAAGTAACAAAGGCTACCATCAGTAACACACTGCGCCGCCAGGGACTCAAATACTGCAGTGCCAGACGTGTCCCCCTGCTTAAGTCAGTACATGTCCAGGCCCGTCTCAAGTTTGCTAGAGAGCATTTGGATGATCCAGAAGAGGATTGGAAGAATGTCATATGGTCAGATAAAACCAAAATAGATCTTTTTGGTAAATACTCAACTCGTGTTTGGAGGAGAAGGAATGCTGCATCCAAAGAACACCATACTGTACCTACTGTGAAGCATGGGGTTGGAAACATCATGCTTTGGGGCTTTTTTTCTGCAAAGGGACTAGGACGACTGATCCGTGTAAAGGAAAGAATAAATGTATAAATGCAGTGAAAACGATTTTGAGTGAAAAGATGTGGCTGGGTCTTTCAGCATGACGGTGATCTCAAACACCCCGCCCGGGCAACGAAGGAGTGACTTCGTAAGAAGCATTTCAAGGTCCTGGAGTGGCCTAGCCAGTCTCCAGATCTCATTCCCATAGAAAATCTTTGGAGGGAGTTGAAAGTCTGTGTTGCCCAGCGACAGCCCCAAAACATCACTGCTCTACAGGAGATCTGCATGGAGGAATGGGACAAAATACCAGCAACAATGTGTGAAAACCTTACTGAGAAAAGACTTACTGAAAACGACAACAAAGGTTATGTAACAAGGTATTGAGATGAAAGTTTGTTATTGACCAAATACTCATTTTCCACCATAATTTGCAAATAAATTCTTTAAAAATCCTACAATGTGATTTTCTGGATTTTTACATATATATATTCTTCCAATCCTCTTCTGGATCATCCAAATGCTCTCTCCCTATACACTACCATTTGAAAGTTTGGGGTCACGTTCTAACTCCATGATTGTTCCTGATTTTTATTTCTACATTGCAAAAATGCATTAATCTCATTTGAACAGTTGATATTGAGATGTTTCTGCTACTTCTGCTCTGTAAACGCTTCATAACGCCTCTAATCTGAGGTGCTGTTAATTGATCATTTTTCAGGCTGATAACTCTAAATGAACTTCTCATCTGCAGCAGAGGTAGGTTTTGGTCTCGGCCTCCTGGGATGGCCTTCATGAGAGCCAGTTTCATTATGGTGCTTAACGGATTTTGCAAATGCACTTGACAATACTGTTCTTGCAAGAACTATTACAGAAAGGCTGACCTCTGTGTCTTAAAATAACAACTAACTGTTGTTTTTGTTGTTACATAATTACCTAATTCCAGATGTGTTTTTATAGCTTTGAAATCCCCAGTATTGTTGTAGAATGTAGAAAATAAACAGAGGTGGAAAGAGTAATAAAGTTTTGTACTTAAGTAAAAGTACTGTTACTTTAGTGAACTCTTACTGAAGTACAAGTAAAGTTACCCTTATAAAAATCTACTCAAGTGAAAGTAAAAAGTAGCTCATTAAAAATGTACTCAGAGTAAAAGTTACTGAGTTTTTTTTATTTTTATTTTTTTTTATAACAGCAGGGGTGGGATGGGGGATGGAACACCCTTGCATAATAAATCTGTTCCCTTTGTTGTGCTTGAAGTGGTCGCTTAAATATGACCAGGGGTTTGCTTCATAAGAATTTGTTGGCATTTCACTTTCAGCTGTGTCTGCATCAATGGCATCGGTTTTGTCCGTCTCCATCGTTCTTGTGAGTTTAGTGTGTTTGTTCTACTGTACACGCCCATCAATCAATCAGTGCAGTGGTTTCCGGGGTGCAATTTTATTTCCTTCCCCATTGTATTTTGTATTATTTTAAATTTTCATTTATTTATTTTTTACTCCGTAGCAAATACGATTTAAAATGTAGTGAAGTACAATACTTTAAACAAAACATACTTAAGTAAAAGTAAAATTACAGATTTTAAAAACTACTTTAAAAAGTAGAAGTACAGTACACCAAAAATCTACTCAATTACAATAATGCGAGTAAATATAATTCATTACTTTCCACCTCTGAAAATAAGTCTGTGTGTGTGTGTGTGTGTGTGTGTGTGTGTGTGTGTGTGTAATATATATATACACTCCACCTAAATGATTATTAGGAACTCCATACCAATACGGTGTTTGACCCCCTTTCGCCTTCAGAACTGCCTTAATTCTACGTGTCATTGATTCAACAAGGTGCTGAAAGCATTCTTTATAAATGTTGGCCCATATTGATAGGATAGCATCTTGCAGTTGATGGAGATTTGTGGGATGCACATCCAGGGCACGAAGCTCCCGTTCCACCACATCCCAAAGATGCTCTATTGGGTTGAGATCTGGTGACTGTGGGGGCCATTTTAGTACAGTGAACTCATTGTCATGTTCAAGAAACCAATTTGAAATGATTTGAGCTTTGTGTCATGGTGCATTATCCTGCTGGAAGTAGCCATCAGAGGATGGGTACATGGTGGTCATAAAGGGATGGACATGGTTAGAAACAATGCTCAGGTAGCACGTGGCATTTAAACGATGCCCAATTGGCACTAAGGGGCCTAAAGTGTGCCAAGAAAACATCCCCCACACCATTACACCACCACCACCAGCCTGCACAGTGGTAACAAGGCATGATGGATCCATGTTCTCATTCTGTTTACGCCAAATTCTGACTCAATTTTGGTGAGCTTGTGCAAATTGTAGCCTCTTTTTCCTATTTGTAGTTGAGATGAGTAGTACCCGGTGGGGTCTTCTGCAGTTGTAGCCGATCCGCCTCAAGGTTGTGGCTTCACAATGGCATGACGTGGTGTGTTGTGGCTTCACAAATGCTTTGCTGCATACCTCGGTTGTAACGAGTGGTTATTTCAGTCAAAGTTGCTCTTCTATCAGCTTGAATCAGTCGGACCATTCTCCTATGACCTCTAGCATGAACAAGGCATTTTCGCCCACAGGACTGCTGCATACTGGATGTTTTTCCCTTTTCACACCATTCTTTGTAAACCCTAGAAATGGTTGTGCGTGAAAATCCCAGTAACTTAGCAGATTGTGAAATACTCAGACCGGCCCGACTGGCACCAACAAAATTGCTTAAATCACCTTTCTTTCCCATTCTGACATTCAGTTTGGAGTTCAGGGGATTGTCTTGACCAGGACCACACCCATAAATGCATTGAAGCAACTGCCATGGGATTGGTTGATTAGATAATTGCATTAATGAGGTGTTTCTAATAATCCTTTAGGTGAGTGTGTGTGTGTGTGTATGTATGTATGTATGTATATATATATATATATATATATATATATATATATATATATATATATATATATAATGTATGTGTATATATATATATATATATATGTACACACACACACACACATACACGTATGTATATATATATATATATATATATATATATATATATCCTTATAGGTCCTTGTGTTTAATGAATCTAAAATATATGAAAGTCTAATGTTTATCAGTACATTACAGAAAATAATGAACTTTATCACAATATGCAAATTTTTTGAGAAGGACCTGAGAGATAGAGGGAAATCAACAGTGACCTCACTGTTTTTTTTTTTTTTTTTTTTTTTTTACCGAATTTTTTAAAAAGATTTTATACATTTTTTACAAAAAAATGTCTTGCCTTCTTATTGTACATCCATAACATCCATGTATCTAACACCAGAGGGCACTTTCTTTTCTTTCCTCCCCTTTAATATTCTAACATTGTCTAAACATTTGCTTTCTTGCATACCCTTCCTTTATCTTCTGGTTATCGCTCATATTGGGCCATGAATAGCTCTCCTGCAGATCCACAGTGGGCCTGAAAGAGTGCTGGAGCCGATGTGGCGATGCGGAGTGGAATGGCAGGAAGAACCAGAGCTGCTGTTGCTCTCACTTTGTTTTCCTCCAGTCCACTCTAACGTCTGCTGACATGTTAGTTGTGCATCCAGCCCATCGCCGACTCCGCTCCTTCTTCTCCTTTCTTCTCAGATTTACTCTTCCAATTCTGACGAGCCAGACGATCATCTGTCATTCCTGTCCGAGCTTTTTTTTTTTTTTTTTCTCCCTGCTTTAAAAAAATATTATATCTTATATTTTCTTTTTCTGGGAGACTTCCTGAGCCCCACATTTGGGAGATGAAAGGCGCACGATAGCACCGAATCTCTGGCCTGCCACTGAATGCCTTGAACGCTCTGACAAAGCTGTCAAAGCTCATTTTGCCTCCAACCGCCACGGCGAACTTCATCTGCCATTCGCAATAAGCGGCGGTAGTAGCCAGACGCGTATTTCAGGCCTTGTCAAAGGGCCGGCTGATATAGCAGCTGAAGCCCTGTTCAGAGCCGCTCTTTCTGTCTTATTTTGAGCCGTGTATACACACTGTATTCCAGCCTGTTTGTTGCCAAATACAGAAAGTGGACAGAAATCCAGATGGATTGCTTTAAAGGCTTCACATGCAACAAATTGGATTAGGGGAGCACTGTGTACATGTGGCTGATTTAAAACAGGGATTAGAAACCTAGCAATGGAGTTAATGACTAGTTTATTTCTTATCACCACCTGTGGCAGGATTGTTTATAAATTGTGCTCATTAATTCGAATTTAAATGGTAATTTAGCAGATTTAAGACATGTAAGACATGTTTTGTTTTTGTTTTTTTGTTGTCTTTTTGTGCATAGAAAATATAGTATAGTTCTACAACTTTAAGTATACTGTAACTGTTTCACAGTTATTGTGTTGTGACTAATTAGTGTATACGTTAGTTGTTGTCAGTATTTTTTGTGCTTTCATAGGTTGGTCAGGTAAAGTATAATGCACTTTTTTTCCCCCAGTACTAATTGATGCTGCGATTTGAGGCTTAACTGGAATTCACCTTCAATCTAACTGTTGAAGACTCTTAACAAAATCTTGTTGTTGCAATTTTAAGACCACGACCCTTAAAAAAAAAAACGTTGTCATAGCTTAAAAGTTGTATACCTTAGCTTTATTCAAGAGTTTCACAACCAAATTAAGCATGAGTAATTAAATGTAGCCCATTCCATATACTGTAACATTTAGTTTTATCATTTTAAAACCAAGTGCAGCATTTAAACTATGCAAAATAATGACGAATACAAAAGTTTACCATTTTGCTATCAGAAAAGTAAGTGTTACTGAGCAACACATATAGTATCTATTATTTTTAAATAATTCACTCCTACCACTTGGTATGTCAGTACGGGAATAGTATATAGTGCACCACCTGTAGGATTGTAAAGAAACCGCATCGTTTTGCCGCCTCAGATGCCTCAAAAGTCTTGGGTGCATATCAAGTGGCTGTGAGCATGCAGTCGCGTGCAGTTTGTACCGTATGCATGTAAGGCTGCTAACCTGACTAATTAGCCGACTTGGTGTGTAACGAATGGGTTTGAGACTAATAAATTCTAGGATTTGGAGAATAAGGCTTATGATAATCTAAACGTTTCATAATGTAACACCATAAATATGCATTTCTGTTGGACCACTCAGAAGCTTGTGCACTCAGCACAGAATTGGTACTGTCCAACATGGTCGGTCATGGCTGATCAATCTGAAAAACGGCCAATTCCGGTCACTGAATCATTTAAAAATCGATTTTGAAGTCAATGTGGAGGTACATCAATCGGGACACAAAAGAATCGCGATTCATAACTGAATTTAATTTTTTCTCCAGCTCCTAATGCTTCATTTTTTTTCCCTTTTGCTTTGTGTCAGATGTAATGTGGTGGTATGTTTGTCTTGTCAGCTGTGGCCTTTTCCTGTCCATTCTCAAGAACAAGAACAACCCCTGCAGTGGTGTGTGAAAACAGGAAGTGTGTGTACGCGCCACAGGAGCAGTTGGCTTTTATGTAGAAGGGCACTCGGGGGAGCTCTACCTGCTAAAGGAGGAGAAGGAGAAAGCACTGCTTCCTCTCTTCATCCCTGTATACCTTTGCGCAGTGCAGTACATCACATTTAGCACACAGCAAAACCATAACGTCATCATCGCACCGTACAGTAAATCCCTCGGATATTCTGTCTAAACTACAGTATGAACTTTTCCAACTCGAACCACAGGTGGCGCATTAACGGACCCATTTGGCTTGCATCAGGCCATCTTCTAATGCAAACTAATGAAAGGCCTTGTCCTTCTTTTGGCCTAATTTTCAGCACCGGTGCCTTCATTTTAAAGTCAAAGGGGTCGGCAGAGCTTGACGGTTATCACACCGTTTCTTCGGCTGTGCAATATTCAGGGCGCTGCAGATGTTCATGAATAATGTCCATACGTTCACCGCTGGAGGTGGGGTCGGAGGAGGAGGGTGGAGGAGAGGGAGAGGGCCAGATGAATTACACAGAGGGGGGATCCGACAGGGCGCTCCGAGCTTTGTGATCATTCCAAAGTTCTAATAATCTCCCTCACCTTGCCTATTTTGCCCGTAATGAAAGAGAATAGGTGATTGCGCCCTGGGCTATGTTCACCCGCGTCTCCCAAGGAAGAGTGCGGCCGAGGCCAAGAAATGAACTCTGAACGAGCGTCGAATTGGCTCTGACAGCGTGATAGACAGTGACACCGGTTCTGTAGCATAACAGACGCGGTGCTAATTGTTTATCCATATTTTAAACAAGGTGATTAAGAGTGTGAAGCGAGACCATGCATGTAAGGAGTCGCCTCAGTATGGGCGTTTTTTTTTTTTTTTTTTTTTTTTACTTCTCTCTTGCTTTTTCTTCCTCTGTCTTTGAAAAAAAAAAAGAGGAGGGAAATATAAATCCCCCACCCGTAATACAAAATGCTTTTCTGGATTCAAGCAGCAGCGCCTGACTGAGCACAATCCCAGACCACCGTGTCTCTGGCCCTTTGTCCTAGATGTTTAAGCGCTAGTCTTGGTCCTGCTGGGCTCTGCTTGTGATGCAGCCGCTCCCAGCCGCCTTGTATTCTTTTCTAAGTGGCCACCTTTGTGGGGAATCTTGTGTGTGTCAGCCGACGTTTGCGTTTCATGTGCGGGGGGCTCCGGGGGGGGGGCTCTTTCTCTTCATACACTCTCAACGGGATCTAACTTGGCCATCCTTTATGGCTGAAACTGAGCCTATTCACCTTTGTTCACTTAACACACGCTCAAGCGCCACCCACATCTATATAAATAAATAAATATATATATATAGCATATAAATAAATAAATAAATAAATATATATATATATATATAGCTCAACTAAAACATCTTTATCTGTCCTTTATCTGTTTATAAAACATCTTCATCTCTCCATCCGTCCAACAGCAGAATTGAATTTCACTCTTGTCAGCCAAGAACAGAAATCTGATGCTGCAGTGGCCACTAAGCTAAACTGGATAACTGAAGATTGAAAAAACATATCTCTTATATTCAACTTGTCCAATTTAGTGGTGGAGACATTTGTATTTTAGCCGGAGCTTTACACATTTGAGTTGAATGTCACATTCTAGGGTATAATTTTCTACAATGAAACGAGACAAAGTTTTAACGTCTCAAAAAAAAAAAAGGTATGCTTGTATGATAAAAATTCCAACAACCAGTCTATCCCCCCCCCCCTCCTCTTGAGTAGTCCAGTTTGTTTCGCTTGTGCCTTTTGAACGACAGGAGTGGAGTACAACTTACAGTAATATGCCCTTCTGTGATTGGCTCCTGTCTGCTTGCTTTATTTGTTTTTGTTTTGCTATAATCATTCAAACCACCCTGGCCGTTTTTCTTGGACTTCTCACATCAACAAGAGTAAAATTGCTCTTCATTGTGAACATTTTCATTCCTGCTGATACATGATTGGATAATTTCATAGGGTATCTACGGGTAAAGTTATTGTCCACCCTAAGTAACTACCCCTCCCCAATAAGCTCTTCTCTTTGTACGTGTAGATGGTGACATCTTTCAGCTACATCTCCAGATTCCAAATTATCATATATTCATGCTATACTTTGACCCCGAGCCCACACACACATTTGACAGATGTCCAAACACCACATGCATGCTTCCTTGAATGTTGTGATATCTGAAAAGGCACCCAGACCTTTAGTCCAGTATGAGAGCAGTAGGGGAGCATAAGACCAACAGAGCAGAAGATGAGAGTTGAGAGGATGAGAGTCCAGTGACGTGGGGGGGCATCGGGCACTCTGAATGGAAAGAATAGGGTGCGAGAAAGGACGGGCCCAGAGGAAAAGATCAAGAGGGAAGGGTCAGTTTGAGCTGAGGAGTTTTTTTTTTTTTTTTTTTTTGCATGTGTTATGCAGTCCTTGAGCCTTTGGTCCGTTTTTTCCTGGACGTATTTCTACACAAGAAGGTCACCAAGCTCTACATATCAAAGCTTGGCTTGATCCATGTGACTCCATGGCCACGAGGATCTTTTGCTCTCACTTCACTCTCCAGCTTTCATCCTAAGTCCGTTGCCTACTTCTTCTGGCCTCGCAGGACCCTTTGACGACCTCACATGCCCGTCTGAGGTGAGGTCCAGTGACTGTGCGTTACGAACTGCCTGCCCTGGAAACTGGGTGAAGTTCTAGCAGCCGGAGAAGTTTCCCGAAAGCTTCTGTATCGCTGACCTTTCTGGCACAACCTGATCACCCACACGTTCCTAGTCGTGTCTCTATACAAGCAGATCTCCGGACCAAAACCCGAGCAAACATGCAGCTCCGTAGTGAGCTTTTAGGAGGCACTCCACAACAACGCAAGTTCAGGTCAGGGAGATGCGGAGATCAGAGGTGGAGTTGAGTCTTCAGCTCTGTTGTCCAGCTGAGGCTCCGTATATCTTCAGTAGAGAGAGAGAATAAATGCAAATATATGCGTTTGTGTTATTTTTGTGTGTGCGTTTGTTTTCTAGCTTTATATCAAACTCTTATTAATAAAACAGTATAGATCTGCCAAAGCTTTACGTCGGGCGCAATGAAAAAAATTCCCAGTTGTGTCTCGTTTTCCTAACCAGATAACCAATATTCACTTAGATAATTAAAGAAATCGCGTTTGATTATCGTCACAAGGCCGCTGTCAGCTCCGCAGCTCGAAGTAAAAAAAGGAAGTTACAGTGATGTGGGCGATGGGAAGTGGGGGGTGTATGGGGAGTGAGGCAAAAGTTTCATCATGTGAATATTTCATCATTATAAAGAATGCGTGCAGGCTGTTAGACTGCGTTAAGGATATATGCCAGGTAGAATTTGATACCGTTATGACAACACGACTGCGCGATTCTGATCCAAAAAAGGGCCGATTCGGTTTCCTGGTTTTCTGTAAACAGCAACTCTGACGTCGGTTCCAGCTACGAGGCAAATCGCAGGTTTAGGTTCACCTCCACTCGTTCAAGTATGTTATCGCTTGTATAGTAAGAACTTTTTGAGAAAAAAGAAAGAAATTAGATTATTGAGCTTCCAGGAAGTATTCGTTTATTTAGCCGTGCCTATTTCAAAAGTGAATCCAGAGGTAAAAGAAAATCTTTAGGACTTCAGAAAGTTTGCATGTTTTTTCTCTGTAACTGTAATTAATTTAAGCACAGAGACAAAGGCTGATAAGGGGAACGCTCGTTTATTGTTGTTGATAAAGTAAATAATAATAATTAAAAAAAACTGTTTTGTGGATGTTTCTGAATGTTAAATGTAACTGTAAATGAATAAAAAGGCTAACAGTTTCTCTAATATAAGATGAATAAATTCTTGGACATCCTGTTGATCCCACTTCCAGGTCGTAATGCTATCACATCATTGTGTTGATTATTTTCTTACGTCGAACTGTACACCACGTTGTGTTGAATTCCTTACTCCACAATATTTTGCTCACACATTTTATCTCTTATTAAAGGATTTCTTTTTTCTTTTTACCCAGACATTTTAAAAACTTAATGAGTTGAAGAAAAAAAAAACACTCCTGGTGTCCGGTTTGCTAGTCTGTTTTATAAATTATGGAAACAAAATAAGAAAAAAAAATTCTGCTCTTCACTTATATGAGTAATTAGTTTAAGTGTGCATTTTTTTTCTTCTTTTTTCACCGTAAACAGTTCAGCCAAGGATGACTTAATTACCGTGTAATTGACTGTATTAAGCTGCATGATGAAAAAGTGTGCGCTCCGAAGCACTGATCTCATCTGCGAAGCCTCTTATGAGAGCGCAGCGCAGCACATATATATGAGAGAGAGAGAGAGAGAGAGAGCAATCAAGCAAGACAGGCTTTTATGAATTATTCATCATATTGATATGATATCTCTTTGCGATTGTTTGGTCCATTAATATTTGACGAAGATCATTTACTTTGAGACCGAATGTGACAGTGTTTGGTAAATTAACATTTAAGGAACGTGTGTGTTTGTGTGTGAGAGAGAGAGATTTCTTAATTATTTTAAGTAGTTTGTAAGTATATATTGTAGATTATTTCTCTTTCCTTTATTTGGCGCTTTTACTTGTCAATGTAAAAAGGCCCATCTTTTTTATGTTTATTTTCATTTGCGAATCGACATTTAAGGCCGTACTAATTGCTCTTAGCGCAGTGTCTGACTTCCGCTCATTTCTGTCATTGTGCAAATGAAATTCATGCTCAAGTCTAATTTCCCTGAAGCAAATTATGCCGTACATGATGTACATGAAGTGGGTTTAATGGAGCTGCGTGCACCAAGGCCGCTCAGAAATAGCAAACACTCCTTCGGTTATGTGTGTGTGTGTGTGTGTGTGTGTGTGTTGTTTTTTTTCCCCCCTTTCCTGTCTTTATAAAAGCCCTCTGAAGCGCACCGTGCCACCTAGTGGCAACAGTTGATGCCGTGTTTTCTCTTGGCATGCCTTTACACTTTTGCCCTCATTATTCCAATCAGCTACGGGGCTAAATTTCCTTTAATCGAATTGTTTGTCGTCTCGTTCTTTACGTATGTGTTAATAAACAGGTGTTTAACTTTATATTTGATTCCATGCAAGTAAACTTGGCTTTATGCTACTGTGTGTGTATGTGTGTGTATGTGTGTGTATGTGTGTATGTGTGTGTATGTATGTATGTGTGTGTATGTGTATGTGTGTGTGTGTGTGTATGTGTGTGTGTGTGTGTGTGTACACATGTTGAGTTCTTTATTCAAAGGGACGTTTTTCCAATCGTGTAACGCGGTACTGAATATTATGTTTGTCATCCGGTGCGGCTCTGATTTATCACGATTCCTCCAAGCCTGACATTCAGATTCCATTTGAGTGGCATTTGAATGTAAAACCCTACACACACACACACACACACACACACACACACACACACACACACACACACAGAGATAATTTCCCGTACACAATTAAACATTAAAACACACCAAACACTTTCTTTGTGTGCAAGGTTTTTTTTTTGTTTGTTTTTTGTTCAAGTTCATACTTGCCTGATGATGTGATAATGGCGTTTCTATAGTAACGGCTTATGCTGATACTATACAGTGCTGTACTTTACACAGGTTGGTTGTGTCCCATGAAAGGATTCGTGTGGAATTGTGGACAGTTTATGGTCTGGAAGGAGTCTCCAGTTCTAGCTGGAAGCTTTTTAGGATTACGCAAGTCTGCACTTTTCTTATTACGTTCCACAGTAAATAAAAACAGATAAAACAAAGCATGATTTAGTGAAACCCAGAAAAGGGTGTGGCCTGTTCAAGGATTGGGTGGGTTCTAATTTGCATATTAATTCAGTCTGATTAATGAGTATGAAAGTGCAGGTGTTGTTAGTTTTATGTTTTTATATACCTCTTTTTCTCTTGTCTGTCGTGTTAAATGTGTTGTAATTGTTTTTTTGTTGTTGTTGTTGTTGTTTCTTTCTCTCAGTCTCAAACAAAATCCGTAGCCACTAAACATCTGCTGGCCTCCAGGCGCTCGTCCTCCTTCGCTCGTCCGCTCCATCCTGCCCTCCATCTCTCTCACTTTCCTGCGGTTGTGTAGTTTTAATCAGGCTGTTTGGACTTCAGAGGGAATAAGAGATGGCCTGTAAACCACCACTCTCTGTTTCGTTCTCACCACCAGTCTCTCCGTCCCTCAAGATATTCCTGCTTTCCTTTCACCTCCCACACACACACTCACACACTCGCAAGCCCTTCCCATTTGTGCTTCATTTCTTTACCTCTTTTCGACTTAATATAATTCTTTACCTCAGATCCTACACAGAATATCTTTTTTTTTTCTAGAGTCAATGCATCTGTAGATTATTTTAAATCCTTAATAACTTTTAAATAAAGTACAGTATGGTCACCAAATCATTAAAATGATCACCACGCTTTATTATCTTCCAGTTTCCGAATGTGTTTTATTCCTCACACTTTCCTGCGATGCGCCAAGAATTACTTTTTTTTTTTTTTTTTTGTCATCAAGCATTATCTTTTATCACGGAATATCAAAGAAGCACATACAGTAATTACCAGTTGTCACGTATGCTGTAGCAGCTATAATCCGTCATTTCTTCACAGGAAACTTCACAATACTGTATCATCAGTCGTGCTGAACAATTTAGTCGATTATGTACAGTAGTTAAATCGATCTTTTGTCTCTCAATTCAATGAGGTCTAGATTTTCTTAGGTGTAAACTTGACTGTTAGAATAAATTCAAATTCAAATTTTATTTGTCACATACACAGTCATACACAGTATAATATGCAGTGAAATGCTTATACGAATAGTTTATAAAAATATACAGTACCACATAAACCTAAATCACTTGCATCTTCCACAAAAACTCTCTTTATTTATTTATTTATTTATTTTTTAAAAGACTGTTGCTGCTTCTTCTTTTGAGTTTATGGACGGTCGGTGCATTAATGCCACCTACTGGACTGGAGCATGGTGCAGAAGATTACCACTTTGTACGAGACCTGACATTTAAAATATTTACCAGAAACCAGAAAGGATACAAATTGCTCATCAAAAAATCTTTTAGCTGCTTTTAATACTGTAAGAATGTGTGAGGAATATAGTGGTTTGAAATAAATCGCCCAAGTAACTTGAAGTGATGTTGCATCTAATTCAACAGAATCAATTAATTCACAGCGCTTATCAGTAATCACACATTTGTTAATCGGTTTATGTGGCGCTTCCGACATATACAGTAAGTCCATGTGTAAGTTACTGTAGAAACGATAAACTAGAACATTAGTCAACACCTTGTGATGAATGCATTACTGTGCCATTAGTAGTGTTTTATCAACTTTTAAATAAGTGATACTTTAATTGTTTCTAATCTAAACACATGTTTTAGCCAGTCCATGCTTTCCCAGTTAGACCATCTGTTCTTCCTCCTCTTCCTCCTCCTCCTCACTCCATAGTGAGTAGTGTAGTGAGATGTCAAAGATTATGAGAACTAGAAGCGTAAAGATAAACTAGCGGAGGTAAGCAAGCGGTATACAGTATATTTCACGCCTCACCAGGGGTGTGCACCTGCTTCAGGGGCTTCCCTGCTACAAGGAGCTAGCCCTGCACACAAACATGCACACACACAAACACACTTTTTGGTAGTCAGACCAGAGTAATTAATCACAAAGGACCAGGATGGCTGATGTCTGGTTTGATTGAGAGGCCCCAGGCTGGACTGGACAACTAGGGACTAGGGGGGGAGAGAGAGAGAGAGAGTGTGTGTGTGTGTGTTTGTGTGTGTGTGTGTGTGTGTGTTTGTGTGTGTGTGTGTAATGGTTTAGGGCTCTATTTTGGGGAGGGAGAACACCCCGAGATGAAGATACAGGCAGTTAAGATCGTGGCGTCCTGAGAGGATTCCCGTCTCTCAGACACGCAGTAATTGCTTGACTGTAAACTATTTTCTCGGGCTTCTGAAATCTAAAGCAGGACTTCACATGATCTCTCTTTCTCTCTCGTCTCTCTCGCCTCCTTTTTGTGGTTTCATAATGCCACCTTGGTTTTCTTTCTTTTTTTTTTTCTTTTTTTTTGTTTAATCATCCTGCTGTTGCATGTAGCCGAGGGAGAAAAAAAAAAACAACCTGCTTGCTTTCGTTCTCTCCATGTGGGAGTCTGTCGAAATGCCCTAAAGCTAGGAGAAAGGTTTTCCTGGTCAATATTGCATCCTGGGGAAATGTGTAAATATTTGCTCCAGCCATTTTAAAAACACGCTTCTCTTCGGCTCATCATTCCTTTATCATAGTGTGTATTGTACAGTACGTTGTGTACACATTAACGTCTTCTACCTCAATGTGTAGGAACATGTTGGTGTATAATGTAACTGTCGACACTCGGTACCATACTGTAGCAATGACAAATAAATATGTGTTTATAAACGTATGTACTTCAGTATATATTCAGTACTGTATAACCCTTTCTGGTATCTACAGTTCACTCGTATGCGCTATAGTTTAGAAATAAAACATGACTCCAGTGGTTCGCAAACATAAACTATTCCGGCGACGAGATATCATACTTTTATCAAAAGAATATTTTTAACCGTAATCGGGAGCAGTCACAGAGCCAAGTTCATTCTTGTTAGGACTTGGACTGAACATCACCCTGTTACATTACGCACTGTGTGTGTGTGTGTGTTTGTGTGTCATGTTTCTGAGAAAGTTCTCCATCTTGTAGACTTTCCCTCTGGAAATTGAGTTACATATTTCATACAGGAAATTATTATTAACAATTGGAAATCTTTCCTTGTCAAGATCAGTCGAGACACTTCAGCTTCATAATCCAAAATGTTTAGCAGGTTTTTTTTTTCCCCACACCCATAAACATGCCCCAACCCCTCCCCCCACCACTGTTATCCTTTGCATGAATAAAATTCCACAATTTTGATGAATAAATGCCTCAAGGCTTTCTAGTTAGCCCAATATCTCCAGTTTTGCAGGAAACACTTCGCACACACTTTTTCAACGCAAGGAACCGAGAAGCACCGATGCTCCGGATATGCCGCTTCGTGCCGTCTAGCTGGCAGGGATCGTACCTGATGAAATCATATTTCTGTTCCATATTTTGATCAACTTCTCAAAGCTAAAAAATAATAATCAAAAAGTAAAAGACCTAAACAGTGTCTTCTAACTAGATGAATGAGGAATCACACTGCTGTTATCATTTAACATGCAGCAGACAAACTGATGCCAATGAAGATCACGGTCTCAGTATTGCATCTCGATTAAAAAAATTAAAGATTTTTTTTTTTTTGCACACTGTGTATCATGTTGTTTTCTACCCTGCCTGTAACTTTTTAATTTACCATTCTCTGTAAATATAAACTTTCAATAAACAGCGAACGCTGCCTCACAGGCACTTAGGCGCAATCCGATCTGTCTCCATCTCCACCCCTACAGTACAAGCGTTGATTTGCCTAGCATGCCTTACGCGCTTCAGGGCGGGCTTTTGTGTGGCGGCCGCACACTCGAATTTAATAACCTATCTCACGTGTCTGCTTAATATCATCTCCGGGGGGCCGGCGACCTCCTTCAGTCCGCCCCGATTATCCCAATGAATTGTTTCTTTTCAAAAGAGTAATAAGAAGCGGGTGAAAAAAAAAAAGGGAGGGGAGAGCGGGGAGTGGCCCGTTAGCCCTCCTGCATCGGATAAATCAGATTGCATTTTAGATTTTATTGAATCTAAATTGCGGGTCCCTCAAACAAGTAACCATCAATCACTCGCCTGATAATGGAGCCCGGCCCGATTCCACCTGATGTTTTCGCCTTATTGTGTCGGGTTGTAACGAGCCACTGTTGCTAATTGGACCGGCATGTTTGTACAGTACGTGTTCACCCGAGTACATTGATACCAGTTCTGGCACGAGCACGCATGCAGCGGTAACAAGGACAGTTTAAATGAAGCACAGCTCTGCGTGGCTACATGGCTCCAGGGAACCGAGGCTGCAATTACACGCTCAGGCGCTCGCAATTGGATTTCGACGGAGAACGCATTTAGTCGTCTCCATGGCCGAAATGGAATGAAGTGCAGGATGAAGTCAAAGTCTTTAGCCGTGCGACACAATCTGCCTAATCGGATAATCCGATAAAGGACTTCCTCTAAAGGATCCTCGGTTTACACTTCTAATCAGTGAAGAAGGCGATCTCTTGCGTATACACGGTCATACGTACATGCGCATTAGCATGAGGTTTAATACCATTACGTTATGTAGGATACTGATACTGGAATGAGACCAAATTTGTGTTTTGCATAAAAATGCACACGAGCCAACATGATGTACACAGTGGATCAGATTTCAGACCTAGCCGAGACAGTTGCATGAATAATATGTTAAAAGCCTCTGAACTTCAAGATTTACAAATAAAATGCATGAGACGTTTTATAATTATAGTTGTGAAGTCCATGATAACGCCCATTATTTACAGTGTTCTACTTAATAATTAGATTTTATTCATTAATATTAGTATTAAAATGCATAAATATAGACTTCCTTTATCCAGTGCACACGAGCTCCTGGTGTGCACAAGTGTGTGTGTGAGTGAGTGAGCATACTGTACTTTCACATCCACACACTGCAATGTTGTTCATCGTTGTAATGTCAGATTGTCTGAATGCTGTGGGTGTGTGAGTGTGTGTGTGAGTATGAGATGATCCATAGGGGTAAAACAGAGATTTGTACTGGTGTATTCAGCACAATGAAGATAGGCACTGATGCTTTTTTTTCCCTCTTTGTTTGTGGGGGCAGATGTCCCGTGAGGCCCAGCAGAGACGAGAGACGGACAAACAGTTTGATATTGCACCACCGCCCCAAGCACAGTGCAGAGACGGAAAAAAAAAAGAGAGAATGCTGTTTAAAAAAAAAAAGTCGAGCTCAGTCTATATATGTATTTATCAGTTTTGACTTGTGTGCGCGCTTGTTCACGTGTTGGAGGGTTAAAAGCATCACATCGTTGTTCTTTGACAGCGTAGCCTCACTTATCAGCTCGCTTATTCTTGCTTCAAGTACGTACGAGCTCGTCACGAGGACGACCTCGGAGCTTAATCTTCCTTTGACATTGACACACTCTAACACACCCACAAATGCGCCTTTTCCTAATCCAATCACCCTCGATCTTGTTATTCAGTTAAATTTCTACTAAGCGTACACAAGCGCGGTTAACTTCTATCAGGATTCCGTAATAACCATGCAGCGCGCTTGTTTTCCTCCTTTCACTCCCTCTTTATTTAAAAAGTTGAAACTCATTGAAGGTAATGATATAAGGGACTCGATTTCGCGTAGCCGCACTCATCAGCGAGTAAAATGGCAATAAAACCGAATTGCACTTGGGAGACACGAGCGTCGAGGAATAAATGATGTGCAGGAACAGAGGCGTAATTAATTTACAGGCTGTATCGATAGTCCTGCCACACTCCCCGCTATATTTCTTAATCTCCTCTAACATCTTTATTATTCGGAGGAAAGCAGAGTCAACAGTCTAAATGAATTGCTGAAAGATTCGTACACAAAAGCAGCTCCTCAGCGTTGGGATTGCTCTTAAGCTTTTAATTAGGGCACCGACAAAAAAAGCTTTTGATGTGAGCAGCGGGGGGAAAAAAAATGAAGAGGTGCTTGGAAGGAAATATGTACACCACTTCAAATGACACTGAAGAGCACTTTAGTAGGCAAATATTTGACAACTCACTCAGTAAATGTGTCTATTCGCACTAAATCTGTGGTAATTATGCCATTAAAAAAAACTGTCGATTCTATACAGCAATGAAGTATATAGTGAATGTCGATGTTGTAAATGCTTGTCCAAACTTGACCGTACTTTTTTTTTTTTCTTCTTCTTCTTCTTTTCTCATTCCCATTTTCAGCTAAAACAGACGAGGCACTGAAAGCAAAGGAAAAGAAAGAGGAGGAAGCAAAGAAGATCAAAGAGGAAGGTGAACCAAACAGTGCTTTCACACACACACCTGTTTGCCGAACAGGAATCAAAATTCAAATCGATATTTCCGGTTCACTCGCATTTTGGTTGGAAGCCAACTTACCTTGTATGCTTTACAAGAGATAAAAGTTTTATGCCATTTAAAAAACTTTTAAGTAAAATTAACGATTTAACTGGTTGGTTTAGACATAGCTGGACAGAGAGGAGGTTTTAGGCAATGAACCAGGGCTTGACATTCGCACCCGCCCACCCGCCAAATGCGGGTAAAATTCGGCTTTGACGGGTAATAACTTTAGTCTCACTAGCCACTTTGGTGGGTTGTTTTTTGGTATGACAATATATTTTTGTTGTAGTTTTCTCTAAAGTCATCCGATATAATAAATGCATGGCAACGTAATATTACGGGTATAAAATGCGCATGAATGTAATGAGGACATTTAATACCTTACTCTACACATGCATTGCGCGAGCACACACACACACACACACACACACACACACACACACACACACACACACACACACACACACACACACACACACACACACACACTTTTACTTCCTGTTTGATGTGTGTGTATCATTTCCTTAAAGGGCTATTGCTTCTCAACAGGATGAGAATGTTTGCCCCTTTCGCAGGTTATTTACTGATTATATATAAAAAAAAGTCATCACTATTAAAATCTATTTCGATTTCATGTTGAATGATAGAAAAATCATCAATTGATTGAATTACCTTACACTTTAAAGAGTCAACACTACAAGATAGACCAGAGTCCATTGTCCTAACTCAGAATTCTGATATAATAATACATAATGAATAATAATACCTGATAATAGTACACAACACACTCAAATGATAAATGTTCTGAGTTGCTGTACTTTTAATATCAGAATGAGTTCAGTTGTACTGAATCTGTTATTTTTCAATTTCATGTGGTAAGAGGCTTGAATTTGAGTTCAATAAGCAGAATATACTGTTCATGTTTGCATGTTTTTATATTGGGATCTTAACAGTACTGAATACTTGACTACTACTATAGTGATACAGTGTATGCTGTCATTTATAAGTAAATCTAGATATAACAGACATTAACGTATCATGGTGAAGAAAAAAATGGGATTTTCTGGTAACAAAATTGTGGCTAGTAAAAGGCTGAATGGCGAGTGACTCTGGAAATCCACTAGCCACATTGGCCTAGAGCAAAAAAGTTAATGTCAAACCCTGCAATGAACATATGGCTAAAATGTCTTGCGCTTTCATAATGACCTGTCGGTCATTTCTGTAAACTAAGATTGGTGGAATTGTTTAGTTCCTGTCCCTCCCAGTCATGCTATAGTGTGCGTGACCACGTAAAAACTTAGATTAGAAAATGTGTCATATTGAAAATACTGAATCTCTGTTTAAAATGTAGTAAGTAAAAGTACAGGTTTCTCATAAAAAAGAAATGTATAGTAGAAGTAAAAAATTTCATATACGGAAAATGTAGCTTAGTAGTACCTTGGCCAAGGAATTCTCCCTTTTGAATTCTCACCCGAATCATCGGCATACAAACCATTTTCCACATACAAATGAACAGCAGCCAAGGTGCGTGTATGCCTGGGAGACGTTCAAAACGTGTTTGCATCAGTGGAAAGCCAGTGGTTTGCAAAACAAGTTTATACATTTTTACAGATTTTTTTTTAGTCAGAGAAAGCTGTTGCGAAAGAGTCAACCCACGATACCAACGTTGCCTTCAGCATGCATTCAAAAGCGATGTGATTTTTCACACGTTTGTTTGGAACATTGGTAGTATTTTTTTGGTGGCTGGAACAGATTATCTGCATTTACATCATCTCTTATGGGAAAATTCGTATTACAATACAAATTTTTCGCTCAAAGAACTCGACTTCAGAAGTTGTAGTAACAGTTAAATAGTAATCATTGAAGTAGTTAACTTGTAGCGTGTAAATATGAGATTAGTAGACTTAGTAAAGGCTTCGATACTAAATCTACTATAAATAACACCACATGCAGGATTTATTTTCTCTGTTTCTCAGGCCAAATATCTAGTATACACACATGAAATTTTTGCATTTCTACAACTGTACTAAGCACATCAGCTTATTTGCATCTTGTGGCTCAATTTACGGTGCAAGATTTCTTCTGAATCAGTTCCTGCATTTTTGGGATGATTTAGAGAAAAAAAAACTAGTGTTTTTACCCAGATGCTCTCAGACCTGTCGCTTTATTCTACACCCAAGGTTAATCACAGTGTTTTCTGCTTAAACAGACCACACTGAGGAAAAAACGGTTTAGTGGTGCCACAGTTCAGTTCAAACAGATTAAAATGCCGCATTTATGCAGCACCAGATATGTTCTCCAAATTAAGGATTTGTTGTAAGTAATGAACTATGCAATAAAATGTGTATGTACTGTATATGTATATGCACTATGGAATATGTTGTATTTTTTGGTATGTAGGACCCGCAGGAGGGGTGGGGGGGGAACACAGGTTAGTCCAATGAGGGTAAAGATAGTAGTAGTAGTAGTTTATAGTGTGAGGATAAATATTTCCGAGCAGTATGGAAGCAATCTGTCACAAGTGCATCCGAAATACACACGTAAAAACAGATTTTATTAGAAGAAAAGTGCTGGGTTGTGCAGATAGTAAATATTCCATGTCTCCCCTCCTCATCTTCTCAACACACACATTCAAATGAAGTCAGGAGCAATTTGCAGGAGAGCACCAAAACGTGATAGGTGCAATAAAAGCCTTCAAATTCCATAATGAAATTAAGTCCGGATGTGGTGCAGGGCATCGCTGAATGAGAAAATGAAATCTGTGATGGCCTGATTATCATCCGCCTCTGGTGCGTGCATGTTTCTGAATATGTATGGAGATGTTTGTGTGTATGTTTGTGCATGCTCGTGTGTGTGTGTGTGTGTGTGTGTGTGTGTGTGTGTGTGTGTGTGTGTGTGTGTGTGTAAGGCTTCATGATAATCTAGAAGTCAAAGTGCATGGCTTATGTATGTCTAGGATTAAAAATCTAACTCACATCTATGAGGTGTAATAAGATCTCTGATTGGATCTAACAGGGGTCTAAGTGTGTGCTTAGTTGTCAGATATTGATCTTCACAGTCTTGTTTATTCTGTGATTAAATATATTTATGTCTGGTAAGCCCCCTATATAGTGTTTATCTGTATATGGGAGGGGGGGGAAAAAAAGACTTGTAGTTTGACCTTTTGCCAAGAAATGAATTAATCATCTTTTCTTTCCCATGCTTTTTTTGTGTGTGTGCGTGTTGTTGTGTATTACCATGGGATGTATTGAGCGCCGGCTTTTCTCTTCATCCATTATATTACTGGCTGCTTATTTGCTGTAGGACATTGAGTAAAATAGCACAACACAGCCTACACAAACACGAGTTTATGGAGGCTCAGAAACTAATAACTCGCAAACATAATTCGCAACAGTGGAACGCTTAAATTCTCTATAACAATGTAATCGTTGCATTCCGTAATGCTAGTGTTACAAGGGTATGGTTTTTGTAAGTGCTTTTTTTTGTTTGTTTTTTAAGCTAAAAATTGAGTTTATTTCCGGGTGTTAACAAATATGAGGGAACATTATGAACATTTCACAAATACGACAACCTCAACCCTGCTTTAAAGCTCTCAAGTGGCACGAAAGAAAAACACGGGTCTTACTTTTTGGAGATCATGAGTTAGAATTCAGATGACGCTACAGCTATCTGTTGCGGGATGCCACGTGAGAAAATACGCCATGATATTTCATTTTCTCAATCACGAGACAAGCGTCGATCGTAGCCATCAAGTTGAAAAGATTGGCTTCACATTTCTGGGAGGCAGCACCACCGAGCTCATGATGGATTAATGCTGTTGACAAAACTAACCATAGTTGTTTGAATAGCAGGATCAAAGAGTTTAATAGATTTTTTTTTTTTACACAATTGTTTAAAAAAAAAAAGGGCATTTCAGGTCTGTGTTGTACCTACGTATTACACAGAAAACTAAACAAAAGGCAAAATGCTTAATTATTGTCTGACATTTTTATTCAGAATTGCTTGAAATTTTCACATGGTGGAAACAATCCAGCCGTTATTATATCTTTTTTTATTTAATACCAGCAATCAATGATGCGCCACACGCTCATCGAGTTCATGTTGCCGAAGTCCCTGAAGCTGCGGTACTCTCCGGGTTTAAAGTACATCCTGCCTCTGTAGTGGGGCTGCTCGTACATGAGCCAGTGGCCATCCGTCACGTGGCACGAGTGGCATCCGCCGGACCTGCGGTAGCGATCCTTGATGGAGTCGCAGTCGTCACTTATCTCCATCATCTGGCCCATGAAGTTCTCTCTCTCTCATAGATCCTCATTCTGTAGGAGCCCCTGTACTGTTTTGAAGATGATATTAGCCATTGGAGTGGGGAAAAAACTGTTTGTGATACATATGTACTGTAGGTGAAAGTGAGTTATCAAACGTCAGGTATTACATCGCACAGGTTAGTTTTGCACTATGGACAATAGAGTGCAGGTGGAATGTATCAAAGTTTCCATTTTGGAAATGGAAAAAAGATCAGTTGGCAAATGCTGAATCTTCCTGATTCTTCAACGGAATTGAGAGTTTTAATTCTAATTGATTTTCTCCCTAATTTAGTCATGTCCAATTCCTCCATGTCACTAGGGGGCTCCCACATTAAGTCTAGTACTACCACTTAGTCGGCACCCATGACACCAGCCGACCGCATCTTTTCGAACTGCGTAACACACTCGGAGGACAGCGCTATCCGCTTCATCTGTGTGCGCGAGCTCACAGGCGCCCCTGGCTGTAGAGCCGTGATTAATGTGGGAGCACTAAGTACCTCTTATCCCTCCCCTCTGAGAGAGCTCGGCCAATCAGCTCTCTCTAGACCTCCGGCTGCGAGAGGTTATAGCATCACCCGGGAATCGAACTCGCAATCCCAATGCTCACAATATAATGTTATCATCATACCATGGGGATCATGTGGCAGGACCTGATGCAGTTGTTGCCCCAGCCCCACGCGCTCATGTAGTACTTCCTGATGAAGTACTGGTTTCCCATGATGTTGGGCCGATCGTACACCATCCAGCAGCCGCTCTCCACCCTGCACGAGTGACAGCGGCTCAGGTAGGAGGACACATCGGAACAGTCACTGCTGCACTCATAAGAGTGGCCCATGAAGTTCTTGTCCTCGTAAAAGATGACCTGTTTGTGCAAAAAGCTTAATTTCGCCATGTGGGAAAAAAAATGCATATTTTTTCTAATATTTCTTTAAGATACGTTGCTTACCCTGGCCATGGTGGTGATCAGTTTTGTAGCGTTGTTGGTGTATGTGATGTTCAACTGATGATCTGATACTGTAACCCCTGTCTTTTATATCCAACCCAAAACCAAGTAACTATGTGGTGCCTATTGTGATAAAACTCCTGATCAAGCAACATCGCACAGAGGCCCAAAAACAGCTGAAAGCCTTTTATCAAATTTCCATGTGACCCGGTCTAGAGAAGGCATGCTTTCGAATCGCTGCTGCAGGCAAGACAATGCAGTTTGCAGCGTGTCTTTTTTTATTTATTTTTTTTATACAGTATACTGTATCTATATAATATACTTACGTGTATTGTTTTTTTTTTTTTTTTAACATGCAATGATCCTTTAAATACGTTTTGTAATTCATGCAAGCTGGCAGGATGGTTTGATAAGAAAATGACCTTCAGAAATTATGGAGTTTTCCATCCTGTTCTTTTATTTTATTTGTGTAGGAGATTTAACAATTAGCAAACAAGCAGCTTTACACAAATCTGAATGTGATTCCTAATGAGGCGAGTAAAACTCTGCAGCAGAGGAGACTGATATGCTTTTTAACCAGCCTCTCTTCCCTGACTCTTCTTCATTTGTGGGCTCCTGGATATGAAAGACTAGAGGTATTTTGGTTTCCTGTTAGTGTGTTGCGTTGTTACGTCTGACTCCAAAATAAACCTGTAAATGTTGTTGAGGGCAGGTGTGGGTCACCCAGGGTTTTGAGCATCTCTATGTTTTATGCTATTCTTTCCTGCATCATTATACACCCGCAACCATTACAGATGTACATCTGTAGGTTCAGTGTTTTCCATTCCTGTAAAACAAACACTACAAAAAAAAGGTCAACCTTTTGGACACATTACAGCAGATAAAGGTCAAGAGTGCAAATCTGTCACCTTGTCATTCAGGAGTGGGTTTAATGTGATATGCAATGATACCCATAACAATCCTGAGCATTATGCGAAATCATGAATTCGGTGCGAATGGCAGGAAAATATTCTAATTACATATGCTAGTATTGATGTTTAGTAAGCACAGCGATAGACATCGCTAACGTTGATTTGTAGAGGTGTGTGATTAAATCGATTATGCAGTTCTTTTAATATTCCAGTCGGTCTGTTGAATCGATGGGTCAGTTTTCAGTCAAAATTGTTTGATTCAACTTGAAATCGATTTATGTTTTAATTTATTTAGTTAAACATATTGCTGAAAATTAACTGTTTGAAAATCTACAGCAAATGCAAACCGTTTCAATCATCCGCAAATAATACTCTTGTTTTGTAAGATTATCACATTATTGTGTTCTTTGAGATAATGGGCAGTTAGTGCACCGACTAGGGTTGGGTATCGTTTGGGTTTTTTTCGATACTGGTGCCAAATCGATACTTTGAAAACGGTACCGGTGCCAAAACGGTGCCTGAACCGATACTTTTAAGCCACAAAATTATAGTGGATGACTCAAGAATTAATTTTTATTGAACAAAAAAATGTATGCTTAAAATTGAACAATATATTAAAAGTTTAAAGTATATATGAATATGTAAGCTTCAAATTTTAGCAATTCTTTTGCAGAAATTTCACCATATTTGCCTTTTCTGGCAAAATACGACTCCTTTCCTGACTTATTGCCCTGCACAGGACATGTATAGCCTTCTTTGCAATGGGGTCACTGTTGTAGTACTACTAGTACAGGCTGGAAAGCCATAATTATAAACAGAATCCATGTTACATTAGTTTTTTACAAATCGTTTGACTATTTGTTAGCATGAATGCAAGATTTGCATTTTGCTATTAACGTTACATTATCCTACTATTAACCTGCAGAAAGTCTGCTGACGTCATCATAATCGGTGACTCCTTTTTGCTACAGTTGGTGTGACTGGCGCTGAGGGTCGTCCACACCGTTAGTGCCAGCTGTTGTCCACAAGCTGTTAAACACGGTGCCTCCCTCTGCTTTTAACTTTATTCCGTCTGCCCTCGAATGTTTCATTAGATTTGACGTGTTTCCGCCTTTACACGCAACTGCTGTGAAACATTTGCTGCACGTCGCGGTGCCGGAATACTTTCTTGTGAAATGCAGCCACACTTTCGACCGTTTAGTTTTAGGCATTTTAACGAGAGTTGTTTACTTTAGCATGCTAAGCTATTGGTAGACCACCTGCTGCCGTCAGAGCGAGTGTAACGTTAGTTACTGCATTCACGCGCATGTCGGATGGTCTCTCATTTCCGGATAATTTGTGCTTTTAATTTCTTTAATTTAATCTAATAAACTATTAATCTACAAAAATATGTGAATATAGAGAACAAATATTTCAATCGACAGTTCAGGCATTTAAGTGGCACCGAAATGAGGCACCGAAATTCGCGTTCTGTTTCGGTCCGGTACATACCAGTTCTATAGGTACCGGTGCCGTATTGGCACCGGCTTTCGGTACACAACCCTAGCACCGACTGGACCGTAGAGCAGAAGATTAGTGTCGGGTAAGGTGAAGGGTGTCGCTTTGTATGGGATATATGATAAAATATAATGACATTAAATTATCATTTTAAAAAAACCAAGTTAGACAGCATTAAAGCGTTTCAGTTTTTATTATAATTTTTTTAATGTGTTTCTAATACTTTAAAACCTGTGAGAAATATCTTATTAGACAATAAACATTAGTGCTATCGAATTAGTGCAAAGATTTAATCGAAATCAAGAATTCACATGATTCACAGGCTTTCATAATTTGGCTTCAGTAGACACAAAGTTGATCTGTAAATCCGTATTTGTCTACATGGAGATCCGTGAGCACGTAACCCATCTAAGTCGATAGTAATGGAATCCGAAGGTCGTTTCTACTTCTGCAGGTTATAACATCAGGTTTCATGTAATCCTACAATCATTATTATTAAAGGAATGTCTCTGTTGGAATGATGAATTGTTCAATATCGCTTACGTGACCTTCCATATTCCCCCAGGTGAGCGGTGTTGCCCTGTCAACAACTGCTATACCATCCTTTCTGCTCAATGCGAAAAAGATTGAGTAACTCCTGGTGACTGCACCTGCCTGCCTTGATTGACACACAGCATCAATCTTGATTTAGGAGAAGCGTTATTTGTTGCATATTTTGTTAGCTTTTGGGACTTGTGAGGCGTGGGCAGTAGTGTGTTCATTCTGAAAAAAAAAAAAGCCAAATGCTAAATCTGAATCTGATTATAACAACATTAACCGTTCAGTCCGAATACCACATTCATGTTCTCTTACCGTACATGTTTAGTACAGGGATGAGCTACCAGGGCTTAAAGAAAGTCTGAAAGCTTAATATATGACTAACCAATTTCTAAAAATGTCGCTTGGACACTACAGTATGTCCACCCCAGCTGTCTCAGAGTAGTATTGAAAGCTCAGTCTACTGTGATGAATCTGTTCATCAGCATCCCTGCTGAATATGATAATAGAGGACACTCTGCATGTCGTTCTCACTCCCTGAATAACATCAGAATTTATTAGCATAATCAGAGTGGTTTGTGATATTATGGCTTGTTAATTTTATTTGTAATGAGTGTTTATCAAATCGGAAATAATGGAATGATGTTTCTATTTGATGAAACGAACGTGCAGAGCTCTGTACATCTCCGCTCCCCTTTATTAGTCGAAACGTTACCGAACTGTTAAATAAGTGTTTAGCCGCAGGCTGTAGCACAAGGTTCCCAGGTTTCTTAAGCAAAGTTCACGCTGTAATCGTCTTTTGGAATGAATCGACTTCCTCCCTACTCCTCTGCTCAGTGCTCTTTCATTTTTATTATTTTTTTTTCCTTTCCTTTTTTAAGAACAACAGATTCATCCTGCTCAGTGCTTCGAGGCTCACCCATTCTCTCACCTTTATCAAGGACGGAAATAGCGCCTCATCAAAGCGACACGCAGCCTCCACTTCCAACGACCTGGAAGTTGCAAAACCGTCCGGCCATCGCATTCTTCCGGTCCAACAGGGTCTACCCACTCATCCCTCAGGGGCCAGGAGAGTTCAACACAACAAGAAAGTTGCAGCCAAGCTGTGGAAATGAACAAAATGAGAGGAAAGCGCGCCTCCCACTCCTCTGAGAACGTTTCTGTCGGACAGCCACGGATCGAAAAAAGACGCGTTTGATTCGTGCAAGTGTGGAAATGTTTGCGCTATTAGAACAGCGCTTCGTGCTTTGACCTTCCCTCAACAAGGAGGCCACTTCTCCCAGCGAAGATCAATACTTCACCTTCTGCTCGTCGTTTAAACATAACTACTTTCTATTGGAGCTTGAAAGGGATTTTAACCTCGGTGTCAAAGGCTGTGAAGCACTTAAAAAAAAAAAAAACGGAGAAGCAAAAAACCACAAACATAAAAGCCGCGCTGAGCGCTTGTTTGTTCTTCTCTCTAGGTTTTCATCAATAACTTTTTGGCAAATTTACTTTTTAAGCTGATGGTGTCAGTGTGGTGAGGGAGCCAGTGCAGGAGTAGGGGGTAAATTTGAAGGTATTCTTGAAGGTAAACTTGATGCTATGTACTATTTTGCTTGTTTCTTCAGTTGAATAGTTGAGTAACAGCTGCAGCTTTACAGAAATCCAGATGTAGATTGCGATTGCTAATGAGAGAGCCAGAGGTGACGGTCGCAAGGGGGGAAAAAACCCTCAGGAAGACACGGGGAAGAAATCTCCACAGTAATCGAAATCAAGAGTGACACCTCCTTTTGTGACATGACTCCCGGGTAGTGAGATTATAAATTATTACAATCCTGAGATGAACATAGAAACAGTTTTTTTGTTTTTTTTAGTTCTTTTTTTAATATACATAATTAAAATGTCATTAGTGTTGCTGTTTACAAGCTCTACTTATGTGCTATAGTTTACTCCTTTTTAGATTGTTAAATATATCATATTTCACATGTTACAAGCATTTCAGTCTGTCTCTTTATCATGGAGTCAGTATGGAAATAAGTGTCAAACCTTTAACGGCCCTGACTCTCATGCTCAAAAGTTATTAGACAAGCTTTACATATTGACTTTGTCTGTATACAGTACTGTATATACTGTAGTGTGTGCATGGCAGGAAGAAGCTCGTTTCAGTCGTCCTTCTTTCTACTACACATAGCCTTGTTTGCGCCCCAGTGCTTAATGTTGTCAAGAGTCGGAATAAGACACGGGCCTGTCCCCCATCACGGCCTAATCGCGAGATCATATATTTTAATGAGGCGTATAATAGCTTTTTACACTGTGGCCTGCTCTTTTGCCTTGCAAAAGGGGAAAACTGTTTCTTAATTACGCTGTGTGTCGGCCGGGTCACCGCCACCGGTGTGTAACTGTCTCCGTGTGCCTGTGTTCCAGAATTATCTGGTCATTAAAATATTCACAAGGGATTTGCCCCTCAACCTTCAACACACACACACACACACACACACACACACACACACACACACACACACACACACACACAAGCAAAGGCACACAGCTTCCTCTCCCCGCCCCCTGTACCTATTAACACCTCATCTTTCCCTAACAAGCTCTGTTGTCCATCATGAGGCTCTTCCTGCTGAGGAAAAGGTCTCGGAGAAAGAGATACTCAGAGCACCAAAGCCATAAATGTAATAAAATCAGAATTATTTAGAGACTTTACTGTTTAGCTTTGTCAGCTTTTTTTTTATTATTATTCTTTTGTAGAAATGAATGATTAATTCTGGGTGTTTTATTAAATGAAGTCAATTTAACTTCACATCCTGTTTTTATCTTTTTCTAACTATAAAATTGCCTCATGGCAAAAAAAATAAATAAAAATAATGAAGTAAATAAATTCAGCTTGTTTTGGGTCAGCATAATTTAATTGTGCAGATGAATGCCAGGCTTCGTATGTGGGCGGGCGAAAAGGCAGCGGACATCGACGCTCGCGTTAATCTGCACGAAAATCAAATTATTTGACCCCCAAGCCTGACGACGTAAAAGCCAACACCGAGTGGAGTGCTGTTTAATATTTAGCACACTCCCGTCATGAATACAAATTGGACGCAAATTGGAATCTACAGGCGGGTGACCCCGGCACTAAAGCCTGGGGTGCAAAGGGCCTCGCTTTGCTTTCAGCGTTTTAATTACCTCGACTCCCGCCAGCCACGTGAAGGACAAGCGGCGAAATGCAGCACCTGGTAAACGTCACTTTTCCCAGTCACTTAGCAGAAGTCATGATGCAAAAAGAAAAACAGTGGCCTGGATTAAACAGGAGGTTGGATTTGTTTAGAGATTATTCAACACTGATACCTGTTCAGCCTGATTGTACAGTGTGTTTAAATGACATCTGCACATCTGTAAGTCGATAATAGTCGATCCCTCGCGCTCTACCAGTCGTCATCTGTGTCGGCTTATTTCGTCACTGATATGTTGAAATGGAAAAAGAAAGCATCCCTGGTGATGTTTTATTTAAAGGAAATGTGCTCATATTGATTTTCCTTTTCGTTCAAGAGACGCCGTCGTTAGCCATTAGCCTGTCGTTCAGTGACAGCGCCCAGCCGTGTGCTCATTCCCAGACTCTTATTTTGTTATTGTCTATCGTTCTGGTTTAAACATTTCAACAGGTCATATCTTATAATGACTTATTAACTGAAATGTGACATTCCATGAGTAGACAATCTTTTTTTTGTAGCTTTTATGTTTAATGAATATTTCTCGAATATATATATTTTTTATGTACAATAGATGTACAATTTTTTTGTATGTAAAATAAGATGTTACATCATCTTCATGTGATCCACACAGCCAAGTGAAAGTGAGATTCCCAGGTCAGTTTGGAAGAAAAAAAAATTATTAATATCATGAAAGTTTTTAGTTTTTCTCGCTAAATCGATCATAAGCCTCTATTATTAAAGCAACATTCTGACACGGCTTGATTAACGTCTTCACTTGGAGGACGACAAAAAAAACCTGCTTATTCTTTTCTCCCTAAACCGTTCTTTTCTACTAATTAGTGTCGAAATCCATATTTTATCATTTGCTAGGCTAGTTTTGTCCTTGCAGCCGGAATTACCGCATCCCCCGTGCCTGTCCGCAGTCCCCCACGCCGAGGCGATTACTTATGCCTGGCCTGTAAGCACTGAATCAGAGTTGGGGACCCTGGGGAAATAAATTTGGCGGAAAATCAGTGCGGGAAGATTTAATTATCACGCGGGGACCTTTTCCCGCTCTTGGCTTGCTGAACCCAGGAAGGAAAGGGGAGGGTGGGGTGGGGGGGGGGCAGCTGAGGGGGACGCACCTTGTGCTGCGACCAAATCCACACTGTGCTTGTCCTCTTCTCCCAATTTGTTCCCCAGCACAGTGATAAGCCAAGCAATTACCTTTTTATTGATTTTTCATCACTGTTCATTTAAAGTTAAACCTCTGGCCTACCTTCTTTTAAAAAGACATGGTGGGTGATTAAGGATTAAATACACACCCCCTGCATCACGCGCGCGCACACACACACACACACACGCACACGCGTGCACACGCACTCTCCTACTGTTGGATTTCAGAAAAGGAGCAACAAATGGCACAATTTTTTAACCTCACGTGACTCCATGTGAATGTCATACGTGATTGAGAGGGGCCAAAGAGGGTTGTGTGGTTAAGTTAAGTTAGTTAAGCCTTTATTTGTCACGTATACATTACAGCACAGTGAAATTCCTTCTTTGCATATCCCAGCACAACTGAGGTCAGAGCGCAGGGTCAGCCATGATGCAGCGCCCCTGGAGCAGAGAGGGTTAAGGGCGTTGCTCAAGGGCTCAACAGTGGCAACCTGGTGGAGCTGGGGATCGAACCGCCGATCTTCCGATCAGTAACTCAGTGCCTTAGCCCTCTGAGCCACCACTGCCCCAGGTAAAGGTTAACCCTTGGCTTTTTTTTCTTTTTTCTCTTCTTAGTGAGACCTGGCAACCCACAGTGATACTGTAAAAGGTGGAGCGATTATTAAGAGTCGCAACGTAGGCTGGTTAGATAACATGAAGAAGTTTATCCGTATGCAAACAAGAACCAGCCTACCAGTGCAGGACAAACATCACTGTCCTATCACACCCGTCTTGGGTTACTACCTAAAACTTCACCTACAGCCAGTACAATTGTGCCTCCGGTGGGCGGGGCTGCCTCGATAGCATAAACGGCCATGTGAGAATGTGTGTAAGGGCATCTGAGGGACTTTTTTTGTATTTATGGTCTGGGAACTAGAGGAGTTCCACAGTGCTCGCTGTTATGAGCCGCGTGTGGGCGGTGGGCTCATTCTCACCTCATCAAGAAGTGGCCGGTGGTCCTAAACACAAGCACACACACACACTTGGGAAGGTGAGCAGCCTCTGTGATTGGGTATCACGTTTAGGACACATTGGGGTGAAGGGTCACTCAGAGGGTAACCTTGGTGCGCACATGTTAAATGTCACTCAGCAAGTGGCTATGGCAACTGCCCTTGTTGCACTTTTCACCTTTATGGAGTAACCACAGTGTCAGGTCGGACCAAGCTCAGGGCATTCATTTCAGATTTTTTTTTAGCAAATATTTAACCCATAGATTATAATGTGATTAAAATGGATCTTCTGTATCTTTTATAAGGCTGGCTACCATTCAAGAATTTGCATTACCGATGCCTTTAGAGATCGGGGAAAAACTCGATTTAGTGATGTACCGTATTTCTTTTGTGTGTCAAATTATGTATCGCCACACAGACTCAAATAGATTTTAAAAACAAATTATTTTCTGATTTAGATTTACTTGCTTTTGAGGTGGTTAAAATATTGCTATTCCTCTATAATCCTACAGGTGGTGTGCTCTAAACCATTCACACATTGGCCGGCAGAACAGCGTTGTGTGTGGAAGGAGTGAAGTTTTTGAAGAATTGTATTTTTAAAAATTATTATTATTAATATAAAATGGTAAAATTTACAATAATATTGTATCTGATGGTTCCTGGTGATTTCCATTCCTAGCTCCTAAAGCAATAAGTTTTTTAGTGCCAATTTTAGTGCCAAAGACTTGTTTAACAAAAAGAGAAATATATGACAATGTATTGCAGTACATGTCGTAGGTTTTATTTTTATATATTCAAGTCAAATATAAACCTACTTAAAACAGGATGGTTTAACTTTTCCTGTTTGATTTTTTTTTTCCACTTAAAGCAATCTTAAAATGAAAAGCTTACTTCATAGTTTACAATTTCAGAGTTCCTCAGCAGCACTAGTCTTTTCATAAATCCACTAAATGCATGTTTATTTAATCAAGTAATTATTGCGTTTCAATACAAATTCCTATATAAAAGTAATTTTTTGGCAGTGTAGTGCTTTCAGCCATGAAACTTTACTTCCCTGAACTGTATCATACAAACTTATCACTCAATTTTGCACAACTCTAACGTGTTTAAAAGTGGGCAGACTGTAGTTCCCAGGGCAGCTACTCTGCATTATTTAAACCTCCAAGGCTGTGTGCTTCACCTCCTGTCAGTCATACTGTATATATCCTCAGATATAGGTTGAAAGGCTTGGATCATAAGAACATTAAAAAAGTGCAAATGGTAGGTTGTCTATTATTATTGTTATTATTACTATTATTATTATTATAGTCAAATTATATATTTCTGAAGGTTTTCTCTATGTACAACATTTGTGTGGAGAAAAAAAAAAAAAAGCAAAGCAGGAGACCCGACGGTATGTAACAGTAACTTACTGTTTCCCCGAAGCCGGATGACCTCATTTTTATTTTAAAGGCTCTTTCCAATTAAGTAATTAGTTGCGGCGGTGTTTCTCTAATTGCAGAGTTATTTATGAAACAGCTCCTTAGCAGAAAACCGAGAGCTGTGCACTTTTCCTCCTTGTTCATCTAATCTCACGTTCCTTTCCCCTCAGTCTTCCCCTTGTTATTTTGAAAGGAGCTTTAATGCATCTTTTATATGACATCTGCCCGAGCTGAGCACCACAGCAGGTCAGTAACATGCAGTCCACTCCGCACAGAAGCACTATATTAGTTTAACTAGAAAATATATGGGTCTGAATGTACATGCACGAGTCCGCTCAATCCAGCATTATTGCAATTGCTTTGTTACTGAATATCAGTTAAAATTGTTAATGTATTGCATTACAAGAGCACGAGGGAAGTAAAAAAGGCCTTTTCTGGACGGAAGCCTACTTAAACAACAAGAAGCAAGTTGCAGGGCAGGGCTATTAGGGGATCTTAGGAGGATTTATACACACACACACGCACACACAGGAACGACAGTCCGAATCAGGAAAGCACTCGCATGATACACTGCAGGTACATGAGACCATCTATGGACACTCAACATGCACTTACACAGCTGGAACTTATTAGCCTCGTCTGTCACGAAGCATTCAGTTTAACTGGCACCTCTGGCACAGTCCGGTCAAATGGGATCTCCCTCACAGAATATTTGCCACATTCTTTAAATACATGCAATAATATTTTTTTGAGAGAGTTTCTCGTTACTGTATGTTTCACTCACAACATGTTTGATCATTTATGACTCGTCTGTTAACGTTCTGCATGTTTGAGATTTGGATTAAATCCATTGACAGCAAATGTTTATCTTTTCTCAAATAAAGCAGCATTCAAACCAAAAATCTAAATAGAATAGACACTTTGCAGGGAAAAGACTTTGAATGTAAAGGATAACACGCATTTCCTGTTCAGCCGTCCTCAGTTTGTCTCAGCACCACATCTTTTAATTTCTAAATTTCGGTTGTATCTCCGGTTAACTTTCCCCACTCATACCCTGCTTCCATAGGACTAAAGATCGTGTCACGCCATAAAATTCAACCTACTCAGGAACACGTTACCCAGAGCACTCCTGGTGTTGTGTTATAAACCCTCCCTGTGTATTAGGTGATGTTGAGCTGATGCACTTATGTCACAGACTGTGGGAGTCACATGAAGGGCAGTTGCAAAATTTTGTCAACCAGTGGTTGAAAAACAAGTAGAAGCCTTTTATGTGCTTTTATGAAGTCTGACCCACCTTTTTAACGCTCTCTTTTGTTTCACATAACTCACCAGAATACCAATCTTTAAGCTCTGTTAAACAAGTGGAGCGAACCACTCACATGCATCGTATTCGCTATCGAGTCGAATCCATAGCTCAGTCGTTTAAAAGTATATAAATAATGGACATAATGTGTTCGAGGCAGTGGTGGCTCAAACGGTTAAGGCTTTGTGTTGGTGATCAGAAGGTCGGGGGTTCAAGCCCCAGCTCCGCCAAAGTGCCACTGTTGAGCCCTTGAGCAAGGCTTTTAACCCTATCTGCTCCAGAGGCGCTGTATCCTGGCTGACCCTACATTATGACCCCAGCTTTGTCTGCAAAAATTATTTCTCTATGCTTAGAAATTTCTCTGTGCTGTAAATAATAATTTAATTACATCATTTTATCTTGTTTTGTGTATGTGAATAGAAAGCTGTACTACTCTAATAATATTGTTTTACAGATTTAAATAGCGTTTTGAAAGAAATCCTGATTTATTTCCCTAATGATCATAGGATCTTGTATGAACCTGGCCATAGAAAGCTTGACACCTTTGGCCAGAAATGCAATAAGTAAGTTTTTTTTAATTTTTTTTATACAGTATCCCTTCTACTGAATTTCCAGTATGATGTTTATGACTTCCATAAACAAGCATTTTGGCACATTTCTCTTCATTTCCTCAAAACTCACGTATAATGATAACCAGAAGAAGAAGCTTTTTATGGGTTCCTGATTCAGGGTGAAGCACGAACACGTCAGTGTGTTTATTTCTGAAGCCTCGCTTTGGGTCATGAACCTGCCGGCATGGTTTTGCTTTGAACAATAAGGAAATAGATTAAAGCAACCTTACAATGGAACGCTTGCACGTGTCGTACGCAGACATTCACCTCCACGGACAGCAGCACGCGTACACAAACGTGACTCGCTCATATCACTGTGCTCTGCTTTAACCCCCCGGGGACACCAGTGACATCTGGCACGAGCTGCCACCGCGTCCTCGTACGTGACCCTACGCTAAACAGCGTAGCAGAGTAAGGTGTGTGTGTGTGTGTGTGTGTGGGGGGGGGGGGGGTTCTACATCACAGAGCACGCCAAATCAGGACGGCTGATGAGTTATGTCAGCCGTGTGTGAGACCGCTCGTGATCCTCGTTCAGACACGGCCTCACCATGTCGCAGACTTTCCTTTCTCCCCCCCCGTGTTTCTCCCTACGACTCTCTCTCCCTCTCCATTGAGATTTCATTTGTCAAGGCCGCCAGCAGCAGGGTACTAGTTATGCAAATATTGACGTGCCGCTTTGGCCTGGTAGCTATCAATTGAAATCAGCAAATCGATGGGCCTAATAGCTGCTCATTACGCACTTGATGCATTTTCAGGGATAGCATCGGAAACTGCCAGCTCGCCTAATCAATGCAGTCAAAAACTATTACCTTGCTCCCTGTCAGACACCTTTTTCATCCGCTGTGCAAGGTGTTAAAGCCACCTCATCCTCTCACAAATCCAAAAGCTTCCCCCGAAATAAAACATTCATGGGGACTAAATTCTAACCTGTATGTTATATAAGCTTTAGTGAATGTTTCCGAATATTAATTTTAATATATTGAGAGTTTTGTAGCGAGCATAATCTGCTGAAGCTGACAAGATCTAATCTGATAACAATATATATATAAAAAAAAAGTTTAGTGTTATTCTATCTCTATTGCTACACGCAGTACATAATGCAAAGATCACATCCAAACTTCATTTCACTTCTGAGTTACGCCTGCAGGCCTGCAGCTAAAAAACCAAGGCTGCTGCTGCTGCTTTCTTCCTCCCTTTACTCCAATTCCCCAAAGCCTCCACCACATACTCTCCATCAGGAGTGGACACAGTCTTTATTTAGACTCCAGATTGGAACAGATAAATAAGACGGGTGCTAATGGGAGAAGTCGAGCTCTGGGTGGGTGTCGGGGGCTCGCCGGGATAAATCATTAGATGGAAGGTTATTGGAAATGCAGCGGGATAAAAGAGCGAAGAAGCCAGTAATTGCCTTAAAGCTCAGACTACAAAGCCTCGCTCGGGCTTTTACAAGGCCAGCCGGCAACAAAGAGCCGTAATTTATGAGCTCAGCGTAAAAGAATAGCATAATTGCATTAAAAATTAATGCTAATGAGGCCCGAAATGGGGAAGGTGGTTGTTATGAAAGTTTGTATTCATCTTCTCCGGCTTGAATGATGGGCCGGTGGCTTGATTAATGGCTTAATTTCTATCAATTAGCAGGCAAAAAGATTCTCCACAGAGACAGGAGGGGCTCAATTGAGCGTTGAATTACATATCTCGGCCTGGTGAGGAGAAGGTAGAAGAGAGGGCAGGAAACCAGCCACTTATCTGTGTGTGTGTGTGTGTGTGTGTGTGTGTGTGTGTGTGTGTGTGTGTGTGTGTGTGTGGTTGTGTTTGTCGGTATATGATTCTGTTTAAAAATCCAGGTTGAAAAAGCAGCACACAGGTCCAGAGGTTGAGTGCTGCTTCTTCTTCCACATCCACGGCCGTGTGTATGCGTGTGTGTATGCGTGTGTGTATGTGTGTGTATTTAGAGTGCTTTTTGGTTGCTTTCATCCTCAGGAGCGATGCCATCATTAAGCCTTTCTCGCCACCTAATTGAAGTTCATGACATTCTAAAGCCCTTTTGAATTTACAGCCATTTGTAACCAACTGCCTGATGACGGGCCCTTGTTTGTCGATTTATTTATTTGTTTATTTACTTACTTTCTTATTTATTTCTCAGCCGCGACGAGCTCCTCCGTAATCCAATTTGTGGAGATAATGCGTTCAATTACGAGAATTAATCAGGCGCAAAGAAATAGGCTTATTTCTTTCTCACTTTTAAGCCTCTCGACGCTCGCTCACGTGCCGCACGACTACAGAATCGTGCACGTATGTGTCGAGCCGGCGACATTAGTAAGAAACCTTGAGACCCAGATTCGACCACATCCTCTTCCGCGTGACGGCGGATTGCGGGATGATAAATCATTACAGCGTACAGGTGTGGAAGTGTGTCGAAGGGATGTCCACTCTGAGCGTATTGTATGAATATACACTATATACCCCCCACACACCTCCATTTAAATTTGAACTAAACACTGAAATATCAATATTTTATCATATTGAATGATGAAACCGCTCAAGGATGGAAGTGGAATCAAAGGATTTAGAGACGCAACCTAAACATGTGGGTTACAGAGCAGCGTCTCAGAAATTAAAGCAAGAGAAGTTAACAAACACAGATATCTGGACCTTAATTGATTCAGTTCCACATTTATTTTTTTTACTACTCCAGACCCCAGTCTTATTGAACTTCCATTTTCTTAAATTCCAACACTCTTGATGCTGCTTTGTTATACTATTCAGTAACCCCATGAGTTAATGGGGTACGAGGCATGATGTGATAAAATTATATATATATATATATATATATATATATATATATATATATATAGAAGTGTATACAATCTTTAACATGAAAAATATATACAAAAGAAAAAAACACGGTCAGATTCTTATTTTTTTTTACTTACTACTACTTACTTTAACTTACTAAATCCAGTCTAACTTAGTTTGAACTAGTGAGAAACAGGTGCAGATGATGACAGATGATCAGGCTGGTCATTAGTATAAAGGTGATGCTGGATGACGAGTGGTTGGGACAGACGAGAGGGGAAATGAGGTCGCTGCTGAGATTGTCACATACAAAAAAAAGAAAAACATTATTGTATCTTTAGGCACTTTGCAGCCTGTCACAATAAAACATTTATTCCCATTTCTTTAATTTAATGTACAGCATTTAATTTAATTTAATTTGAACAAATCAGGGGTGCCGCAAGACTTTTGCACAGTACTGTACTTTTACTGTATGTATATACCATATGTATATACAGTATTTTACTTACAAGGTTATAGTTATAGAATATATACTGTGTATATATATAATTAGCATTGCCTTCAAAAATATTACTAGTAATTAGCTTTTATAATAATTTTAACAGTTTATTTCCAATCTTTCAGTTGGGTAATGGCGTTGTGCCTCATCACCTAATATGACTGGAAATGAAAAGTGAACAAGACGATAGATGGATTTTCTTCTTCCTGTGATCTTCAGGAAATCTGGATGTTGTTGCAACTTCCTTTTGAACATTGTCCTAAAATATGTTGGTAATATATATAATGAAACGGGGTGTTCATATTTTAACGGAATTTTACTGAGGGGAAACGGGCAAAATGCTGCCAGTTTAAGTAAAATTATTTATCTGAGACATCTGCACCTATGTTATTGTGAAGGATGCATATTTATTTAAAATGATGATGTTACTGGAATGCAAATGTCCCCCTAATCGTGGACTCACTGAAATTAAGTGTAATATAATTGATGGAATTTCATGTATTGTTATGTGCTTGATTATCCTGTGCACAAACTCCATAGTAAAGTCTGGCCTGAAAACAGTGCAACACAATACATTTTTTTCTTAAAAAATTTTTTTTTTAAAGATAATTCTGAATCAATGTAGGAACTTGTTAGAGTGCAGAGGATTGTTGATGAGGCATTCGGCTGTTCAACACCTCCCTCTGCTGGAAAATTGTTGCCTAGCTCGTACGAGAGAGAGAGAGGGAGAGAGAGACCGCGCCATAATTTCCTAATTGCAGATTCCTTATTGGAAAGGTCGGCCGAGTTTGCCTACAGCTTTATCTTTCTCTTTCTGTCCATGAGAGAAAAAAAGAGCTTCTTAGAGCCTTCAATAATACATTGATTTTGAAGTCTTGTTGGACTATTTGGGCCAGTTTGCCTTTAGCCGCTTTAATTATTCACACTTGTTTTAACATTTATACATGCCTAGAAGCGTGTCCAAAACCCAGAGTGGTGTTTACACACTGGAGATGGAATTCACCAGAACATCAGGATGTGAAGCAAAGAAAAAAGGTTGCATAAGGATAGGAAAATACTGTGTACACAACTCGTCCATCTCAAAGTTTTCAATAAAAAAAAATTTTTTCTTAATCTTTTTCCTAGCCCCGTCAGTCGTCTCATCCTCTTTCACCGCTCATATTTTCGTGACGATGGTAATGCGGTGACGATGGACTCAGTGCTCTAAATGAACGTCTTGGATAATGTGTCAATATTAAATATCAACTTTGACCCGGCTTTGCGCGGCCGGCGGTGGCCTTTCTCCGTCAGCGCTATCGATTTCCAGCTGTCTGTGTCTCGCGCCCCCCCCCCCCCCCTCTCAGAGTCCATTATTTTTGATTTTCCTATGAAATACATATCTTTCCCTACTGACATCTGACAAACAGCATATGGAAGTCATTTTATCTACCAATAATGTGTTTGTCAAAAAGCATGAGGCTTTTATAGAATCCCGGGCCGAGGATAGGTTGTCACTGATGTGCGCAGACTTGGTGTGCGTTTCTTTGTGTTGGTGGATCAGTTATTAAGACACTACGTACGTACACACACACACACACACACACACACACACAGTTGGGATTAATATCAGGGGTGATTGAGGGGCATTGGGCACCGGACTGCTGTCAGGTGAAGGACAGACTACTGGAGGATATTGTGGCAGTGGGGAGGTTTTTTTTTTTCTCCTGTCCTACTATACTCTTGAAGTAATGAGCACTATTTTGGGAACCTGTTTTCTTTCCCTATTCTCTCTCTCTCTGTCACTTCACAAGTACATGAGAGTAGTCTTAGAGTGGGACTTCATCAGCACAGGTGTGTGTGTGAGTGAGTGTGTGAGTGAGTGAGTGCATGTTTGTGTTTTTCTTTTTTCCTGTGTGTAAATTTGCATAGATTTTTGGCTGCCAGAACAAATTTTATGGAAAAAGATGTGAATTTTTGAGCATTTGAAAAAAAGAAGAAAAAAAAACCTTATTTAAATATAGACTTGTTTGTCTCTGAACCCTGAAATAAACTGCTTACAATTTCAAGGAGGATCGTTCAAGGCAAATAAATGCAGATGAATGATTTTGGAAGCAGAATATTTCAGTGCCGAAGTCAACTAGAATTTAGTAGCTTTAACATGTAAAACCTTTTGTCTCTCTCTCTCTCTCTCTCTCTCTCTCTCTCTCTCTCTCTCTCTCTCTCTTCTTTCAGAGAGTTTCTCTCTTTGAATATTATTTGAGTTTGTTATTCTACTTCTATTCTTCTGTTATTTCTATTTCATTAATCTACTTACTGACCTCATGTACAGTATATGGATTAAAATGTATTTAAACAATAACAACTCATTTTGCACAAATGGCCTCATCACTTAATATTAAATGCACATTGTGTCTTTAAATAGGTGTCAATTTAAAACTAAATTACTACATTTTTGAAGATGAAGTTGTATGTACTGTATGTGAAAACACCTATCAAAGTTTCCTTTGGGATCTTTAAATGATCATAATCATCACGATAAGGAAGATAAATCAAATAAACCAAGCAGACGAAGAAAGAAATTGAACATGTACAATATAACTTGAGCAGAATTCACTTTAACATACCATTGGTGTAGTCACATACAGAACATACAGTATATATATAAATGATGTGTTAGTTTTCAGTCTAGGTCTGTATGCAGAGAGTCTGGATTTGCTGCTTGTTGCTCCTGTATTTAGTGGCTGATTGTTAAGGCTGTGACAAGGCGGTCTGCAAACCTACTCCAAAGACCTACCCCCCCCCCAAAAAAAAGTTGTTAATTAAAAGTACTAAAACAAATTTCATGCATTTTCTCTTTTCACCCCAGAATGAGGAAAAAAAATCTAAATGAACAAATAAATTCAAAGTCTTTATTTTTCAAGAACAGAGCTACATACTGTACGACATACAGTGAAATGCTTATGCTGTCCCCTTCATTGTTATATAATTACCTATAAAATGAGCATGTATAATTAATTTAGGTTTAGGCCATTTCAGGTTCAATCTGTTTCATCTGTTTGATACGTAAATAAATAATATTGCCTTTGCATGATTTTTATACAGTACTAACAAAAGCAAGTTTAACCTTGTGTGGTTCATGACAACCCATTTCATAGAAAGCTACTGATCTAATGTATAGGTATAAAAATATAAAAGCTTATCCTGATTTATATTTTGAATGTACGAGCGACACTCAAGTCAGTGAATGAAGGCGTCAAAAACCAATTGATTTTACAGAAGACTTCAACAGAGTACAGTTATAAGACTTAGCAGTTTGAAAGATGCAAACGTTTTTTCCAGATGTCCATGAATGCTGATCTCGGTCGAGGTGGCTCTAAGCCCACTGCAGTCGGTCCTGGGAACATTCAGCGAGTGGAACACCTCAGCTCAATAGAAAACTTGTCACCAACTTGCTGAGAAGACACATTTATCTGTGGGAACTGTACACACAATCATTCACCAACACCTTGCACATTAGGGGAATCCGGCTTCTGACTTCGCTCCAAGCCATCTCCACATGTCTGGGATATTAAAGGAGTTCTTGGGAGGCCAGAGTTCAGGCATGAAGCAGGCAGTATGATCATGACCTACTGAGAGTCCAATCCGGTGTACTCACAAAACTTTCTAGCTCGATGGTATCCAAGAACTAGTGAAACCGTGGGATAAGTGCATTAGTGTAGCAGGGGATTGTATAGAGAAATAAATAGTTTTTTACTCTCGTAACTGTGTTCTGTAATTCTGCTTAGTCAGCTTGCTTTCTTCCCAGAGATGCACACGCACTCGTCCATTAACATGTGGTAGAAGGAAATGAGATTCATCAGACCAGGCCATATTATTCCACTGGCTCATGATCCTGAGTTCTGAAGCCTACATGCCCATTCTTGGGTGCTTTTAGTGATGGATAGGGCCAAGCAGTGATGCATTAGGTTGTGCAGCAGTTCTTTGGTCCTTCTTTGGTTGAACCACTTTTTGGTAGATACCACACACTGTATACAGGGAACATCATGCAAGGCGTGATGTCTTTGGAGACGTTTTGAGAAGTAGTCTTCTGTCCATTACAATTTTGGCCCTTCAGAGTCTCTCAGGACTTTACACTTGTATGCATAGTTTTTTTTTTCATCAACAATCGGAAAAAAATAAATGAGTGTATTTTGCTTGCCAGATTAGAAGTGTGTTGTACAAGTGGTATGTTTATCGCTACTGCTGCTGCTCCTAACCGCATAAAAGCAGGAGCAAATATTCATTTATTCATTAAACAAGCAGAGCAGGAAGATGTGTTGTGACATTCATGGTTAATGTGTGGAATTAATTCATCTCATTAACACACCAGCAAGTATGTATGTATGTATGTATGTATGTATGTATGTATGTATGTATGTATGTATTTGATAGAAACAGTAGGCGTGTGTAGTGAGGGAAATCACGCATACATGAGTGTATTTACGGTACTTTTACATCTGAGCCGCTTTCGCCCATCGATAGGATTAATGTAGGTAGATTTATTAAAAGCATGCAAGCGTGCAGCAAACGTAAACATAGGCACGGTTGTCCCACAGATATTTGAAGTTAAATGACATGCTCTGGAAAGCACTCAACATTCTTGTGTCTAACATGCAGGAAGAGGTGCAACTGGTTGACATTTATCAAATTGTCCCTATTGCTTTTATCCTCTGTCCTTCTTAGTTTGACCTCCCCTTTGACCTCTTGTCTTTCTCTTCTTCCGTTTTGTTTTTTCCCCTCTCCCCTTTTTCAGAGGAGATCTCTCTCGCCGAGCAGGTGAGGAGGATAAAGGAAATCGAGGCCATCGAGAGCGACTCTTTTGTTCCTCAGGCTTTCAAATCATCCCGGGACGCCAACAAGGTGCGCTCTTTCTCCCACTGTCTATCTCCTCCTTCTTTCGCTTTTTATTTGCCTCACATCTCCTTCCTCATCGCCGTGATTCGATTTGTGGACCGCCGGCCCACATTCTGCAGACAAACGGAATCATTCCCATTCAGTGCCGTTTGAGCTCCATCCTGCGCACAATAGCCGGGGTCTGAAAAGCGTCTGCTCGAAGTGTCCGAGCCGTAGAACCTCATGCACAACCAAAGCCCTCACGGTCACATTTCCAAATTAGATTAGAGACCAACGCTGGCCGATCTCCACCGTCCAAGACAAAAAAAAAAAAAAAACTGGACAGACGGAATGGGCCGGAGTGATAGATTACAGCGGGATAGAGAGCTGATCTGGATTTTTCACCAGACGAATATGTGGGAAGATGTTTGCATCAGGGAAATACACACACGAGTACAGTAGTAATAGTAGTAGCTGTAGAGTGAGCATACAGCGCACCGTACCATATTAATCTTCGCAGTTACATGAGCTGATTTTGAAGTGTGTGTGTGTGGACAGGGTTTAGTTGTCTCGTGCCGAATGTGCCCAAGGTGACCGAACATTAACAGGTGAAATGAACACACCGCCAGTCGCGTCCTTACTGTGCAGACGGTGCCATCATGTGGCCAAACATTAAAACACACTCTAGCACAAACGAACAAAAACAAAAAATTATTTTTCTTTTAAATTGTTAAATTGGGAAATTAATAAACATAAATCAACATCAGTCCTTTTTTTTCTACATTCTTCTAATTATTCAGTTAAATAGTATTGAACATTAAAAAACCATATATATATATAATTAAATTTTTTTATTTTTTTTATAGTATTCAACGTATAGTCATTGTGTAGTCATATATTTCTCTTTAAAGATCAAAATATATTTATTTTTCTCTTTCCCTAAAATAATAAAAACTTTTCACGCAGGTTACTGAATCCGTGGAAGCCCAGGAGGCGGGGTCTGGTGCCACACCCACTGTGAAAGAGGACGTCATCGCTCTGCCCACTGTCATCAAGTACAGTAACAGCGACACGCTCGCTCACCCCAGTGTAAGTGTTGAGCTTTAGGTCCAACGCTCATCTGTGGTTTTTTTGTTGTTGTTTTATTATTATTATATTTTCATTTTCATCTTCCTGTCTTTAATGTATCTGTCAGTGATTTTCAGATCTCTGTTTTCTCTTTAAAAAAAAAAAATGTAAACGTTGATTTATTTTATGTATTCAGAATTGACACATTGAACTTTTTTTTATTATTCATGCAATAGTCTGTCCTATTTAAGGCTCTACTTTCTGACAGGTTTTATTCCGCCTGTAATATCGGTAGACGGAATGTCCCGCGAAAGCTCTCCGCGGCGCCGCCGCAAACTCGGTTACGCGTGACGGATGCAGATGAGCCTCACGCAGCCTGATCTATGCTAGCAATATGCCCGAGGCGCGCGAGCCCCCCATCGCCAGTAATGATTCAATCATTTAGCCCGCTGCGGCTTACTGTATCTACTGTAATTTCAAGTAATTTTAACAGAGCGCAGAGGCCGTGTCTGTGTGTGTCCTACACACAGATAACACACGGGTAACCATGCAACATGCATCCAGAGAGCATTAGCAGCAGAAGTATGTGTTTTTGTGTGTGTGTGAGTGGTGTGTGGTTGTGAGTGTGTGTGGCTCCTGTGACAAAGTACAGGCCCTACAGCAAATGCTACAGGCAAAACCTTAACTCGACATAAATGATACACTTATCTCCACTCCTGGAGCCACTACACACTAACACTCTCTCTCTCACACACAGAGACACAACACACACACACACACACAGAGTGTGGGATGGAAGCGATCATTCTTTCCTATCCGCAGATTTGATTTCACGCCTTTCGTGTTGTTTGGATGAAAGTAAAGACTGATGAGCGCCGGGGAAGAGTCTCCAACTTCCAAACTTAAGGAACTCATAAGCCCAACTAATGCGGGAATCACTCAAATCCTGCTTTCACGCTGACACCCAAATCACTGTTATGCATTACGCTGTCATATGCGCTTAGGATACGATAGCGGTTACTGTCGCTCTCCCTCCCCTCTTTCCAAATCGAATCAAGCCAGCGCGCGTCTTATACGAAGCAAACTCAGGCAATTAGTGAGCGAGGCTGGCGTGCGTAAACAATATAAAAGACTCGTTATAATGGGTTACATAGACTTCTGATCTGTGATGTCTGCCATTAGTAGATCTCGGCCAAATGCGTAAAGTGAATTAAGTCTGTAAATAGATTACGAAGTGACGCCAGTGTTAGGGAGAGTACTTGTAGGGAATTTAAAATTACATTCCACTGCCGTTCTTCGAATATGAAAAGACATCTGAACACAAGCCAAGCTCGGTGAACAGGATTAATGAACAGAGTATGCATATATATCAATTTAAACAGCAATGCTACAGATAGTAGGCTCACGAAACATAATAAGCCAGCCAAGTTTATCAGTTAAATCCTGATATCTATCTCATTTGTTCTAATTCCATGCTGAGAACTCATCCGTTATGTTCTCTTTGTATTTCTACTACTGCTTTCTTGCCTTCCGTCTTGCTCCAAAGTTATTGGCTCATAAATAAGAACGGATACATTCCAAGAAGACGAGGGTCACGATCACGTTCAACGACCCGACAGTGACCCGTCGGCCGTTTTAGGATTCAAACAACGACCCGCCAGTTTAACCTTCCATCGAGATGTGAATGTACAGAATGTTTCCCTTCATCGGCTATAACTCTGCAACTGTCTACTTTCATAGGATTACATCATGTAATAATTCTACAAAGTGATTTTTTTTTATTGTGTAATAACAATAAAGCAGCGTGATGGCGAAACAGGAAACCTTGCCTCCTCACGATTCAGGACTTAAGATCCTTAAGATCGGGTTGTTTGTCTCTGCAGGTGTTTTGTCTCAGAGACAATCACCCCCCCCCCCCCCCCCAAAAAAATACCATACCTATAGGTGGTTTGGTGAGTATAATTTGCCCCTGGGTGTGAATTAGTGTGTGAATGGTGCCCTCTGGTGGCCTCATATCACATCCAAGCTTCCCACTTAAAACACTTTCTGAACATGAATGATTGAATGATCCCAGTTTTACCATGGATTGGATTTTTTTTCCTCAAGGATTTGATAATTTATGATAAAGTTGAATTGTGGACAAATGTAAATGAATCACAAGCATTTAGAATCAATCCACACTGTACTACCAGAAGTTTGTGCACACCTGACGATCATGCTCGTATGTTCTTGTTGAACATCACATACCAGATTTAGTCCTTCTTTACTGTAATGATAATCCTTTACTCTTAAGGGAAGCCTTTACACTAGATTTTAGAGCTTGGTTTGTGCACAGGGGCGTTGTCCTGATGGATTTAGGTTTGGGCCCGAGCACCATCCTATACTATCCTATACTATTATGTGCTTCCACAGAGTCAAATATGGGTCACTTTTCGTCACATAGTATATCTGCTGACTCAGATAAATTCAGAGCGGAGTTTCTTAGCTGTTAGACAGTGAACCAAAGTTTTCTCAGCCCAGGACATTTTAGCCCTCTCACGCTTGAATCAGGAGTTTATTAGGGTGGAGACGGTACACAGCAGTCACAGTACGGTACCTATTTTCATTTTAAAGTCACTGTTCGGTACATTTTTGGTTCAGTAAAGTAAAAAAAGATGTAGTTTCAGTTTTATTTAATATTTTTTTGTAAATATATTACCATTAAGCTGGTGATAACTTAACACTTAAGGATGGCAAATAAAGATACATATGTTTCTTTACTTAAAAAAATTATACAAACTTTTAGGGATCTTGATGCACTAAGTTGTTTAGTTGTTAAGTTGTATTTACCTAGACAGCAAAGCACTCCTAACCAACTCATACCGCTATACTCTTTTAGTGTTACTGTTGATCGCTTACTTTTGAACTATTTATCATGTTTTTTTTAAATATATACTGTATATATACCTAATGCCTGTACTGGTAGGGATAACGGCCCGGTGACAATACTGTGAAGGGGGAAACAAAAGGCTTCAGTAAAGCAGCTAATGGTTTTAAAAGTTTGTGTTTGAAATTATTATGGGTGTGTGTATATGCCCAATTATCTTCCAATATTGTTTTTATTATTGACTATTTAAAAGCATCAGTTCAGTAAAGCAAATGAAACATTTCATCCACGTCAGTCAGTGAAAACCATTCCGTAAAATGTATCTGTTAAGCTGAACTAGTTCACATTTAAAAAAATTAGAGTCAGTGAACCATATCCGTTTCCTTCCAAAAGTTAATCAGGATTGCTGCAGTTTTATATACCTGCTGCATTGGTTGACAAACCCTGCCCTGTTAAGCACTTGATCATCAGGAAATTTTTAAGCTATGCAAGGTGTCACATTCCAGCACAAGAACTGAGGTCACCTGTTCTAAACCCAAATTCAAAGCCAAAACCAATGAGGCACCTTGACACCTTTACAGTGACACCTGCTGGTGAGATTTGGAACAATCCACTTGTTAGGATTTCCTCACAAACTGTTCTTATCATGCTGACTCCCTCTACCCCCTCCTCCTTTTTCAGTTATTCATAGACAAAGAAGAGGCGGAGAAGTTGTGGCTGAATCGACTCTTGTCACTGCGCCAGGAGAGGCTCATGGGAAGTCCTGTGGCCTGAACTCAGTTCTGCATAATGATTCTGCATCAACTTCTCAAATATATATTTTTTCTTTTTAATAACATTACAGTTTATTAAAAGAGGCAGCTTGATTGACTTCCTTTAGAAAGCTGATGAACATGTGAGTGATTTGTTATGCCATCAGGGATTTTGTTAGATGCATATATTTAGCCTGTGTTAATACTATTAACGATTTTTTCCTCGAGTTAAATCCTCAGAGTTCAGCATTAGCACGGTTAGCCGTTTAAGGAACACTTGAGGAATATTTGTTTTCTGTAAAGAGTCTGAGAAATATGGAGTAAAATCACATTATCATACAACAAACATCAAACTCCATTTGCCATTTTCATGCGATGCCAGAAGTATGATTCATATTACTTTTCCCACGAAGTTGAAATGGCTTAACAGAGTTTAGAAGTAATGTTGTTACTTTGCTGAAACACAATATGTTGCCATCTCATAAACTTTCTCAACCAACCGAAAAGACTGATTAAATGTTAGAAAAAAACATTAAAAAAAAAAAAAAAAAGAGGAAGAATATTTATGAACCTGTCGAAATTACTTCTTTTAAATTGCCGAGCAAAATGTGAACACATTTTTCTAAGTGATATGAGAAACTTTTTGCATTTCACTACATAATGTCACTGCAAACAACATTGTTTATTTATTCTGAGGGTCTAAAGAAAAAGAAATACACCCACTTAGTAGATAAAATTAAGTTTTTCTTCTTTTTCTAAAACTGTACTGTGTTTCTAGTATTGTATTGTGTTTTACATCATATGGTAGATTGTTGTTTTTATTGATGATTTTAGAATTAAAATGCCACAAATTCTAGTTTTCTCTTCTGTCATGTAGTTAAACAAATCAGTCTGTTGAAAAGCCACTGTCCTCAGAACATCTTTGTGTCCCACTTCAGTCTGTAAAGTTTCTTTGATTATAGCACAGGTGTGTTTTTCTGTCTGATGCCCTGATAATTCTTAATACAAAGTTTTGATTGGCTGCACTACCGTAAGTCAAAGTGTCATGGTGATGCAGGGAATCAGGGTCATATGTTTGATCCTGATCTTGTGTTTGTGTCACTGTTCTTCTCTCTCCTTGTCCACATATCAAGATGGGTCTTCTTTTGGGTTATCCTGTTTCCTCTCACTTGTCACAGTAGACGGATTGGCTATGATAAACTGTCACTAGGTGTGAGAATATATAAATGTGGTTGTTTGTGGGGTGTGTGCTTCCACATGCACGCATGGGGCCCAGCAATTCAATGAACCCCACATCATGCACCTAGTGATGGATAGATACAATTTGCTTAAAATTAATGTCTTTAAATAATACATATAAAACTGTTCACAGTCCAATACAGTGGAAAACAGATCTGAGACAAAATGGCGTCCATGATTCCGCGCATGATTTAAAGGCGCAGACACGACACTTGCTTTTGACGAGTGAGATTCATTTCCTTAGGCCCAATTACAGTTTTTGGCCACATGATGACAGGGGGATAGAGATTTAGTCAAGTGGATTGGTATGCTTTACATTGTATATTCGTATCAAAGGCGGATAAGACTCACTTGTCGAACTTGAGAACAAATCCGACTTACGAACGTGCTCTTGGAATGGAAGAGCAAGTTGCCGAGAGTATGATGCTCTGGGCAATGTTTTGGGCAACCTTGGGCTCTGCCATTCATGTGGATGTTACTGTACTTTGACACGTACACCTTCCTTAACTGTGTTGCAAACCCATGGAAATGGTATTCTCCGATAGAAGTGGCCTCTTCAGCAAGTGGCTCCCTGTATTTAGTCTCCAAACTCCCCAGATCTCAATCCAATTGACCATCTATGGGAAGTACTGGTTAAACAAGGGCAATTCATGGAGAGCCCCACCTTACAATTTACAGGACTTGAAGCATCTGTTGCTAAAGCCTTGTAATCTTAGTTCCGATCCCACAGCACACCTTCTGAGTTTTCCTGTAGTCCATGCCTCCAAAGTTTAGAGCTGTTCTGGTGACACATGGGGGACAATAAAGGTGGTGTTAATGTTCTGGATGATCACTTTTGCACCCAAATGTTTCTTAACATTCAATCAAAATTGCTTACAATATTCTCATTTCCATAACTGATAAAATAATTAAAAAAACTAATAATAATCAAACAAAAGCAGACAGCGTACTTTTCATCATGTGCAAGGTAGTGTAATGCACATGTGTGTCTTTCCTCCAGCAGGTGGTGTATCTTGCCTTCATTTTTGCCACTCTTGCCTGCTGGATTTTCTTACATGCATGCTTCACACTTCCTTAAGTAGACACGATGACACGACCTAATCCACTGTTCACTTGGACAAGCTTGGCTGATGAGATGTGTACTCTGTATGCAGTTGTTATTAGGAGCACATGATTGAACATGTCTCAGTTGTTGGCAAGGTTTTTATAAAGATCTTTAGATCTTTGTTTATAGAATAGATACAACTTTAATCAGTACCTTTATATAGAGTAAGAGTTACTCTACCTACGTGTGCATTTTGAACAATATGTGCCAGTTAATAAAAAGTTATACCCACTTAATAAAAAGTTATACCCACGGTACTTATTAGGTGCCACAGTGGCTACCAAAGTTCAATCAGTATTTATTATGGTACGTTTGTACTTGTTATTGCGATGATAGTAGTCCTGTTCTTCTGTCAGGGCTGTTCAAATCTAGGCCTAAAAGCGATTGTCTGACAGTTTACTGATTTTTATGTCCAACGCTGGTGATTTAACTAACCGGTGCATTGGGTGTTCATGACCAGCATTGAGTTTTTTTTAGTGATTTGTGCTGCATTGGCTTTTCCATGGGATCAGAACAGATGAGCTGACTTTGTTTCCCAGGTGAGTCTTGGATGCCTGTTACCAGACTGAAGAAGTGAAGACAAAAATGGGAAAGAATGCATTAGATGTTTTAAGAAGGCTGAACTGGAAACCGGCTATAAGAGGTCGGCAGATGAGGGAGAATGAGACTAACAGTAATATAACCAAGCTATTAGTTTCCAACCACCGTTAAACAAGAAGAAGAAGCAGCAGCTATGTACTGGGTTAGAAGGAAATCATCAACTGAATGCTTGCTAGCAACCAAAGAAAAGGGCATTATTAGCATTTTTTTTTAAATAGTGTGTTAGGTGAGATTAGTCTTTATTAGTTTTTTCCCATCAAAGTGCAACTGTTTTTCCAAGAATCAGCGTTTGACCGACAGTAATCACTACCATAGTGACCACTACCACTTCCCACAAAACTTCTCCCAGAATCTACAGTGGCTCTTAAAGTGTGTATGCAATTTTGGCCCTGAAAGATGGTTTTCTCAGCAATTTAATGCACCTTTTCTATAGGTTAGTCCATTGGTAGCTTAGTCCATTGGATGATTGATTTTAATAATTCTGCATGCTTTTTAGTTTTTTTGTACATTTCTAATTTCTTGTATACGAGTCAAAACGTTTAAACAGATGAACACATCTTTATCACAAACATAACTAAACAAGCATAAATGATGACCAAGAAGACTAGGGCAATGTGATGTTAATATGATATAAAATCTGAGTTCGTAGGTGGAAAGTTCAGGAAAATTATTGAGGAATTACTTTGTCTAATATATTTAATATTCTAATTAAGTTTATGGTCACAAAACCTAATAACTGCGAAAAGAAAAAACTTTTTTCATTTAGACCTTTCTGGAAGGTACGCGAGCCTGCTTTACCATGGCAACACATATACAACGCTGACCAACGCTAAAAGCAGCAGGGGGCAGAAACCGTAATGACCAGCCAATGAGATGCCGAGATTGATGTCACGTGGTCGTTCACGTGACAGCCGTGCTTTTTTTTTTATGTTAAAGCGAGTCGCAGTTATAAGTGCATTATCCCGTGTCAGTGGCAGCGTCATACACTGAACAGGAGACTTACACAACTGAGAACACTGTTTTTTTATTAACACATATATATATATATATATATATTAAACTGTTTATTTCTAACGTGTAAGGATGTTCAACAGCCTTCTCAGGGACTTTGAAGATGACCCCTTCTTTTCGTAAGTTTGACAATGTTTTTCGGTGTTTGTGTGTCAACTCTGTCCTTAATGTTTGTTTACGTACGTATTTGGCTGTTGTGTGGTTATTATTAGTGTTGTTATTAGTGCTATTAGGAGCTCAGCACCTGTTTGTTAGTCACCGGTTAGAGGGGTGCGCGCGAACTGGCTTCTACAGTGCAGCTGAGCGCGCGCGCGCTAGACACAGCTACGCACAGAAAGTTCGCGAAGCGCCTGTAGAGTCTTAAACGTAATCATATTGACTGAAATACACGGAGTCAATGAGAACTCACATGCTGTATTAGATAGATAGATAGATAGATAGATAGATAGATAGATAGATAGATAGATAGCACATATCAATAAGTTTGTTTCTATCTAAGTATAGTCTGACCTTAGGGCGCTTATTGAGCAAAAGTTCAAAATCCTAAATTAATTTAGGTTAATTTCAGCCTTTATTCTTCACATATACATTAGTGCACAGTGAAATTAGTTTTTTCTTTTTTTAGTTTTTGTTATACAAACTGAGTCAGAAAAAAATTTATACATACGTCAGGAAAAGAAATCTTGTATAAATATTTTCACATTTAATGTATTGCTATAGTTATGTATACGTGTGTGTGTGTGTGTGTGTGTGATGAAATTATACTATACATAAGTGTGTGTGTGTCTTTTGTCTCACTATCTCTGACTTTTTTTTGTTTCTCTGAGTCTCCCTTTTTTATTTGTAGTTTTTTTTGTCTGTCTCTCTCTCTCTCTCTCTCTCTCTCTCTCTGTGTGTGTGTGTGTTCATTTTATCTTTTATGTCTTATGTCGTCTTGTAAATCACCTCCTCAGGGAGATTCCCAGTCACATTTATGCAACAGAGACAAAGGGACAATTTCATAATAAACTTTCATATTAAATTATATAATGATATCTGAACTTCATTTACTAGCAAGAAATTTTAACAAAGACAAATGATGATGATTTTTTTTTTCATTAACTGAAAGCTTATTTCAGTCATAGGTGTCTAAACCTGGTCACACAGTGTCCCCAGTTATCACAATAGACAGTGAAGTTGTCTTAACGCTTTAATGTGGCCTGATCTACTCCTGATCAGTGGACAATACTAGGTTCCCAGTTGAGCCCTCAAACTCTCAGTTTATGTGTAGAATGCTTTCAAATCTAATCATCCAAATAGAAGGATGTGGATTTTTTAAATTTAAATGTGGTTGATTAGGACACATTAAAGCGTTAAGACAACTTCACTGTCTATTGTGATTTGTCTATTTATTATATTCAAATATATGGTAAGCAAAGGAAAGTTCATTTATGTACAGATTTTCTGGTCTTATATTTTTATCCTTTAAAATTTCCTCCAAATTGATCAAAATTTTAATACAATAGTTATATTACAGATGTTAAAACTAATAACTTGTATTTTCACCATCTAAAGTACTCTAGGAAAACTTTGTCAAGCATCAACACGCTCAGTTGTTAACATACAGCCAACTTATCAAACTTTTACATGTAAAAAATTTCATTATGGCAGCTTGCTCAAGAAGTACACAACAAATACGTGCAACATAACACAATATACAGTAAGCGCTTATGTTGTAATTAAATCTATTTTAAATGAGTTTATAATTTAAATATATTATCTTATCAAATTGCAAAGCCAGTGCAAAATAAAAAGTCCAGACATGACAAAAGCACCAGTGTGATGCTTGTGTTTTGTACAATTAAACAGCGCCTGTCCTACAGTGGTAGTTATCAGATTTCCACACACACAAGTTTTACCATCATTTCCACTTTTTTTTAGAGAAATGGTGCAGGAGCTCAGACATCTCCAGCACACCATGTGCATTTAAGTGGGGTTTACTACATTTTAAAGACTTTTTTATTCAGATTGGTAGCTTATAGTTTGTTTTCCCTTAAACGAAGTAGATGGTCTACTACTGTACTGTATTGTGCTGTACTCTTTTAGATCATATTTCAAAATCTGTGTTTTTCTCCTCTCCTTTCTCTCCTTTGTTTTCTTTTACATTTAGATCAGCAAGGTAGGCCTGCTTCCTTCCTCTGTCCTTTACATCCTATATCTGTCTCTCATACATGATGCCTGCATATGAATGACATGCATTTTAGTTTGTTACAGTATACTATACCCTTAGTGCTTTAAGAAATCACACACTAACTAACATCTGTTTACTGTGTGTGTGCGTTAGTGATCCTTTCCGTATGCACAATGAACGCATGCAGCACATGATGAGGGGTTTCTCGAATCCCTTCAACCACGGCTTCATGCCCAGTATCACAGACGGCCGGGACAGAGCGCACAGGGGAGAAGGTCAGTCCCGCACAGGTGTTGCCCCGCGCAACGAGCACAGAGTGAGTACCGAACGCTAACATTCACCCTTGTTTATACTTCCTCATTCGGAAAAAATCAATTCACTGGTGTCACTATTTCAGAAATATATATCGTAAATCCAAGGTAGTCTTTGATAAAACAACATTAGTATTTTAAAACATAGTAAGTCTTCTGTTTAAATCACCAGGTTTTACAATAGCATGTAGCAAATTTTAAGGCACACACTTGAAAATAGCGTTATTGCTGCTACACGTCATCTGTGTGCCCTAGCAAATGTGTGAGTGGACTATTTTAGTTGTCCTTATCATGCTTTACAGTCACACTGGTATGCAATCACGGCCCTAATTCAGACGTATAACAGAGTGGATGTCCTCTTGTCATCTGAGCCATTAAACTGCATGACAGTTGGTGTGCGTGTATATTTGTGGATCTTTTTGAAAACATGTTGGAGTGCAGAGCATTTGTTCACTTTACTCGTCCTGTGAGCAATGTGCTTCGCTCCAGATGTTCACGACTCCCATGGGAAATATTCCAAATCCAGCACCACAGTCCTGCTCGTCAGATCTTGCTCATGACGCTCTGTCCTGGCTGATGAGTGAAAGGAGCGACACACGTGTCCGGGTAGTATTGTGCCATCTGGACATAGCGGCAGTTGAAATAACAATGCCAGCATGGGGAGTTGAACAAGGTCGTGATGGAAGACGGCCATGGCGTAACCCGAGCCTCTGCCCTGGCAAAGCAGTTAGTGAGGCTTATTGAACACTGTAGGGAAATGTGTGCGGCGGGGGGTCTTGGTGCAAATCTATGTTTAGCCTTGAGGGTATTTTTAGCTGGCTGGACAACATAGTTCCACTGACGCACTGCTTTCCCACTCAACTGGACTAAAGACTCTCCCGGGAACTCAACACACTGGACTGTTGACGTGTAGGCTAGACTTTTGCCTTCCCCCCCCCCCCCCTCACTTGTTAGCAGATAAAGTTTTTGGTTTATTTTCTTATTAAGGCAGGCAATCATGATTTGACATCCCATTCATTTTGGAAAGCTATTTTGTATGATATTTTGAATTTTGTTCTGATTAATTATTGGTGTGTCTGCTCATTTCTTCGAACTAAAATGTTCCAGAGTTATGCCGTCTCTGAAAATTACAGGCACATAGTCAGCTACGTAGTTCTGCAATATGATTACCGCTACAAATTCTCTATAAAAGGGGCATTAATAAAACTAAAACTGATTTTTTTTCCCCCCTTCTCTATTTTCTTTTTAAAAATACCACATTTCTGATGTATTTTTCGTTCTGGTTTGAATGCTGACTGGTTGTACCAGACTAGAGAGGAAATGAGGTTGCTGCTGAAGCTGTTACAGTACATAAACAACCAATTTTTTTTTAAATTATTTTATCTTTAGGGCACTTTGCAGCCTCATTTCCCCACTATATAATTTACAATATAATCAGATGACAGGATTTATGTTGTTGTTGTTGTTGGTCTTTCGGCTGCTCGTAGCAAGGGGTCGCCACAGCGGAATATCTAGTCCGCACAACAACTTGGCACAGGCCCTTCCTGACGCAACCCTCCCATTTTTTTTCCGGGCTTGGGACCGGCACTGCATCCAGTGGCTGGGGGTTTGGGCACTGGCTGGGAACATGCTTTATTAAGAGTATTGCAGTCATTGACAAAGCGTTGTTGTAGAGGAGGAATAAATCATACAGAATGACGGTGAACAAACGTAATAAAAAGTCATGACACAACCTCATATAAACCTCACAATGTCTAATTTCCCATAAAAGCATACTCTGTCCTGTTTTATAGCTTAATGGTTTAATGATTTTTACAATTATTAATAATATTTGATTTTAGAGTTTGTTTTAAAAGATCCAGTTTATTTAATCAAGAACCCAAAGATAATTGTCTTCGCTGTCCTTATCAACATTTTAGGCACTAATAATTATAATTACAGTAATAATTACAGTAAAACTTAAAATTTTTAGAAAATGCATTGATGGTCAGTGGGTGCAACTGTGCCTGTGGGGTATGTCTGTGCAACCCTGAGGTCTTATGTTGGCCAGCTGGCTCGCTATAAGCAGCTTCAGGTGGCTAAATTTACACATTCATTTACACGTACATTTACGGCATTTGGCAGATGCCCTTACCCAGAGCGACTTACATTTATCTCATTGCACACATGAATAGTTGAGGGTGAAGGGCCTCGCTCAAGGGCCCAACAGTGACAGCGTTCAGTAGACCAATGCCTTAACCACTGAGTTACCCAGTTTAGTACCTCTCTTTGCTTCCAACAGATTGTAGATTCACCTTTAGCAGCAATAACTTGAAGAATTCGTTCATTGTACAACTTTATCTCTGGGTCTCATATCGTTTTGGTCCATTCTTCTTTACAACATTGCTTCAGTTCATTGAGGTTCTTTGGCATTCGCTTATGCACGGCTCTGTTCAGGTCCTGCCACAGCATATCGGTTGGGTTGAGTTCTGGACTTTGACTAGGACAATCCAAAACTTTGTTTTATTTTGCACTCACTCTGATGTAGCTTCACTGGTGCGCTTCAGAGCATTGTGTTTTGGCTGTCGAACAGATGGCTTCACACTCGCCTCTAGGACTAACTCTGGTCTACAGTGGAGATTGTGCATTGTGTCATGACGTTGTCGTGTTGTTGCTCATTTGCACGTGCACTTTACAGTACGTTTTCTGTCGCAGTCTTTTGTATAGTACTGTTAATTTAGCGTTTAAATTTGTTTTGTCTCAGCTATTCAGCCAATTAGGTACCAGCTAGTAGGGCTGGGCGATAAAACGATAACGATATGTATCGCGATAGACACGTGATCGAAGGTTTTATCGAACAAATTTTTTATTGATATCGATCATTTTTATTCTCTGTCGGAAGAAAACTTAGGTCGTGAAGCTAGTTTGGTTGCTGTCATGCACGCTCGCTCCGCGACCGGCACTAGGACCCGGAAGTAGTACAGTCGCGATTCAGGAAGCATAAAAGGAGACAAGATGGTGCTTCACATCGCTCAGTCATTGAGTCTGCCCATGCCGTTTCAGATGCTTCGTCGGATCTTATGTGAGTACTCACAATTTTGGGTCCAATTCCTGATTGAGTGAGTGTTGCTAGAACGCAGGTTTAATTGTGTAAACTCTTGCTCTCGGCAAGAGAAGAAACACTCTTGTTCTTACAATAACTCTCATGGTTATCCTGCCTGTTCGCGCTATTTCCGCGTTTGGGTTTACCGTCCACGCTACAAGGGCTCATAGATATATATATACTGACTAGATGTCGCCTCTGACGCTGCTGTCCATAGGAACGATGCATCAGCACGGCCGCAATCTCCTGTCGGGGGAAGCCGCGGCTACTCTGTATTAGTTAGTTTTTCTGCCAATGTTATCAACGATTAAAATCACCTTAATTTGCTTAATTTTCAACCGATTTTCAAGCCGTTTGGCTTATTATAAATGTCAGACATATATTTATGATAGAACATAGATTGATTAATTATTTTACTTGTATGATATATTAATTATTTTACTTATATGTTCTATCATAAATGTGATGTATCATATACAATGCAATACTTAGACACACCTACATAACTAATTAATTAGTTCTACAATGCACAAAACAAGTACAAGGATGCTGATAGTGATATGAAAAAAAACATGAATAATATAAAAAAAAGTATATATAAAATATAGATAAATAATAGAGCAAAATGTAAATTAATAAAGGCATGAGTTTAAACAAACAAAGCGGAAAAAAACTATTATGGACTTCCTGACCAACAGACCTCAGAATGTTAGGATTTATGTTAGGATCATAAATTGTCCAAATCTCAAATTATTTTTTTTTTTAGTTTTTTGGTTTGTTCCAACTGACAGACCTGTATTTATGATCGAGTCCAGAGAAAATTGAAGCTTTTGACATTAATCTACTTTAAAACTAGGTGTTAGTTTATTATTTTTCCACTTCACTGAACTTAAAACTAACTATTGTTACTTACCTTAGCCTAGTCTACTGCACACAAAATGGCTACAATGGTGTGATATCCATACTTAAAAATACATGTTAATTAAAACATTTGAATTGTACTGGTTTATTTTGTACATCAGCAAGCCTGCAATACAATGACCCAGCGTAAAATGGTTATATAACACAAAAACATTGATCTGATGTGTGATTCACTAACGTCAATCATGTAACAGTATCACGTTTGGTTGCGCCATGTCGTTGTCTCGTGCTGGTCTGCTGGAATCCTCTTCAAAAGCAGAAAATGCACTTTGCACTATTTTATTACACTTTATTAACCATTTCTTACATTTTCTTTCATTTTGCACCTTAAATGTTAAGAGATAATTAAGTGTTCATTGTGACTTTAGACTTTAATTATTTGAGTTTTCCATGGTTGTTGACATTTCTGTCTTAATAACTGAGGGGTCAACGATCAGAGGAAGGTTAAGATTGAAATAAAAATGTTTAAATATAATCTATTTTTCTCCTGGTCCTTATTTTAAATGGGTCATAAAAAATATCTAATTATCGATATCGACCGATATGAAACACTGATATCGTGATACGGTTTTCAGGCATATCGCCCAGCCCTACTAGCTAGTTAGTTTTGTTAATTTATGTTGTTAATTTATGTTGTGTGTAAATGGCTGAAATGGCAATAGAAGCTGACTTGACTTGACTTAGCCCCACTAACCCACTTCTGTGCTTAACATAATGTTTAAAAATAATAAACATAAAAATAATGTTTGTTATTTTTTGCTGGTCATTAAGGCCAAACAATTCCACTTTGGTCTCATCTGTTTATAGGACATTATTTCAGATGTACCACCTTTTATAAACCACATTTATGCCACCATGGCATTGTTTCAACAACTTTATATAAGAGTTAGTTTGGGCTGAGTAATCTGATTGGACAAGAGGCATACCTACGATAATTACACTAGTGCAGAAGCACTTTCATCAAGAAAACACATCTGATTATGTTATTATGTAGGACTGTAGCTATCGAATATTTTAGTAATCGAGTATTCTATCAAAAATTAAATCAATTGATCGAGTAATCAGATAAAATTTACTTTTGCTTAATTAAACAGCAATGTATAATATATAAAAGAAACAAAGATTAATTGGTATTCTTTTTAGAAAAAATCACTTCTTTTTTTTTTTTTAATGCATACAGCATTTTATCACATTACAAGGAACAGCTTAAAGTTGACTGAGATGAATTAAGTGCATTACAGTCCCATACTTTCTTATTTTAAAGCCTTTTCTCAGTTGCAAAAACTAAAAAAAAAAAAGTATTTCAAATAACGTTAAGTATCAAAAAACTAAGGCACACATTAAAATAAATAATTATACAAAAACACCAAGTTGTGCAAAGTTTTTTCAGGACTAAATGTTTTTAAATCTATAGCTCAGACATAACAGTTTAGTTATTGTCAGACAGTATAGGCCTTTACTGACAATTCCTGTCGTTTTCTCTTGCTGCTTTCTTTTTCTCTTGGTAAACAAATAATTGTGCAAAAACATAACGCAAGCTTTTAAAATTAATTCAAAGAAGGCAGAAGATTTTGCCTCGATCTTATTTTGTAATCGAATTACTCGAGGAATCGTTACAGCCCTATTGTTATGTCATCTTAAACAACACTTCAACTACGTAATAACTGCTTGTAAGTTCTCGATTCGTCTATGAATTTTCAGTGTTGTTTATTTATGCCTACAGTATGTCAAGCTATGACTGCATCACACTAGAGCCATGCTGATCATGAAGTGTATACATGATCAATGTATCAAGCGTCTTTTCCATGATTATACGACAAGTCTTCCAACATGGTTGTGTAAGAAATGAGAAGCTATTCGGTGCATCAGTTAGGGTTAAAGTAAATGCGGAAATATACAGTATTAATCACTGCAGTAATTATCCAGTGAAAGGCTTTTTCTGTGTATTTATTTAATATTTATTATTTTAAAGTGGTCATTAGGTGTAGTAGGGTCTTTTCAGACCTGCGACCTGCTGTGTGTGTGTGTGTGTGTGTGTGTGCCACATTCTAACATTCAGGCACCCAGGCTGTTCCAGACTGTATCATATTGCACTCATCATGACCATTCCATACTGATTTCTTGCTCAACACACTTATTTAACCGAGCATGAAAATAGTGTATGATCCGATGCGGTACGCTACTCACTTGAATGAATCACGCATCATAAGATATGAGGTAAGGTCGCATCTGAGGCTCGCTGATGTCCTGATCCTCTTCCTCTAATTACCTGAAATAAAAGCGCTGTGTATTTCGGGCTGCTCTGACTCATCGTCCCCTTCCAGCGAAAAAAGCGCCTGAGTGTGAGAAGAAACCCGATGCTGTGATGTGGCATGGCAGAAACTGGCCATGAACTCAACTCTGCAGATTGACAAACACACACATTAGGAACTCTTTAAAAATATACCCCTGCAGAGTATAGAAGATGGCAGTGCCCTTCTCCCACAGGGCAAGATTAGCTCCAAGCTCTCTTTTACATGTTGATAGTTTTACAGCGGGGTGACCTTTCTGAAGAGCTGAGGCAGCGTTGCCACGACTAGTTTGAAGAAAACAGATCCTCTTCGCTGCGTAATGCCAAGATAATCCCCAATGACAGCCACCAATTTTGCAAGACTGTGGCCCTCTCAGCACTCTGCATGCATACAGTGTGTGTGTGTGTGTATATATACACACACACAGACACCTGTTCACACAGCTTTCTTCTCATCCATGTCAACGATGAGGGGTGCCTTTATTTCTGCGCTTCAATACAACTCGTTTAGATGTCCGCGTATAAATGGGTTCAAAAGCAATTCACAAGTAAAGAGAGAGAGGATTTTGTATTATGTAACCCGATATTTTGTAATTTTTGTTAAAACTACATGATGTTACTTTTATCACGCTAATGTAAGAGTTTGAAGCTACACGTCTTGAGAAATAGAAATACTCTCTCAGCTCTGTGCACGTAGACGAATATTCACAGTCAGCCAACATCACTGTAAATAGGCATGCCAGTTGAGTTGTCTTAGAGTCACTAGATACGGACGGCCGCGGCATCTGTGCATTTTCTCAGCTCAGAATCTGATTTTACTGCCATTTAAACTCAATTGCAAAGGAATACTTTAAAGAAAATTAATAGCATTAATTTGGCAAATATTTGGAAGTGGTTTGATTTGGTTTAAAGGTACGTTGTCTTAGTTAAATCTGTACTTGTGAGCTTTGTCATTGAAACAAACACACCATGTCAACTGGAAATACCGGGCTGTAGAACAACCCTTCCCGGCTCAGGGCAATAATGTGCACACAGGACAACAGACTCTCAGTTATTACTGTACATGAAGGCACAACGAATGAACTCTGATCATGATGAACATTTACACACAGACGTGCTACTGTACTGTAAGTCTGAAAGTTTTGGTCCTGGATCATTAACAGCATGGCGACATTCTCTCTCTCTCATCTTAATACAAGAAGGGTTCTTAGCCAAATGATTGCACACATTATAAGCCCCTGAAGGGAATGCTTTCATGTGTGCACAGTTAAGGCATAGCATGCCCTAGGTAGTGAGTGAGTGCTCTTATACCATAGTGGTGATGGTTATGAAAAGCTGCTCCTGACAAAAGGTCTAAGAATTTAAATAACGCTCAGCAGTAGGGATGTAACGGTATCAAAACTTCACAGTACGGTATTACCTCGGTATGAATGGCACGGTACGGTATTTATTGAATCATTTACAGGAAAAACAAAACTAATGAAGAGACTCGAAAAAAAGTGCCCGAAGTGTTTATTAAACAGTTTACATGAACACTGAACATATCAATGGCATACAAATTAGCCATCTATCTGTAAACTTTGAAACAGAAACTTAAATTTTTCAATTTTAACAACAAAAAATTATTAAACCATAAAAAAAAGTTTCAATTTAGTATTCTTGAAAACTCAGAAAAAAATTTAAATAGCAACCTACTTATTGCAGCTGGCCCATGTGCTGAATGAGTATTTGAGACACTCGCCTCATTCACTCACTTATTCAGACAGAAACAGAATTTTTTTCCTTTCTCGTTTCTTTTCAGAGAGAAACCGAAATGACTCGATAAAACTATAGGTCTTCTGAGAAACGTTTGCTGAGGCGAATGGAGCGAACAGGACGTAGCGGGAACTACAATTCCCATCAGCCCAGGCGTGAACATCATCCTTTGAGGTCTGTTGTCGCTACAGATCCAGTAATGCGGAAATGGCAGGTGCTGCTATTAGCGGCGAAGGAAAAGAGATGGAAAGAGTAATTAATCATTACGGAGTAAGCGGGTTTTAAATCAGGTGTGCGCATTACTGGATCTGTAGCAACAACAGACCGCAAAGGATGATGGTCACGCCTGGGCTGATGGGAATTGTAGTTCCCGCTACCTCCTGTTCGCTCCATTCGCCTGAGCAAACTTTTCTCAGAAGACCTATCATTTTACTGTCATGCGACCACGGAATTATTGAAATAAATTGTTATTGCGGTACGTCGGTATTTACAATACCGTTACATCCCTACTCAGCAGTCATGAAAATGAAAGGATGACCACCCTTACGAAAAGAAAAAAAATATATATGCCAATATATTGTAAAATATAATGCTATGATTTCCTATATATATTATATTAATATATTGTAATATATGAATGGACCATGTATGGAGATATATTATAAATTGCAATGAACACAAAAACTATTATATTTATAATTTATAATTGTTTTATTGAAACTTTATAAATGTTTATGAATTATACACACACTTTTATTTTTGTCTCTGTGCTCTGATTAATACCTATAAAGACCATTTTGTTCGAACTACATTAACATATGAGCAAATTGTATAAAAAAATAAAAATAAATGTGTGTATATATATATATATATAAATTAAAAATAAGGAAATAGATATATTAAAACAAATTCAATAGTATAGTGTTCAATATAAAATTAAGACATTAAGATGTATTTTGAGAGTATTATATATTGAGAAAAATATTTTATTATATTCAAATGTATGTATTTTTCAATATATTGTAATATATTATTTTTCATATTGTGAATATTTTTGAATATGGATATCTTTTTTTCCGTTAATTATCAGTTAGTGATTAATTAGTGTAGTCATTTAATATATTGACAGTTAATCTGTAGAAAAAGTATATTTTCTTTGCGTAAGGGCAAAAAGAGCAGATGATGGGGAAGGGGTGTTTTGCTATTACTAAATGTGTGAGATACTGTTTGTATTTTGTGTGGTGTTGTAATGTACAGTATTTATGCATCATTATCCAAAATCTAAATCAATTAATTAGCATGTCTCTGCAGGACATGGATTTCCTCAGGAACCCTTTTGCCATGATGGACAATATGGACAACATGATGGGAGGCATGAGGACCAGAATGGATGATATGCACAGACACTTGGTAAATGCCGCCATCACTGTTGGAGCTCATTTATCTTGTCTGATTAGTGTTTTCATGGGCTTTTTCTCTAAACCGTGTGTTTTAGGGGAACATGCCGTCTGACTCCAGCGCTCACGGATTCAGCTCCTCCTCTGTCATGACTTACTCTAAAGTGGGAGACGAGCCAGCCAAAGTGTTCCAGGCCTCGAGCCAGACACGCTGCGTCCCCGGAGGGGTAAGTACCAACAAATAGAGGTCAAAATATTGAAACTTTTTTTTTTACTTCATAGCTCTGTAGAGGACATTTTATCTCTGTGTGTAAATGCATTGTGTGTTTGTGTGTGTGTGTGTGTGTGTAGATTAAGGAAACAAGACGGAGTCTGAGAGACACCGACAGTGGGGTAGAAAAGATGTCCATAGGTCACCACATCAACGACAGGGGACACGTTATAGAGAAGAAACATAACAAAAAGACAGGAGAAAAAGAACTCAACCAGGACTTTCAGAACATGGATGAGAGTAAGTGTGTCTCCAGTTTGCAATAAATGTACTTATCTGCCTCGACCATTGAAGAGACAAGAATGAAATGTTAGATATTGACAATACATTTACAGTTACAATTATGAGAGAAGGTCAATTTATTAACTGAGCAAATTCTCTTTAAAATGTATTTTTTAACTGTTATTCACAAAATCCAGAGACCTCTGCTCTAAAATCACCCCCCACCCCCCGATCTTTGACACTTGTCTTTTTTGTCCTTGTAGCTGAAGCCCAGGCCTTCGATGATGAGTGGCAGCAGAAGGTGTCTGAATTTCAGCCTGCTGCACGGCTGTCCCGTCTGGAAGCCCCGAGAGCCAGAGAGGTTCATCGAGCAGCCATCACCGGCCCCGAGCACACACACAGGTTCACAGATGGGCATTTCCATTTATTACATTTTTTCTTCCACAAATGAATTAAATATGATTTGAGAGTCAGAAGGTGAAGTGAGTACAGCAAGTAGTAAAACCTTTTAAGCGTGTGTTATTCATTCATTCATTCATTTTCTATACCGCTTCTATACTCGCGGGGGACCTGGAGCCTATCCCAGGAGACTTCGGGCACTAGGACAGGGTGCAAATCCATCGCAGGGCACACACACATACACAGACTCACACACTACGGGCAATTTAGGAATGCCAATTAGCCTAACCTGCATATCTTTGGACTGTGGGAGGAAACCGGAGTACCCGGAGGAAACCCACCAAGCACGGGGAGAACATGCAAACTCCATGCACATAGAGACGGGAATCGAGCCTGGCCGGGGAATCAAACCCAGACCCTGGAGACAGTGCTAACCACTACACCACCGTGCCGCCGTGGGTTATTACAAGGAATCATCAGTGGATGAGTGAAGTTGATTATTTTCCTGTAACTGCACATACTGAAGTGTTTTATTTATAAACACCAACAGGTTTTTTATTTATTAAGGAATTACATCATACTTTTTACATGTTAACAGTTTTAATTAACATGTGATTTTTCTAAAAGAAGTTTGTACCAGTTATCAAAAACAGTCCGTTCCTCACAAGCATCTTCATTTTCTTTTCATGTTAATAAAACAAAAATGCCATTTGCCTGCCATCACGGCCGGACTTATTTTCCCCTTACAGAAAATGTAACCATAACTGATATGGCCATACAAGTGTTTTTTTTTTATTTATTTATTTTTTTTTTATATATAGCCTATATATAGCCTGTGTATATTATTTATATTTATATATATATATATATATATAAGCCATACATGGCCATGCCATAACACTGCCTCAGTCATGTTTCAGAGTTGATGTGGTACTGATTATTTGGATCCCTTCCTTTCCTCTCTATATTTCGTATCATCAGTCCATATAATTTTGTTCTAGACCTCGGCAGCCTTTTTATGTTTTCCTTCCTTGAGTGTTATTAGAGGTTTGCAACTTGATGTTTTCAACTCAACAGGTTTTTTTTTTTTTTTTTTTTTTGTGGCCTTCAAGCACTTGATGTTGGTGTTGCTGAGTTCATCAGTGCATTCCTCCTTTTTAAGGAATATGCTAAATTTAAGTATTCCTTCAATTAAGTTCACTCTGTGAGCTGTGTCTTTTGTTAAATTTTTCTTGACAATATTTTGTTGGTACTGAAGATTAATCAATGAACATTTTGTTTCGTTTTCTAGGGGGAAAAAAGCTAAACCAGCAGAAGGTGAGAGGAAAACGCACGTTTCTGAGCTCAACTTCCAAGGCTCCAGCATGAAGAAGTAATATGAAGTTTACAAACTGAAATAAAACTCTCTGGCTTGCAACATCTGCCTGATGTTTTTCATGCCAGTGCTTTTGTTCTTCTGTGTTCCCGTGCTTTTTCTTCTCTTCTGTTTTCTTTTCTCATCCAAATTTGTTAGTCATTTTTACTGCTTTATTCTTTGTTTAAAAAAAAAAAAAAAAGTTCCAGAAAGGATACAAGATGTGTGCAACCTTTCACCTGTAATGTTGATTCTTAATAGCTAGTGTAACCAAAATATCATGAAATAAAATATTTGACGAAACACTATTTCATCTTGTGACAATGAAAGATTTGGTTGGATTTTACCTATTTTATGTATTCTTTAATGTGTAATTTAATGAAAATGAGCACAAAACGTTTAGAGATATTCTAAAATGCACTTATGAACATGTACCTGTGTGGAATTGACTGTTATGGCTATCCATTTTGGGGAAAAGTATTACTATTTGTGCCCACTTGTAAAGAACTACAAATGAAAACCCTTTTTATACAATTATTGTTCATAATCATAAGTTCAGGTTGTTTGTTTTGTGTTAGATTGTTTCTGCTGTTCCTGGTTGGTTTGTTTTTTTGTTTGTTTGTTTTTCTCAGATTTTCTCAGAAATGAAAGACACAATAAAGACGACTTTATTTATATTCCTACAAGTCTCCGTTAATAAGATACAACGTAATGCATTTTTTTTTTTTAAAGGTCGATGGTCTGTATGTGCCTATTATAATAAGTCGACTGACTTAAAAAAAATAATCATAATTTTAATGATTTTTGACAGATGTGTTTTATGAATACACTTGTGCAAATGAACACTTCTGTGTAAGTGTATTATTAAGCAATAGGGATTGCCTTCTTTTGCAAGAGCTAAATTAAAGTGGATAATCAGTGTTGTAGTAACACATTGGAGACTCTGGTTGTAGTCCAGCATTTAACTACAGGGTCACAAATCAGCAAGTGAAAAAATAGTGCTTGGTAATCAAGGTGCAGATATGAAATCTACTGTAAGGGCAAGGTTTCCCATAATGAACCATGAAAATAAGGTTTACAATATTATAATGTTAAGTCTTTATTTGTTACATACAGTGGACAGTATGTTACTGCATAGCAAAACTCTGCATATCACAGCTTTAAGGCTAGTATGGCCATGATACAGAGCACCTGTGGCAGTCAAGAGTAAAGGGCCTTTTGCTCAAGGGACCAACAGCGGCAACTTGGTGGAGCTGGAGCTTAAACCACCGACTTTCCGATCAGTAACTCAAAGACTGAACCCACTGCGGTAATACTGCCATGGGGTTGTTCGAGTTCAGCCGGGATTCTTGATAATGCATAATAACAGAACACCGTTATGAGAGTAAAAACTCCCCGTATTTCTCTATATACAGTGATGTGAAAAACTATTTGCCCCCCTCCTGATTTCTTATTCTTTTGCATGTTTGTCACACAAAATGTTTCTGATCATCAAACACATTTAACTATTAGTCAAAGATAACACAAGTAAACACAAAATGCAATTTTTAAAAGAGGGGTTTTATTATTTAGGGAGAAAAAAAATCCAAACCTACATGGCCCTGTGTGAAAAAGTAATTGCCCCCTGAACCTAATAACTGGTTGGGCCACCCTTAGCAGCAATAACTGCAATCAAGCGTTTGCGATAACTTGCAACGAGTCTTTTACAGCGCTCTGGAGGAATTTTGGCCCACTCATCTTTGCAGAATTGTTGTAATTCAGCTTTATTTGAGGGTTTTCTAGCATGAACCGCCTTTTTAAGGTCATGACACAACATCTCAATAGGATTCAGGTCAGGACTTTGACTAGGCCACTCCAAAGTCTTCATTTTGTTTTTCTTCAGCCATTCAGAGGTGGATTTGTTGGTGTGTTTTGGGTCATTGTCCTGCTGCCGCACCCAAGATCGCTTCAGCTTGAGTTGATGAACAGATGGCCGGACATTCTCCTTGAGGATTTTTTGGTAGACAGTAGAATTCATGGTTCCATCTATCACAGCAAGCCTTCCAGGTCCTGAAGCAGCAAAACAACCCCAGACCATCACACTACCACCACCATATTTTACTGTTGGTATGATGTTCTTTTTCTGAAATGCCGTGTTACTTTTACGCCAGATGTAACGGGACACGCACCTTCCAAAAAGTTCAACTTTTGTCTCGTCGGTCCACAAGGTATTTTCCCAAAAGTCTTGGCAATCATTGAGATGTTTTTTAGCAAAATTGAGACGAGCCTTAATGTTCTTTTTGCTTAAAAGTGGTTTGCGCCTTGGAAATCTGCCATGCAGGCCGTTTTTGCCCAGTCTCTTTCTTATGGTGGAGTCGTGAACACTGAGGCAAGTGAGGCAATTGAGGCAAGTGAGGCCTGCAGTTCTTTAGATGTTGTCCTGGGGTCTTTTGTGGCCTCTCGGATGAGTCGTCTCTGCGCTCTTGGGGTAATTTTGGTCGGCCGGCCACTCCTGGGAAGGTTCACCACTGTTCCATGTTTTTGCCATTTGTGGATAATGGCTCTCACTGTGGTTCGCTGGAGTCCCAAAGCTTTAGAAATGGCTTTATAACCTTTACCAGACTGATAGATCTCAATTACTTTTGTTCTCATTTGTTCCTGAATTTCTTTGGATCTTGGCATGATGTCTAGCTTTTGAGGTGCTTTTGGTCTACTTCTCTGTGTCAGGTAGCTCCTATTTAAGTGATTTCTTGATTGAAACAGGTGTGGCAGTAATCAGGCCTGGGGGTGACTACAGAAATTGAACTCAGGTGTGATGAAACCACAGTTAAGTTATTTTTTAACAAGGGGGGCAATCACTTTTTCACACAGGGCCATGTAGATTTGGAGTTTTTTTTCTCCCTTAATAACGTAAACCTTCATTTAAAAACGGCATTTTGTGTTCAATTATGTTATCTTTGACTAATAGTTAACGGTTTTTGATGAGCAGAAACATTTAAGTGTGACAAACATGCAAAAGAATAAGAAATCAGGAGGGGGGCAAATAGTTTTTCACACCACTGTAATCCTTTGCTACACTAATGCATTTATTCCAGCATTTCACCAGTGCTTGGATACCATCAAGCTAGAACGTTTTCTCAGTACACTCGGTCTGCCTGCATCATGTCTGAAACACTGGCCTCTCAGGTACTTCTTTAATGACCCCCAAAACATGTGGAAATGGCTTGGAGCAAAGTCAGGACTGTACACGTCTTCATGTTTCTTTTGTAATTGTATTCAAAAAGTGAAACTCATTCTAGAGTTAATACACATAAAGTTAAAGCTTTTTTTTGTAATTAATATGGCTTATGATTCATGAAAACCAAAAAGCCAGTATCTCACAATATTATAATATTTAATTTTGAGTTAATTACTATTCATACAGTATAAAGTAGAAGCACTGTAAGTATAAACTATTTCTCAGTTCAGTAACATGTGTATGGGTATCTGAGAAGATGGTCGACACCCTCCACAGGAAGATTAAGCCACAGAAGGTCATCCCTAAAAGGGCTGGCTGTTCACAAAGTGCTGTATCAAAACACATTCATGAAAAGCTAGGAAGGGAAGGTAAAAGTATGGTTGGACACGGTGCACAAGCAACCAGGATGACTGCATCCTTAAGAGTGTAAGACAGTTGTAACCATGCCACCACAGAGTGGGTCACTATCTGTCTGGGGGGATGTGAGGAAGAGAGGCTGATCCCACTCCAGTCCTGCTGCTGCTGCTGTTAGTTGAAAAGTTCACCGGCCAACTGGCGAGGAAAACTGCACCATTCTTATGAGTGATGTAGGAGCTTAATGGCGGTTTTAAGCCAGTTTTCAGGTTACTGGCTCCCTCTTTTCGGCAGGCACATGAAGACATTTTCCCTTAAGCCACCCCAGGTGAAAGTCATTACACATGACAAGCTAGGTTCATCTGCTCCTCTCAGTTTGCAGCTGGCTCTCGACCACATCCCTGACTTTTCTGCTCATTTGGGAACGGCAATTAGTTTAATCTGCATGTCTTTGGAAAGAAACCCGGAGGAACCCAACCAAGCACGGGGAGAACATGTAAACTCCATGCACACAGACTCGAGGTGGGAATCGAACCCAGATCCTGGAGGTGCAAGGCGACAGCACTAAACACTACGCACCAATTTTTACTGCTCTTGGTGCCTAACAGGGGTGACATCCATGAATTAATTCATCCAGAAACAATAAAGTTTGATTTCAGTTTATTGGCTATGCAAATATGTCAATAATCTATATTTATATAGATTATCTATCAGCTAAGTTTTAAGCTCTTGGGCTGTAATTGTCCTCATGAAATTGTTTACTGATATAGACTGGGTTACTTCTGTAAAATACTAAAAATTAATATAACACAATACAGTATCTGAATCCAATGTATCAAAAGTAATATGTCAAATATTACTTTAAATGCAAATCGTATAATAAACCACCTCATACAGTTGCTGTTGTTGATATTTCAGCTCCTCCCATCGAGGGGTCGCCACAGTGGACCATCTGATCCGCACACAGGTTTTACACCGGATGCCCTTTCTGTCATAACCGTCCTATTTTATACCATCTTGGGACTGGCACCGCATCCAGTGGCTGGGACTTGGGCATACGGTGGGAATCGAACTCGGGCCTCCTGCAAGCTAGATGAGAAACCAAAACCTGAGCCACCAAGGCCCAACCCCCCTAACACAGTAGAACTCTATAGATCTCTGTGAGTCATTCTTACATTACTTCCAAAATAAAATAACTCGTATACATTCTCTCTTTTCAACAGTATACTCCCCTATTCACTCAAATGACTTCCCCACGGACTTTGCAACTGGTATTTTTACTGATTTCGATCCTCCAACTCCTGCTTTTATTTCTGAATTACTCAGTAAAGTCAATCCTTCTTTCTCTCACCTTGATCCTGCCCCTACGTCCCTGCTTAAATACTCTGCACCTGTTATTTCACAGCCTATTTCACTTCTCATTTCTAAAATCTTGAACACTGGTGTTGTTCCTCTTGAATTAAAAACTGCAGCTGTCACACCAGTCTTATAGAAACCTGGCCTTGACCCGGCTGATATGGCCAACTACCGACCAATTTCAAATCTTCCGCTACTCTCAAAAATACTTGAAAAAGTTGTTGCTGTTCAACTACAGTCCTATTTGTCATCTCATAATCTGTATGAATGTTTCCAATCCAGTTTTCGCCCTCACCACAGTACAGAGACAGCGCTTCTTAAGGTTGTCAATGACCTTCTTATGGCTTCTGATGCTGGCTCTGCTAGCATTTTGATTCTGTTAGATCTTTCTTCTGCATTTGATACTATCTCTCACAGTATTCTCATCTCACGACTCTCTGCTCTTGGTATTTCTGGAACTGCCTTATCCTGCTTCTTGTCTGTCTGACCGTCAACACTATATTACTATCCGCCAGTCTAAATCTTCTACCGCTCCTGTTTCTCATGGTGTCCCACTACTGTTCATCATCTACATGCTTCCTCTAGGTAAAATCATCCACCGTCATGGTTTCAATTTCCACTATTATGCAGACGACACTCAACTCTATATCAGTTTTCGACACTATCATCCCTTTCCCACTAACTCCGTTTCAGATGACTAGTAACCTTCTCAAGCTCAATACTGGTAAAACAGATTTTTTACTTGTTGGTTCACCTAAAACCGTTGCAGCTCTCTGTACTGATACTGTTAACATTTCCGGGACCTTGGTTAGATCTTCCACCACCGTTAAAAATCTGGGTATAACTTTTGACTCCCATCTTTCCTTTCTACCTCACATTTCTTCACTTATTAAATCTGCCTTCTATCACCTCCGTAATATAGATCGTCTACAGCCCTACTTAGACATCAAGGATGCTGAGACACTGGTCCACACTTTCATTACTTCTCGACTTGACGACTGTAATTCTCTTTTTTATGGTCTACCAAATACAACATTAAATAAGCTCCAATACATTCAGAACTCTGCTGCTAGGGTCCTCACTTATTCAAAGAAATCCTCACACATCACTCCCATCCTACACAAACTTCATTGGCTACCCATTCGCTCCCGCATCCAATACAAGATTCTCCTTATCACCTTCAAAGCACTCCATGGTCTTTCCCTTCTATATATCTCGGATCTTATTCATACTTACTCCCCTGCTCGCACACTCCAATCTGCAGATGATGGTCTACTGGTAATTTCTCGTCATAGATTAGCATCATTTGGAGGACGAGCATTTAGCATTTCTGCCCCCACACTCTGGAATTCTATTCCCAAACACATCCGTGATCTTTCTTCATTACAGGATTTCAAAACCCACCTAAAAAATACATTTTTTCGTCCTGTTTTTCCACTCTTTAATATGTGTTAGATAAATACTACCGGTTTTCATGTTTATCTATGTTTTGTTCTGACGTCTTTCAGATGTCTCTTTCTATGTGTAAACATTATTATTATTATTATTATTATTATTATTATTATACAGTATTCCATCCTTAATGTAAGATGTTATGGCTCCATCTGCTGGTCTCAAAACATGCATGTCTGAATTTATGCAACTGATTGTTTATGATGCCAGTAAGCCCAAATACAACCCGGACTTGAAGGATCGTTTCATAGAGGTCTAGGTTCTGAGTGAAGAAAAAAAAACTGACTAATTGCTCTGAGTTCAGCTCTGAGGAATGAAAGGGGCCAAATGTGAAGACACCCTAATTATATGGTGGCATGGTGACTAATTGGAGCTTGCACCTTGTCTATATTGTGAGTTTCCTCCAGGTGCTCTGGGTTCCACCTGCCGTCCCAGGACATACAGTATGATGTATGGTTATTGGCATTTTCAGATGGTCCAGAGTGTGGCTTTGCAGTGACTAGGGTTACCCAATCTGTGAACCTGGTAAAAGGCACACGGTACAAAGTCTGGGTGGGGGGTTGTCTTTTCTTCTGTGTAGGAGGGCTACAATTTGTTTTAGGTCTTTATTCACAATGAATTTCCCAGTTTGAACTGAATGCCCCAAGTATATATATTTTCTCATTCTACAGTATATGAGCTGTTTGTAAAATAATCTTGATGTATCTATCTCTTATTGCAGAGTGAGTTGCCTGATTGCAAACTCAGCTTTAGGAGCTTTGGGTTCACAGCTTTAGGTCTTTTTCTGTGTTTTGACCTTTGCTCTGGTGGCATTTCAATTCCCCCCTCGGGCAGTGTCTCTATTGCAGTGGCTCTTATTGGTAACTTATTCCAGGCGCTGCACTGCCCTGCATATGGGAGTGTTTTCCTTTCTACCACACCCACTTCAATTGAGAGTTGAGAAAGCAGTAAAATGAGCATACAGTACAGGCTAAAAGTTTGGACACCTTCTCTCATTCAATGTGTTTTCTTTATTTACATGACCATTTACATTGGATTCTCACTGAAGGCATCAAAACTATGAATGAACACATGTGGATTTATGTACTTAACAAAAAAAGGTGAAATAACTGAAAACATGTTTTACATTCTAGTTTCTTCAAAATAGCCACCCTTTGCTCTGATTACTGCTTTGCACACTCTTGGCATTCTCTCGATGAGCTTCAAGAGGTCGTCACCGGAAATGGTTTCCAACAGTTTTGAAGGAGTTCCCAGAGGAACAGAGAGCTGTGGAGACCTTTTTTGTTAGGTACAATGTATATATGTTATAAAAAGAAATAAATAATATATATATATTTAATTTATATTAATTAATGACACAAAAATAACGCATACATTTTTTTAAAACGCATTTTAATCACTTATTTTTGCACCGGGGAACGTTTCTCACTGGATGAGTTTCGGCGGACCGATTAAACTGGAGCACCAACTAGTGTTCAGACAAAAACAAACCACAGTGAACATGGACAAAGAAGCTGATGAGACCGCTTTGGTTGGCCCTGTGGATGGGAAATTTTGTTATAAAAAACGAATGGATGGAAGCGTCAGGGTTTAATAGTCAGGGTTTCCAATGTTCTGAATGTACTTGAAAGTATTGTGTTTTACTTAAAAAAAAAAGTTTACAGAAGGTCTACCTACCTATAGGGTACCTGAATTTCTGAAATGTAGGCTACTATATTTCTAAATATTCTATTGCTACACTTAATGGCAATATTGCACTGGTCCAACAGTTTTTGTTTGGTTAAACAAAAATAAACAATATTTTGTTTCTTAAGCTTACGTTTTCAGTCATTATTCAATGGTATACTAAAAATCCATATGAAAAAACTTCTCACTGTTCTCAGGTCAAATATTTATATGCGATTAAAATGCGATTAATTTCTATTAATGAATTACAAAGCCTCTAATTAATTAGATATTTTTATTGAACCCTGGCTCTAATCCTGAAATATATATATAGGATTTGTCATGTTATACCTTTATTATGATTCTTTAAGATTTTTTTTAAGTGTTTATAAAAAATAAAACAATCTTTAAATGAGATTTTCCTGAACGCGTCCTCCGCACCGCTGTGTGGCGCTGTGAAAATATGCAACTGTGAAAGTCTGCAAACACTCGCGTGCCTCGTTCCCGGAAGTGGACTCTGCGGCTCAGCCGGCGTGACTTTGAGTCTGTCATCTCTGCAGTTCATCACCGGGAAGTGCAGCGCTTCATCTCCACACACACACCTGTACAGACTGCTAACATGCGGCTACTGAAAGCAGGTCTCGCTTTAAATCGTCTAAACCTACAGAATCCAGCCAATGTGAAAGTGAAACAGGTATGTGGGGGTTTAAATAAAGAATAGGGCAGATACAGCGCCATGGAGGCTCAATCACTGTCTCCATAGAAACAGGCAGCATTTCATTTAACATACTGAGCGTTTAATATCTCTGTTCTGGCGTGTATCTGCTGGGTTGTCATTAGTTTCTCTCATCACGAATGTTTAGCCAGTTAAAGATGTAATATAGAGGATATTTAACCTACACCAGGTCTCCTCAGTCAGTCTGGGGTCAGAAGTTGTTCAAAGTTTTGCATTTGGAGGGCTGAGAAGTGATAGAAATCTGATTGAAAATCTCACATTTCCTCCATAGATCTGATTTAAACCACATCTGGTTCTTCAATAAGTTTCTACAGATGCGTCATGCAGCTACTCTTTAGAACACTGTGATTATTCATTGCAATCTATAAACATGAACAGTATAATGTGGAAAGGAGAGCGACAGTGACATTGTCTTTGTGTGAATTGCTTATCAACGCATGACTTATTAAAGTAGCCACTAAACATGTCTTGGTTGATCATCATGTTACAATTCTGCAGCACAATGACTTAGTGATTAGTTACTGTCGCCCTGCACCCCCAGGGTCGAGGGTTCGATTTCCAGCTCGGGTCTGTGTGCGTGGAGTTCTCTGTTCTCCCTGTGCTTGGTGGGTTTCCTGTGGGCCCCCTCCTGTGGGTTTCCTCCAACAGTCCAAAGAAATGCCGAGTGGTGTTCCCAAAGTGTATTAATGAGATGTACTTTACATTGTTCCCAAAGTTTCCTGGGATAGGCTCCAGGCCTCCCATGACCCTGTATACAGGATAAAGCGGGATAGATGATGAGATGATAAAGTTACAATTCTAAACAAACTTTTATAAATAATTTGCTAGTACCACACGAGATGCTGTGCTGCCTGTCGATGTGTAAGTACTTTAGATCAAATCGGCACAGAGGTATCGTGATAATATCGTATCGGGTAGACCCTGGAAAAAACTTTTTAATATCTTTAGGCCATGAATGGCTTATTAAAGTTTCCAAATACGTAGCATATTGTAAGGGAATGGGAAGGTTTTTGGAAGCTGAATTTTGTCCTGTTTATAATCTACTAGTTCTGTGTTTGCTACTTGATCTTTTTCAAACGTTATATCTTCCTGTGTTTGGCATTGTGTTGTAGGTGCTGATGAACATTTGCCGGTCATGTTCATCTGCGATCACCCCGAATGAAATGATCCGCAACATTGGCATCTCGGCACACATCGACTCCGGCAAGACAACACTAACAGAGCGTGTGCTCTACTACACTGGTAGAATAGCAGAGATGCATGAAGTAAGCACCAAATTAACTTGTTTATAGCTATTCATTTATTAATCTCCATTCCAGTTATTTTACAGTTTCAAATACGACAGTTGAAGCATGACATAGATGGGTCGAAATTTTGTCCTGCTTTAGGTAAGGGGTAAGGATGGAGTCGGCGCCGTCATGGACTCTATGGAGCTAGAGAGACAGCGGGGGATCACCATCCAATCTGCAGCCACGTACACAATGTGGAAGCAGTACAACGTCAACATCATCGACACACCAGGTAAGACTGAACTACTGTACAGAGCTACAAATACGCACTGTATCGATCCACTGCATAAAATCTTCATAATTTCTCTCCATATTTTTCCCCCTACAGGCCACGTTGACTTCACCATTGAGGTGGAGAGGGCGCTGCGGGTTCTGGACGGGGCCGTGCTGGTCCTGTGTGCTGTCGGAGGAGTGCAGTGTCAGACCATGACCGTCAACAGGCAGATGAAGCGCTACAACGTGCCCTTCCTCACCTTCATCAACAAGCTGGACCGCATGGGCGCGAACCCCTATCGAGCCCTGAAGCAGCTTCGGTGAGCACAGACTGTCATCTCAACATTACCACATTTGAAGAGGCCCCTCAAGGGGGTATAAGTTGTACCCCTGTGGCACAAGAGGTGGCCAAATTTGGCCAATTGACATATAATGGTACTTTCCTAGGAACTTTGAAACTGAAATATGGATCCCATTGTTGTGGAGACATGTGGGAGGGCTCATTTTGCTCAGGCAACCAATCAGTCTTTCCTATTTTTCATAAAGTTAATAAGCCATGCTTGCTCCCTAGAAACATCAGTAGTATGCTGTTAGCATGATGCTAACATGATTAGCGTGTTGCAAGCACGATTCTAACACGATTAGCATGTTGCAAGAACCGGTTGATCAGACAGTGACCAGAATTGACTGCTTTTCAATTTGATTTAAACCTTAGATATAAGTGGTTTTGTACCGAGAGGAGAAGCTTAAGGGTCGCGCAACAGAAATACATTTTTATTATCAAAAAACGTGTGTGTTAAAAGTGTCCGATCTGCCTTTTTTCCTCCAAACTTTGTAGCGTATTGTTTTCAAACCCACTTATTACACACCATTACACCAGGCTCAAAGCACCACGAGCACAAATTAGTTGAAAATCTTGTTTGTTAGAGATTTGAGTCTTTGAAAAGAGTTTTGAGACGTCGCTGTTTCTTTATAATCATGCAGGTGGCGCACTCTGAAGTTAAATGTTAAACTACTGTATTTTAGGTTATTTTCTATTTTTTAAATGCTGCACTTGTTTTTTTTTTTAAGTGAGAACTAATGTTATGTGAGTATCGTGATAATATAGGATCAGGTGGTGACTGGTGATTCCCTTTGTGATTATTGCTGTGTGCCTACTGTAGCTGCCTGTTAACCAATGATTCATGTGTACAAGGCAGGTAGGATTATTAGATTGTTATAATTTAACAGCATATAGCAGTTTTAACACGTCTCCTTTTTCTCTGTAACATAAATGAAAAAATATTAGCCTTGTAGGAATTTAATATTAGTTTATTGGCCAAGGAGTCTTGGAGAATGTTTAAATTAACACAAACTTTAAAGCTAAAAAATAAAAAACTTTATGATGGGTTTTTGTTCCCTTTCAGGACCAAACTGAATCATAACGCGGCGTTTGTTAACATCCCCATCGGGCTGGAGGGAGACCTGCGGGGAATCATTGACCTCATCGAGGAGCGCAGCATCTACTTTGAAGGTCCTTGTGGGTAAGAGTGCTGTGATGGAACTGATTGGAATTATCCCACTGCCCCATGTTGTTGTGTGTCTCTTATCAGGTGACACATGCACTAGCCTTACACCTCTCTGTGTGTCCCCTCTTTGTCTCTGTCCTGGTCTCAGACAGGACATTCGTTTCGATGAGATCCCAGCCGAGATGCGAGCCGAGGCGGCCGAGCGCAGACAAGAGCTGGTGGAGTGTGTAGCCAACGCTGACGAAACACTGGGAGAGCTGTTTCTGGAAGAGAGAGTTCCCACTGTCGGCGACCTTAAGGTTTGTATGTTGCTTTGCATTCATCTTGAAATTGGAAATAATCCAGAGCACCATACTCCGTAATTAAATATAAATGTTTTAACAAGCAACATCTTGGAAAAGGAAAGAAAATCTCTAATAGCTATAAAAGTAATAATATTAATAATAATAATAATAATAAATCAGAAACAAATATGTAGCATTGAGCAAAAAGTCTTTGTTCCAATATTACTTTAATAATGTTATTAATATTTGAGTGGTAATGGGACTGTGAAGCTGCACTGTAGTTAGTTTTGTGTGTCTCCTTTAGGCGGCTGTACGCAGAGCCACGATTCAGCGCTCTTTCTCTCCAGTGCTGGTCGGTAGCGCTTTGAAAAACAAAGGTGTTCAGCCCCTGCTGGATGCCGTGCTCGATTACCTGCCCAACCCCAGTCAGGTCGAAAACTACGCCATTCTCAACGAAGAGTGAGTCTGAGCCCGTTACCTACTAGCTTTTGAGAAACCTGTAAGGAAATGTAAAGCCACTGTAAACAGCTACACACTGAAGAACAACGTTCAGGAAAATGTGCTGATATGATTTAGGTGTTTGCAGGGAATCAAGTAGTAGCAGTAGGATCCTGATGGATTCGACCAGAGATGCTACAAAGCCTTTTGTGGGTTTGGCCTTCAAACTAGAGGTAAGACCTGATTAACACCATGTAGAGAAATCAATCGCTGGGATACCATCATGAAATTTGACACTTTTTGATATTTATTGATATCCACTGTGTAAGCCCAGTAGATGACTTTAATCTTTGCCAAATTTTATGTAGTTGTCCAGGTCATGCACTTTTTAGACGCTCCCTAACTGACTACCATGTGTGTGTTGGTAAATGTTTTCAAACACATTGTGATTGTATGCATGATGTCATCTTAAATGTAAGATTTACGATGACACGCCATGTTATGACACTTGTAGTTTTGTGTTTTCCCACTCCACCTTCTGACTTTTTTGTGTGTGTCTTGTCCTAGGCTGGGCGTTTTGGCCAGCTGACCTATGTGCGTGTGTACCAGGGCTGCCTGAAGAAGGGCGAGTACATTTACAACACGCGCACAAGCAAGAGGGTGCGTGTGCAGAGGCTGGTGCGCCTCCATGCAGACCAGATGGAGGTGAGAACGTGTGTCCGTTACTCTGTAGTGTTTGTTGGCTCATGTTCTTTGCTCTACTGTACTGTTGGTTTTAAAATAATATGCGTTGCATAAAAGTGAACTTCCATGAGAATTTGACGATCTGATTGCTGCCTACAATATTAAAACAAAATAGAGTAAAATCGTGTTTATTAAATTGCATGCATGTCTGTATAAAAAAAAAAAAGTTTTGGAGAGTATTACATCAGTGCTTTAGTTTATTGTACATTTAGTAATCCTGTTTTTTTTTTTTTTTTTGGTAATGCAGAAGTTTTAGACATTTGGAAATTGTGTGTTGTTGTAATTTTAATCCAAAGGATGTAGAAGAAGTGTATTCCGGTGATATCTGCGCCCTGTTCGGGATCGACTGTGCCAGTGGAGACACCTTTACAGCTCGCACAAGCGCCAACCTCTCAATGGTACACTAAACACTTCATTAAATTCTGCTCATGTTCCAGGTGGTACAATGCAATTGTACAAACTACAGTATGTAAGATATCTTCTGAAGTGCGTTCCACACAGATAGAGGAATAGCATTAGATCAAATAATATAGTCGTTTTTTGTGGTACAGTCGACCCCCGCAAAAAAAATTATTATTACTGTATTTACCCTACAATACTTATACCAAAGAAAATGCGCTTACATGAATACAGTATACAGGTTTACCTTTGCATTGTTTTTTTTTTAAGGGTAATGTATTAAGCTGAGTTTGAAATTAAAGTGTTTTGATAGTATATTTGGGGGCATATTTAAGGTTTAAACTATAAAAATAGGCTTTTTAAAATTTATTTCAACCACCTCCACAATTTCCTTTATTCCACAATTCATGCGTGCTCTAGGAACGTAACCCCACGAATTTCTTCACGAAGTTCCATATTTTTTCCTGTTAGACATTTTCACAGCCTTTCTTTAGTAAACTCTGAATGTTTCCATTTCATGTACAGTTGCTCGAATACTTCCTAAACGCACTTGACTTTACTTGTGTGTTGTGTGCTGTACAGGAGTCCATCCATGTCCCTGAGCCAGTCATCTCGATGGCTATAAAACCAGTCAATAAAGTAAGTGCTGCGTTTAGTTTTATACCACTGACACCTACATAAAAATAAAACGTGCAGCACATAACCACTCATCTGCTACGTTGACCGGTCCCTTTAGAACGACACGGACAAGTTCTCCAAAGGCATCAACCGCTTTACCAGAGAGGACCCCACTTTCAGGGTGCATTTTGACACAGAGAGCAAGGAAACCATAATCTCCGGCATGGGGGAGTTGCACCTGGAGATCTACTCGCAGGTATCGCACTGCATCTGCTATAAAATATTGATGTTTTTTATAAAATTGGACATTTTTTTGTTTGTTTTTTAGATATTTCTACTCTAATGATTTAAAACGTATTGGAGTTTATAAAACAAAGTTTTAAAATCAGATTCATGTCACATTGGTTGGGGTTTTCACATCTGATTGGAATTGGATTTCTGGACACAAAATTAAGTTCCATTAGTCAAATTGGATTTTGGATGTGTGTGTGGTGTAGTTTTTATTAATTTTTTTAACAATTGACCAAGAACAAAATGAACAAAAACAGCCAGAAGGCAGGTTACATTACCTGATCTGCTGAAATGGTTTGTAAAGTGATAATGCATAATATATCGTCTATTCTCCATGCAAGCGAATATCCTATGTTCATCCGTTCAACATCTGCACTGATGGAATAACTGTTATTGTGGTCATGAAACAACAGTCCAAGCTTACAAACCAGATTCGGTCACTTGTGCACTATTGTGTTAAGCAATAAGTAAGGTTTGCCTTGCTGCGGGGACGAGTCAGACTTGGTTTTGGAATTGGTTTTGATTTGTGTTGTAGAGAATGGAACGGGAATACAACTGCCCATGTGCGATGGGGAAACCTAAAGTGGCCTTCAGAGAGACGACGACCGGCCCTGTACCGTAAGTACCACGCTGCCCAATGCGAAACCCTTAAGATAAGTAGACAATGGCAGTTGAGGTGAGGTTCAGTTTGTTGACGAAACACTTCCCACATGTCCATTATCATTTTGCTTAATAATGAATTCCTCACCTACTGTATATTTTACAGAGATAATTTTCTTACTCAAGGCAGGGTGTTCAGTAAGTGCCTTCCCTGTTAACAGCAATTATAGAAACCTGACATGGAGCAGGTACAAACCTGAAGACACTTTTCTTCCAATTACTTTCATGCTGTTTCCCAGCATTCTTGTCTTTCACTTTTTTTTTTAAATTTAAAGTGTAGTTTTACATGACATTTACATACATGTGTCTCATCACAGTATAGCGCTTGACGTTTTCTATAAATGTCAATCGGGTTTAAGCGTTCATTCACGAGAAATGTCATCACAAGTCCCGGTTTGACTTGAACGTACATCAATTGGTAGCTGCCATTTTCCAACCATAGACATTACATTATTTCTTGATTTAAGAGCAAATCATGAAGAATTTCCTATGAATGACTGCCTTTTAAAGTTCTTTTGTTTTCACATTAAGATGTTGTTGAAGGTGTGTAGTACAGTAGCTGCTCGTTTATTTACCGAAAGCTTCAATACAGTTATAGCTGTATATAAAATGTGGCAATCATTTCCAAGAAGCAAAAATTATAGTAATGTTTTTATTGTTGCACATGACTGTATAAGTGGATACCGATTATAAATTGTGATTGAAAGAAAAAAATGCAGCAAAGAAAGCTTGAGGGGTTTTCAGTTGCAGCGGCATCGTGGCAGCAGTTCAGTTTCTACCACTTGTACACTCTTTTCTGGAGACCAGGTGATTAACAGCTTCCAACGAATAATCTCCTGAAGAACAAATACATGAATACAGTTAAGGCTTTCGCATTCTCATTCTCACACTCTCGCAATCAGCCTTTGCCTTCCTGAGGACGTAAAATGAAAAGTGATTTTCATGCAATCGCAATGCAATCTTCAGTTGCGTCAACGAGCAAGACTACTGTAGTTAACACCATGCCATGTTTAGTATTCAGGTGCATAGTTTTTATTGTTACCTGGGAAATGAATTCATGAAGGAGAACTTCATACTCAAATTTTAGCTGGTCACCTTCATTCTCCTGGAATGTTTAACAACAAGAAAACAAGGGAGAATAAGAATGACGGGGAAACAAGAGAAAGGTACATAACTTAATTAATATTCAGAATACTGAATTGAAATTTCAGTTCTTATTTACAGCCATGAAAAACCAGGTGCAGGGTGGAGGAAACATAAATTTATCTCACCAGCTGTTTGATCTTGGACACTTGGGCCATGTTGTATTTTGTGTTTTCATTGGACTCCCTAAGCATGACAAAGCTGGCAGCCAACCATCCTAAGTGCCAGAACGGCACCATTTCGGGCTCCATGTTTCCATGGCTGTCTGTAGAGAGAGGGCAATAAGCGTTAAACTTTTATTATTTGGTATTGTTCTCGAATGTGGAGATAATTGAGTGAGAAAAAAGTGAAAAAATGGCATGACCAACCGATACGATATTATACGATAACGATATTATTCTGTTAACATCACGAATTGATTAACACATTTTGTTTCAATTCTTAAGATACTTAGCAAATGGTTTGCTAATTTCCGAGCATTTGGCAGATGCCCTTATCCTGAGCGACTTAGATTTTATCTCTCTCTCTTTTTTAAGGGCCTTGCTCAGGGGCCCAACGGTGGCAATTTGGTGGTGCTGGGATTTGAGTCCAATGCTTTTAACCACTGAGCCATCCCTGACCTCTGGAATTTACATCACTGCTCCACAACCTTCATAAAACTGCTCTCAAACCATAAGAAATCCCCTTGAAACACAAGCACCCCATCAGGACATGGATTGGCCGCCACTCTGCTCTGGTTTTAGAAATGCCATTTGTCTGTATGAGGTCATACCTGGTATGTCGTTTGCAGCCACAGCATTACTAACGTCACTGTATTTCTGGTAGAATGCCTGCTCCTTTTCAGACGTGTCGATTTCAGGTAGCTCATCACAGGAGCACTGGATTTGAGGTGGACGCTGGGTCTCTCCTCTAGGGTAAAGCACCTCCGCCGAGCAGCGACTCTCTGAACTCTGTAGCACAGTACCCTTCGGTTAATTTACCTTTAGCTTCCCCATTATTTTTCTGCTTCCAACACATCAACTTAATATATCCTAATACATTATATCCTAACCTAATATATCTCACCCACTTCCAGCTGCCACTGTAACGAGATATTGAAAATGTAGGATGAAGGTACTGTGAGAAAGGCCAAATTGTGATGAGGATTAGGCAGTTGGTCATAATGTTATGGCTGCTCAGTGAATGTTGCTTTCATTACAGGCCAGCAAATATTATTCAGTAATGTTTTTTTTCTTTCTTTCTTTTTTCAAAATGTTAAGGTACATTTGGAAATAGTGGATACTTTCTACATAATAATGTAAACATGATTAACATACACTACTGTTCAAAAGTTTGGGGTCACTTGCAAATTTATTATTATTTTTTTTTTGTTTAGTGATTTATTTTCTACATTCTACAATAATACTGGGGATTTCAAAACTATAAAATAACATCTGGTATTAGGTAATTACATAACAACAAAAACAACAGTTAGTTTAAGTTGTGTAAGACACAGAGGTCAGCCTTTCTGTAATAGTTCTTGCAAGAACAGTATTGTCAAGTTCATTTGCAAAATCCGTCGAGCACCATAATGAAACTGGCTCTCATGAAGGCCGTCCCAGGAGGGCGAGACCAAAACCTACCTCTGCTGCAGACGAGAAGTTCAAATCAGAAATGATCATGGAGTTAGAAAGTGACCCCAAAGGCTTAAAAAAAAAATTTTTTTTTATTACTGATCTAAAACAAAGACTCGATTGAAAATGAGATCTGCATACTTGCCAGAAAATTAATTAAGGTCGGTCCTCATGGCTACAAAAAAAATACAAGAACATCTGGCTCTTCGTAAGCAAAATATACATCACTGTATATGTAGTACATAATAATTAACCTTTTTATAAATTTTTATGACTTGTTTCCAGCCAAAACATAGTATTAGTACAGATTTTTTTAATGTTATACATATAAAACAGAAAATGTGTGTGCGAAAGAAGCTACTTCTGAAGTTTATGCAACATGGAAGTAACCAAAAATGTCAAGTTGCTAACTTCAGCCATTCAGCTGTTTTGGAGAGATGATTTTATACAGTATGTGCCCCAAAAATGGCAATTTTTCAGTGTTATACTGTCTCACTTAATTTAAAATTATGCAAATTATTCATATTTCTTTGAGTATTAATAATAAAATTGATGTAAGTGTCTAGAATGCATGTGACCTGTAAAAGAAAAAAAAACTGTTGTTTAAATTTAAGTGTTCTGTGCAACAACAAAAAAATTATGCCCAGAAAATATATGTAGTGTCCATAACCATGTTGAAAAATTCGATCTGAATGACAATTAAGATTTAAATAAAAAAAGTAATAGTTATGGACACTATACAAAAGACCATTGTAAATAGCAAATGTGCTTCTTTTTATCTGATAAAAATATAAATGTGTATAAATGTTTTGGCCATTCAGTCTATGTACACATTCCTATCTTCAGGTAGTTTCAGGGAGAGTAAATAATTCAAAGGTTAATTATACACATACACACTCTCATTCCGACTCAGACACAACCAAAGAAGTGATAAATGGTTAAAAAAAAAAAAAACTGAACTCACCTCACTGACTGATTCCTTCACAGAGATTTCAAGGATGTATTTCATCCCTGATTCACCCATGTCCTGTCAGCAAGGGATAAATCCACAAGCACATAAAAAAACTTTATTTGATCAAATCTTGGTGTAGAAAAGTGAAGGAATTGCGGTCTAACGTAAATCTCCTGTTGCTGGCTGTTTAGCCTCGCCTTACCTCTGTCCTTGCCTTTTGGACTTGAGTCACCATGTACATCCTGAATGGTGAGCCACGGACCGTGTTGATGTAGTGCTGGACAGCATGGCCTGCCCGTGTGGCTTCAAAAAATTTAGGATTCAGCTCTCTTGAACTCATGTTTCGCCCGTCTTGATCCACAATGTCCTGAGAAGGGAATAAAAACCACAAGAGAAAGGGTGTGGTCGCTCAGCTTGTGTGTGGACTTTGCACCTGTTTTAGATCATGTTGCTCTCGAGTAAAGACGAGACTTGGATAAACAGAAGATTCCAGTGGTGCTTGTACACACTGTTCCTCAAATCTGGTAAACTCGCTCAGTTGTGGTGGTGTTTCTGATGCACTCGTGTGAAATGGACTTCCTACTTCCTGTCTTTGCCAGCTGTCCCGCCTTCTCTTAAAGAGACGACATTACCCCTGGCTTCTACTGTATGTTAAAGACACTTTTTTTTTTATTTCTTATAAAATATCCCGAGATTATAATTTTTTTTTATCATAAACAAACAACAGTTAATTAGTTAGATTATACTGTCTTTTTTAGCATTCATTAATATTATTATGACCTGTGCAATTATTTAAAGTAATTTTTACAGGGATATTTCTAGTTGGGAATTTATGTAGATTTTGTCAATTTATTCATTCATTCATTTTCTGTCAATAATTTAAATATTTGTTATTTAAAAAAAATAATTTTAAGTGAATAAATAAAAAATAAATCTTGTCGAACACTCTTAATGAGATCATAGATGAGTTTAGTAAATCTACATCTGAATACAAAATGAGTCGCTACTGTGTATACAGTATGTGTTAAAATCACGCTGTAATGTTTATATATATATATATATATATATATATATATATATAAAATCGTGCAGCTCTAATAAATATTGTCTGAATAATTTCATCATTACTCCAGCAGTATGCTGTTCATTTTGTGTTTGTGTACACTATTTAGATGATTTGTATTTGCATAGCTTGAGTAATGTGACACTGATGTCAAATTCTTATTAAATCAGTTTCTTAAACAAGCAATAAATTGAATTCTCTCAGATCCCCTGTATGACATGGAACTGTTTTACTTCTATCAGAATGGAAGAAACGTTCTGTACTCTTCTGCTTTTCTGGTTTCTAGATTCGACTTCACTCACAAGAAGCAGTCCGGTGGGTCTGGGCAGTACGGTAAAGTAGTGGGAGTGCTGGAACCGTTGGATACAGAAAATTACACCAAGGTTGAATTTGAGGACCAGACCATCGGCACCAACATACCCAAGCAGTTTGTGCCTGCTGTTGAAAGGGCAAGTTTCTTCATTGGTTATCTCATGTTTCATGCACAACCCTATAAAGTATAATCAGGATGATCTACATGTTGTGATCTACAGTCGTTTAAATTAATGGTGTAAAATGAACCCCATTTTTTTTCTTTAATTGATCAACATGGCACATCGTGAGATTCCCATGTGAACAAAATGCATCATATGTTTGTCATTTAGAATAAGTAGTCATGCAATTAAAGCAGGACCGATCCTATTTGTGAGCGGCTGTCTGAAGTATCTTATAGTACTGTGATTGAGATACAGTACAAAGCACAAATCTTTGTGTAATCTCAAGCCTATGAGTAGGATTAGGCTTTATTGATCACCGTCTCTACTTAGAATCACAAGCACAGCGTTCTAATCCCCTTGAAGTTTCTAAGAATTATGGACAAATCCATGTCCCTGTTTGTTCTCACAGTCTTTGTGCAGCCTTTCTTTTCTTTCTCTCTCTCTCTCTCTCTGTCTCTCTCTCTCTTGGACTCTCTTCTTATCCTCAGCTTTTTTCTTTCCGTATGTTTCCTGCAGGGTTTCAGAGAGGCATGTGAGAAGGGGCCTCTAACAGGCCATAAAGTATCCGGTGTGCGGTTTGTATTGGACGACGGAGCTCATCACATGGTGGACTCCAATGAGATCTCGTTTATCCGAGCAGGAGAGGGCGCTATGAAACAGGGTTTGTGCCAGTGACCATACAGGCATTTGTGATAACCTTTGCATGAGCAAACATGCTTCCACTTTCTATATGCTGTGAACCATATTCTTAACTTTTTTAGTCTAATTTTAGATTCACATGGAAAGGAAAGTGAAGTTATTTACTTGTTCTTAAACAGAAAAGCGTACTTGGAGCATGAGTAGTTATACTGTAGACTGAAAGCATAAAGCATATTGAAAATTACAAATCTTGTTTTTCTTCTTAATGTTGGTGTCAAAAGTAATGGTACAACAAATAATGGGCAAGAAGTTGTGATTTCTATGATTGGGGACATTTTGGGGGGAAAACACTAATTTGGCTTGAAATGAAACAGAACCAAGTTAAGAATTCTGATATCTGATGGCTTTAAAATCTTTGGGGATTTTATGCTTTTCAAAAAATGTTTATACAGTTTTCTCTCATGCACTCGTTCATTTTCTTTAAATAGCAATGGAAAATGCTAACGTGGTCATTCTTGAGCCCATCATGTCTGTGGAGATCGTTGCACCAAATGAATTCCAGGGAACCGTCATTGCCGGGGTCAACCGTCGCCATGGTGTCATCACCGGCCAAGATGGGTCAGAGGGCTACTTCACTTTGTACGCTGATGTAAGTTCATGTTTGGATCAACTCTCTGCTCATTTTTAATATGAACAAATGGTCACTTTCTTAATCTGAACAAAATTAAAATGAGAAACTTTATTTTGATCTTCATTACATTTTTTTTTTCTGACCACAATGCTTCCACAAAATTGACGGCTTAGCACAAGCCTACAGGGTTTGGATAATGCGTTGGATAGTTTTTCTATCCAACTCCACTCATTTTAAATCTCCTTAGTTGTTCTCTTTGCATAATGCAGCCTAATAATTAATTTGACCCTTCTGAAATGGCAAGTCTTTGTATACTGTAGGTGAATTAATGCAGATACTGTATATAAAGCTGTGCCTTGAATTCTAACCCTCTTATCGATGTGTCTTTTTCAGATTCCGCTCAATGATATGTTTGGTTATTCCACCGAGTTGCGTTCTTGCACTGAGGTATTTAAAAAAACATTTATTAAGAAATTAAATTAAAATCTGAATCAATTTGCAGAGAAACTGCACAGTGAAGCATTATTAAGTTTATATAATATTTAACCAAAAGCAGGATGATCAAAAAAAAAATAGCAGAAATGCTATGTTTTTAAACAGTATTTGACCAGATAGTCCGTAACATGCCTGCCCTAAACACTCCATCCAAAGAACAGATGGCCCCCGACTTATGAACATTTGAGTTACGAATTTCCACATGCACTGTAGTGCGGGAGAAATGAGTCAGCATCACCGGTTTTAATGATTCAGTCCGGGAGCACCATGATACTGTAGAAAATTACTGTCCTGTAAATCTTTCCTGAAATTGAATAATCCTAATTGCGGAAAATCCTCAACAGAACAGAATTCACAGTCGACACGAGACAACACCGTTAAATTTGTATGAGATTCATTTCCTTAGGCGTGGTTATAGTTTTTGGCCACATGATGGCAGTGTGGGGAAGGTGGGCAGATTTAGTCAAGCGGCTCGATATGCTTTACATTGTATATTCCTGTTAAAGGCGTATAACACTCACTTTGTCAGACTTAAGAACAAATCGGACTTAGGAACATGCTCCTGGAATGGAAATCATTCGTAAGGCGGTACTAACTCTACTAAACATTGTATAGACTTGTATTTTTTAGTTCTCCAATTGTTCATCCCAACCCAAAACTGTAAGTGTGGCAATGAAAAGTACAGCAGAATCGTGTTTAAATACAGGCTCAGATTGTACCATGAATGTTCAGAATCATGCAGAACTAAGCACCATTTACACTTTTTTGATTTCAACTGTAAGGGCATTTACTCAAGCATTTCTTTTTGTTACGTAGGGGAAAGGAGAGTACACTATGGATTACAGCAGATATCAGCCTTGCCTGCCTTCTGTTCAAGAGGACCTTGTTAATAAGTACCTGGAGGCAACGGGACAGTTGCCTGCAAAGAAGGGCAAATGGAAGAGCTGAGCAAAACACCCATATTCATACCAACCCTCACACACACACACACATCCCTCTTATTAATTGGTCATTTATGTAATTTATATATGCATTAATACAATTTTAATTTGCTCATCTGTTACGAACATGGTCTGGACTCGGAGAATGACTTTGAGTATGTATAGGGGAGACAGTGGATTATTTTGTACTGTGTACAACTTAAGGAGCTACATCAGGTGTCTAATAAAAAAAAAAATTTAAACACTGTTTCTGTGTACTTTGATGCACACAAATGATGGATATTAATTGATCCTGTTTTTCCAGTTAAAGAATGACCTTATTTTGGGTATGTAACTATTTTACATATACTCATGGAACAACACTTACCTTAATGGTCGATGTACCGTTCGGAAACGCTAATGCACATCGGGCAGGACAGTCCACTTCAACTTGCGAGCCCATATCTGTAGTCCTGATCATCGGGCTGCTGTAAATCACTGGACAGTGCCAAACCAGTGAGACGAGAACCAGACAAACCAAACAGGACCGATACATTTTAAACAGGGGGAAAAAACAACAACGCAGGCTTAGGAAAATTGAACGAAAAAGCTGAACAAAAGATGAAACTCTCAGAAGAGGTGCAGTTTTTGAAGTGAAGTGGGGGAGCTCACAAGAATGTTCACAAAGGCAGGCAAGTTAAACATCGCAAGAGTCTGCTCTCTTGTTTGCACTCGTTCCTTCACTTGGAAACTGTTCTTGTGCAAAAAAAGAAAAATCCTCCCTCATACAGAGAACAGCTGAATACACTTTAAACTTGAGAGGAGGGGAGCATGTGGTGGATCGACCGAGTGTAAATCTGATTATGTAATACGAGTCTAAATTTTTTTCTTTTCTAAAGTCTTCCTGTTTTTGATAAGTAAAAAAATAAACAAAGGAATGTCTGTAGGACAGAACACTGTACTGTATGTTCTAGGATCCAGTCAATCAGCTGACCACTACAATGGGACCTTACAGTGAAATTATTAGAATAGTTCTCAGCATTAATGCCTTGTGCATGCTTTTATCTTACTGATGAAATAATACCAAATAAACAGTATCTAATCCTTAAATTTTATGTCTTCACATGAGGGAGTGTGGCGTAGGGAGAGGGAAGGCAAATGGAGCTTTCGTAATCCTGGGTTTCTGTTTATCTGTTCTGGTGTGGAATGTTCTGCGCTGGCTGCACAGCTGAATGTTTTCACCATTCTTGAATTCCTGAACCTATGTAACTTTTTCTTTTTTTATGCTGTACCAGTATACGCAACAATCACATCCTAAAAACATTTTCAAGAGAAGCACTTTCCTATGTTAAAGACTGAAAAATTATACAGTGGAACCTTGTAATTGGAAGTGGGCTCGTATTCCAAAACGCTCGTAAACCTAATGGAATTTTCCCATAAGAAATAATGGAAACTCAAATTATTTGTTCCACAGCCCAAAAAAATAAATACCTAAAAATAATTAATACAAAATATAAAGTATAAATAAAACAAATTAACCTGCACTTTACCTTAAAAAAAAAAGTTTAAATAAATCCACACAGATAAGGGTTTCTGCTTGTGCGTGCAGGCACTGTGTACAGTATTTGTGTGTGTGAATCTAAAGTAAGCTCCTTTCTCCCCCGTCTCATCTTACACAGTTACCCTTCCTCCATTCTTTTCACAGACACGCGCGCACACAACGGAAACACTGTTTTATCGGAAAAATAAAGAAGAAATCTCTCTAATGACACTCAATTGAGCAACACACTAACGAAATCACTGCTGCAAAGTAAAAATAAAACAAATTAACCTGCACTTTATCTTTGAAAAGAATCGCGGCAGAGCAGAGAGAAAGAGTGTGTGTCTGTGAAGGCGAAAGTAGGAGGGGTCTGTGTGTGTGTGTGTGTGGGGCACAGTTTCCAATGACACGCACGCACGCACGCACACACACACACAACACAAAGAGCAGGCTGAGCCTTGAGCAGAGAGAGAAAATGGATCTTTAACCTCTCTAATGAGACTTGCTTTTGCTTTACACGTGCGCTGTACACATGCATACAGACATAAAATAAAATGTGTTACACACACGTGGTCACAGTGTTATAGTAAACAGTACACGCGTGGCTCAGTTGTGATCACGTGACGCTTGGCATCAAAACAAGAAGCGCATACGTGATACATGATACTCGGTACTCGTAAACCAAGACTTGTTCTTTTTCCAAGTCAAAATTTATTAAAACCTTTGCTCGTCTTGTGGAACAATTGCAAACCGTGTTACTCGCAATCCGAGGTTTCACTATGTATATATAGATTAAATATTAAATATATATGATTAAAACATTAGCACTACAAATCTGGGAATGTGCTCAGGCCTTCTTTCATTATGTGAACAAGTTATAATAAGTGCATATACCCTTTCGAAGCATGCAGTGTATTATGGACCTGCAGAAATTAACTTCCAAATTGATGGACCTCAGTTATTATCACTCACACTAGATGATGTCCTCAACATTCTGGTTCGAGTAGGAGTTAAGGTGAGAATACATAAGCAGTTAATCAATGTGTCATGGAAGTGCAGTGAAATTTTGTCCAAGATTAGTTCCTAAATCACATTAAAATGAGATGCTGCGGGAGGGGAAAAAAAAAGTCATGAGGCAAATAAATGGGCTCTTTTGACTGACGCATCGGAGATGGGGATTTAAAGAAGTTGCAAACCTGCAGCATCTTGAGCCTGATTTATTGCCACCTTGCTGATTAATGTAATCATGAAATATGATCCCCAGGAAAGGGCCGTGCACTAGGCCGGAAATTAATGAGCAACACCCTCATTTACAATGGGTGCCAGGGCCACAGGAGGGGAAAACCTGTTTGTTGAGGGCAGATTAAATTTTCTGACAGATTACCAGGCCAGAGTGAATTATTTGCTATTCTAAATGACATTTGTGGTAATTACAAAGTCCTGGTGTCTGCACTTCTCTCAGACCGTGTGTACCGAGTACTATTCCTCTCTGCAGGCTAGGAGGAGCTGGAAAATTGTAGCATAATATTATACATGACTGTTTTATTATTCTGTTTATTCGAGTGATCTAATGTAATAGTACATGTGAGAGAATAACACTAGAGCACAGAAGTTATGAAGGATGATGAAGATGACTACTACTCACTGACATGGAAAATGATGTGTGTGTAACAGTGGCGGCACTGTGGCTTAGTGGTTAGCACTGTCGCGTTGCACCTCCAGCGTTGGGGGTTCGATTGCCACCTCTGTGTGCATGGATTTTGCATGCTCTCCCTGTGATTGGTGGGTTTCCTCTGGGTACTCTGGTTTCCTCCCACTGTCCAAAGACATGCAATAATATTTGGTCAGTAGTGGTCCTGCTATAGTAGTGAGGTCCGCAAAGCAACAGACGGCTCTATTAGAACTTCATTAGGTTCAATTAATCACCCAGTCACATGGCAGCAACTCGATGCATTTAGCTGCTGCAGTTCAAAGTGAGCATCAGAATGGCGATGTAAGTGACTTTGAACACACTGTACTGTATAGCATGGCTGTTTGTGCCAGACTAGCTGGTCTGATCTGAGTATTTCTAAAACTTCTGATCTGCAGCCTGAAAAAAAGAGAAAATATCAAGTAAGTGAGATTTACTGTACTGTTGGTACTGTATCTGGGCAAAAATGCCTTGTTGATGCCTGAGATCAGAGAAAAATAGTCAATGGGTATCAAAAAATTTCAAGACTACGTAGTTTTGTAACAGTCCAACAGATGGCAGCACACATGGTCACAGGGGGGGGCGCCAACCTTCATAAGTATTTAATGGTGTTTTGAGTGGCACAAGCGCTTCAAGAGTGGAAAAACATCAATGGAAGATGACGAGAGATCAGGAAGACCTTAAACAATATCAACCTCTGAAAATGTAGAAACCATTTAGAAACTTGTACATGATGATGATGTAAACAACATTACTGCCATTATTGGTGTGTCATACAGAACAGTCCAGTCCAGGCGATCCTCACATGTGATTTAAACATGCGCCGTGTTGCTGCCAAGTTCGTCCCCAGGCTGCTGACCCGACAGTAGAAGGAACATCGCGTCAGAGTTTTCTTGGCACACTTTGAACTCCTTAGTAATAATTGAACATTGTTTAAATACCACAGCCTACCAGAGTATTCTTGCTGACCATGCTCATCCCTTTGTGACCACAGGATAAAGCGCCATGCCACAAAGCTAAAATCATCTTTATCATTTCTTGGACATGACAATGAGTTCATTGTACTCAAATGGCCTTCACAATCACCAGGGCTCAATCCAATAGGGCACCTTTGGATTTTATAAAATAAGGGTTAATATCATAATGAAGTGCCTTTTACACTTCGTAATTTCCAATAAATAAACTGCATGTATGAGCAAATTACAAAAAAATGTCCACCGTCATTGACAAATTCAATATCACATAGTGATTATAAAATGTACATCTTTAGAAGGATATATTGTCCCTTTCTCAACAATATATTTTAGTTAATGGGAAAAGGACTGATGACAGGGTGGACATTTTTTGCTAGAGTTAGCATTTAATGAGTACATGGTGGACTTTCAGTTAGGGATGCACTGTTGAAGGTGACTGTATACATTTAATCAGATATAATCATCTCTAAAGTTTTTATATTTATTAATATTTCACTATGATGGTGTTAAGGACAACTTGACAAAATCAAACTATAAACACACTCGCTCATCCTGCATCATCCTGTATACAGGGTTGTGGGGAGTCTGGAGCCTATCCCCGGAGACCTTGGGCACAAGGTGGGGTACACCCTGGACAGGGTGCCGATGCATCGCAGGGCACATTCCGTACACACATATACACACACACACACACAATCATTCACACACTAAGGGACAATTTGGGAAAGCAACTTAGCCCAACCTGCATGTCTTTGGATTCTTGGAAGAAACCGGAGCACCCAGAGGAAACCCATAAATCACAGGGAGACCATGCAAACTCCATGCACACAGACCCAAGGTGGGAATCGAACCCGGACACCATAAACACAATATGATGAAAATTATGAAATACAATTGTAAATACTTAATGTCTGTACAGCAGTTGTTTCAGCCTTCATTAAAAAAAGACAAAATGGTTGTCATGATATCACTGATCATCAATCATCAACCATTTTCTCAAATAGCAGAGCAGCATGTGCTACATGACAAAATCACATACACTCATACGGTACTGTATATAAAATGAGGGAAATGTCTAAAAAAAAATTTTTTTTTTCATTTCAACCACCCGCACAATATTATCAGCAGAAACACCCAAACTCAGCAGGTTCAATTACCAATTACCTCGGGTTGACTGTTCATTTGAAAAATCAAGCACGTTATAAATGAATGTGTAGAATGCTATGTGTTATACAGTAGGTAATAGACATAAAGTGCAACAAATCAAACAGCTGTGTAACTCATACATAATAAAAAAAAAGCATAATGTTAAAATTCAATCTTAAACTTCAGATTTGATTCTCATGCATGAATAGTTTTTAAACACGTTTTTCATTAGACACAACATTTTTAATAAAAAGTATGCATTTCTGTTGGAGGGCCAGGTAACAATGTACATAATGTAATTCTTCAACATCATTCTTTTGGTTCTTTTTAAACTATGATTCTGTTGAGTTTATTCAGACATCATGCAAATCTTTGCAAATAACTCTATGGACAAAATCATGGAAAAAGTTATTTAGGTACACCCATAAGCATGAATGAGTATCAGGAATGTGTGTGGTTCCCAATCCCAACCATGGTCATGGAAAACCACATGCCATGTTTTCCCTTCTATGCCACACCTTCTTATATTCAGAACATTATTAATTAGCTGATTAGTTAATTCAGCTGTACTGGGAGTAGAGAAAACCATAAAATGTGCAGAGCAAAGGGTTCTCCAGGACCAGGGTTGGGAACCAATGGCATAAATGATGCCCTAGGGATGAACTTGTGTCGCATTCAGAATGTGTTCCCATCTCATGTCTGGTACTTCTTGAATAGACAATGTGCCAGGGACAAAGTGGGAATGAGTGAGAGATTTCACTTACTCACTCATCATGCATACCATTTTGTCCTGTATACAGGGTTGCAGGGGGCATGTAGGCTATCCCAGGCACAAGGCGTGGGCAGAGTGCCAATGCATTGCCTGCATGAAACCCGAAGCACCCAGAGGAAACCTACCAAGCATGGGGAGAACATGCAAAATCCATGCACACAGACCTGAGGTGGGAATCGAACCTGGACCCTGAAAGTGCAAGGCGACAGTACTAACTATAGTATGCGACCATGCCATCTTGAGAGATTAGGCTTAAATAGCTAAACCTTATAATAAATTATATGTATGACGTGCAGATAAAACCATTTTTACTGGATTACTTAATGTGTATGTACTATAATGTGTTATGTTCATCGCTGAAATAGCAGTGCTGAAGTGGTATAAGTGAATTTTAACACGTTGGAGTCATCTTAAGAAAAAAAAATCATTTTCATTCAATCTCCTTTTTTTTTATTTCTCATCTGTGATTCACTTTCTGATGACCGAAAAGGGAGCACTGATGATGACAGGAGTACAACTATGGCGTAAACATGAACTTTTCGATATCCTGTCTTTCCAGTTGATGAACTGACAGTAGATCTTGAGGTGATTTTGTGTACATTTTGTGCAATTTCCTAATATTTTGCCACAATCCAGTGGAAACCCATATACACAAGACACCTTGATAAAAATCTATGAATTAAACAGTCAGTAGAAGCTATACATGTTTATCAATGTCTTCAACAAGAAGTCTGGCAAAAAGTCGTCATACTGTATGAGGATGGTACAGTACAAGGATAAAGTTGGGAGAAAATGGCGTGTCTCATATGAGGACATCATGGAATCTCAAGTGGATATAAAACAGCGCCCCTGTACTGAACTTGTCGGCTCTGCTGTGTTTATTGAAACAATTTCCGGGTTGGTGGGAGAAAAAAAGAAGAAGAAGAAGCAGCGGCGCGTGTTCGTCTGATCACGTGACTCGCTGTAGTCACATGACCTTGATATTCTTTTGTCGAGTCTCTTTATTAGCTGCTGCACGAGCTTTCGGTTAAAACGCTGCGGAATGGCGAACAGGGAGGAAAACCGCGGGCTTTTAGATGAGAATGAAGACGACGATGGAAACAGCAGGCGCTTGTCCCCGTTTTGTGACCCGAATCATTTACTCCACCGGATTGTCGTGCTTGTTTTTATGTGTTTCCTGGGATTCGGTGAGTAACGTTACTCTCAGCCTTGTTCCTGCATAACAGAGCTGTAGTTGTTTAACATGGAGACTTTCTGATCATCACACATTCTGTGTTTCGTCGCTTTTAGGAAGCTACTTCTGTTATGACAACCCTGCTGCTCTTCAGAAACAAGTCATCCAGGTCAGAGTGGGCTGTTGTTATTAGTTGTCTTCTCGTCTTATGTAATTAATTTCTGAAGCTTTCCTAGGAAAGGAAAATATCAAATCCTCCTTTAAGATAGTGATTGATTTTCAGCTCTAACTAGACATTGATTTACTGCCTTGACCTTCAACACAGGGATCAGATTGTCCAGGATCTGACATGGTTAGAAAGTTCATTCCAGACATGACATACACTATAAATAAACCTATTTGGCCAAAAACCTGTTAATTACTGAATTCAGGTGTTTGAATAACACCAAGGGCAATCCTAATGCTTCAGCATCTTTACCAAGACATCTTGGACAACACTATGCTTCCTTTTCTATGCCAATGTGACTGTGCCACAGTTTACAAAGCAAGAACTATAAATGCATGGTTTTGATGAGTTCGGTGTGGAAGAACTTGACCGGCCCGAGCACAGAACCCTGACCTCAACACCATCGAGCACCTTTGGGATGAAGATTGTGAGCTTGCCCAACATCAGTGCCTTGACCTTAAATTCTCTACAGAATGAACTGGCATAAAAATTCCTACACAACACTCCAAAATCTTGTAGCCAGCCTTCCAAGAGTGAAAGCTGTTCTAGCTGCGAAAGGAGGACCGACTCCATATTGAAGTATATGTATTTGGATACAATATCACTGTAGGTTTGGACAAATATTTTTCTCCATATAGTGTATCTACAAGATAAACATCTTTTGACGGCGGCACAGTGGCGTAGTGGTTAGAACTTTCGCCTTACACCTACAGGGTTAAAGGGTTTTATTTTTGCCTCGTGGTCTGGAGTTTGCATGTTCTCCCCGTGTTCGGTGGGTTTCCTCTTGGTACTCCAGTTTCCTCCCACAGTCCAAAGACATGCAGATTAGTCATAATCAGTCTTCCCAAATTGCCCATAGTATGTGTTTGCCCTGCGATGGATTGAGAACCCAAAGTCTCCCAAGATAGGCCCCAGGCTTCCCGTGACCCTTTATAAGTGGTGTAGAAGAGGATTGAATGAACATCTTTTAAAATATCATCTTAAAATACCTGAATTTGTCATTCAATCTTAGAACTATATGAATCACTTAAAAGTAATGCTATTGAGCAAAACAACTTTTGTGAAACTCCTGCATGCTATCTGATTCTACTAAAAAACATGTTTGAAAGTTTGCTGGATCTAATAGGCTATGGCTATAAATCAAGTTTGGTAATATGTAATAATTACCAAATTACTATATATTTTTTCTGAAGATTATTAAATTTATTACTGGTTCACATGAATTATTGTTCACTATATGGCCCAAAAATTGCCTGTACATATGTGAATGTTAACCAGAGGTTCTACCACAGTCGTCCAAGATGGGAATAAATAGACATGGTCATCACTGGCCTCCATGGTCCCTATTTGGACTACAGAGGTTCCTAGTTGTATTGTTGGATATGGCCAATTGTCTATAGACACCTGACCACTGAGCTGACCAAGGACATTAATATGGAGATGGTTCATCTTTTGTTGCTTTAACAGTCTCTGCCATTTGTGAAAGCTTTCTACTAGATCCTGTAATATGGCAGTGAGTAAGAATTCCCATTCAGACATAATGCAACAGTTCGGTCAACAAGTCTAAAATCTTTCAGTGGGGTCAAGACCTGGGCTCTGTGAAGGCCCCTTGTGTTCTTCATTGGCAACTCGTGTCTTCATGGAGCTTTGTGCACAGAGGCAGTGGTACACTGGAAGCATTGATTATTTTTCTATTACAGCAGAATTTTTTTTTTTTTTCCCAGCAAACATTTGGTTTATTAATGTAAAAATTACCTCATATTGTTCCTCAGTTTAAACTTCCACTATACTTTTCACATTGTGGAATGCATGTGAAATACTGTAGGTTCCTGGTATCATGTAAATTATAGCAGCCATGACCTCCAGCCATCCCCTCACCAGCCTGTCTCTTCCCCCTTTTGTGAAGGTAATGAGGCAAAAAATGCAGCTTGTCATCTTACCAAGAAGCCGGAACAGCTTTAGCTTGGACTGTTACAAAACGCTGACGTTGAAGAATCCTTCGTAAAGTGCTAAATAAGCATCTTCTTACACAAAACCTCACCGTATCAACAAATGCACATTCAAAAAGAAACTTTTCATGCACAGTGTCAGCCATACAGCTCTCTGTGTAAGTTGGTTTGTGAGCAGTGCTGTGCTATAACTGCACAGTATATAAATCCATCCTCACTGTCCATATATTTAAATATAACACAAAAATGGATAAGAAGTTCACATGTATGGTCTAGTTTCTACCACTGCTGCAAAGCTCTTAAGAAGATTTATCAAATTTCCCTTTTTTAAGCCAGTCTTTCGTTCATGGTCTCTTATGGTTATCCACAAATTCCTGTTTCACTTGAAGGTATAAACATGCAGAAGGGCAGAGAATGAAATGAGAAAAAACACTGGCTTCTGCAGTGTTTGCCATTTCAATGCAAATAGTGTCTGGTTTTGTATTTGATCATAGAACAATATCTGTGATTTCATAGTGAATATGCAGTAAGATTAAAATAAATAATGAGCATTTGGTAACAAAGAAATTAACTTATGAATCGAGATTCTTTTGTGTGCAGCTTTATGTATCACTCCAAAATGGATTTTTAAATGATTTATTACATTTATAATAGAGATGCAGCGGTCAATCAGCCAGCCAGTGAATTGAATTGACTGGTTTTTATCTTGATCAGCCATGATCACCCAGGCTTGAACATCACTGATTTGTGTGCACAAGCTTCTGACTGATTAACAAATGCACAAAATTTGAGTTAGTTGAGGCCGCAAAAAAAAAAAAAAAAAAAAAAATTCTTTACAATGCTACAGGTGGTGCACTCTTAACTATTCACACACTGGCACCCCATGTGGTAGGAGTAAATTATTTGCTAAGTAAATATTAAATGTTCCTATTTGTAGTTATTTTGTATTGTTTAAATGCCATCCATGATTAAGTGAGCGGTTTTAAACTGAAAATATGTTGGCTGTCACATACACGGACTCATTAATAACTCGTGATTAATGTAGTTGTGAAGCTGCTGAATAAAACTATGGTTTCAAGGCATGACAATAATATTTTTAAGATCTTTTTAAGGGCTTAAAATTGTAACAAAAAAAAAAATGTATATATATGTCAACATTTCTGTCTGTTGAGTTTGTAATGCACAATGGCATAATTCTTTCTCTTTCTCTCCACGTTTACGTTTGTCTTAATAGGATATGCAGCTAAATACCTCCAAATTCATGCAGCTTTATGCCTGGTACTCATGGCCCAACGTAGTTCTCTGTTTCGTGGGAGGGTTTTTGTTGGACAGGGTGTTTGGCATTAGGTAAGTTCCATTTATTTGTATTTGTCATCACACAGGTTGTATTTAATTGGCAGGTTGTCTGAATCCAACAAGTATATGTTGTATATGCAAAAAGAAAAAAAGTTGATCTGAAATTCCGAATTCATTGAGCTAAATCAAGTAATACAATGCAGCAGCAGAAGAAGGAGTGATGCATACGTTGGAAAAAACTATTTACTGTTAAGGATATTTTTTTACTTTCATCAATGTGCTGAAATTTCAGTTTCATCAGATGTGTACACTGCCTGGTGGAAAAAAAAAAAAAAAAAGTCTGTCTGAAAGAATTGAAATGAGCAAATGCCTAAGAGGGTTTGATTGGATTTGAATAATTCATATGTTTTAACTGTAAACATTTCTTTTTAAAATTCTACCTGATACAGTCAGTAGCTTCTCGTTTCTTAATGAACCATATTGGAAAACTTGACATGCGGTTCAAATTAAAACAACTAAAGAGCTTGAAGTTGTTGGAATAGTGTTTAGATCTGATCAACGCGTTATTAAAACCTGTAAGGACCAATGCTTATATAATAAACTATATGAAATAAATCAAGACGTACATTTCCTTTTATAAATCGTTGGGATCAATTGACTTGTACAAGATGCAGGATACGACACTCAAAAGCTACACACACACACATATATATATATATATATATATATATATATAAATTTATTTTTTATTTTTTTTACTGTCTAGAGAAAATCCACCACAATGTTTATCATGCAGAACCCACCTGTCCATCAAACATATTGTCTTTGACTGTAACTCTTTTAATACTTTAACTTATTTTATTCTGTTATAAGAACTTTAAAACTACTGTACATTTGGAGTAAAACATCTTTAAACATCTTCTCTAGTTTTATTATTGAATAACAAAACTGACTCTCAACCAGTTACCTTTCTGTGATGTTTTTATGCTAGCATGTTTGACGCTCTTGCTCTTTCTAGGTTGGGGACGATTATCTTTGCGCTCTTCGTGTGCGTCGGACAGGTAGGTACTCATTCATAATTCTTTTTAAAGGCATGCTTTAAATACTACTGTATGGAGTAGGAATGCAAACGATTTGCTTAAATGGGAAAAGGGGGCGGGGGGGGGGGGCCTTAAGTATCTTGGTACAGTGTTGAGCCTTAGTGTTGTCAGTCTCGTCAAAAAATTCTGTGAAGCCGAACGCCTTGGAGAAGGGATGGATTCACTCTGAAAGAGAGCACTCTCATCAGAATAGAAATGTTTCATCACAGGAATAAAAAAGCTGATTAGTCAGAAGAACTGCATTGTTCTTCCTCGCTGACAACGTTCCTCTAAGGAGCCGTGCTCAAAATAAGAATCCCCACACACACCATAATGAGGAAAATGTTTATTTATTTTTTCTCTTTTAATTTACTTGTTTGTGTTAAGCTATATGTGACAACACGGCCTTGTTTGCTCTTTTTGGTCTGTACCAGTTAATGCTGTTATAATCATATCTTCATAGTTTCATGTATTTACACAATAATGTATTTATTTATTATTATTATTAATTGCTTTTGTTTTTTTTTGCAGGTCATATTTGCCATAGGTGCTTTAGTAAACCATTTCTGGGTGATGGAATTTGGGCGCTTTGTTTTCGGGTAAGGTCTTATTATGCGCAGGAAATTTTAATTTAGAAATGTATAATTAATTATAATTGAATCATTGTGAACAATTGTGTTTTCCTCAATATGCAGCATAGGAGGAGAGTCTTTGGCTGTGGCACAGAACACATATGCAGTGAATTGGTTTAAAGGAAAGGAGCTTAACCTGGTATTCGGCCTGCAGCTCAGCATGGCGAGAGTGGTGAGAAATGATGCGGGACGGGTCTTTGGGCCTCGGGATTAAAAAAAAATTAAATAAATGTGTACAAGACAGTGGATAGACTGTAACTCGGATGTTTTAATTCTGTGTTGAGGGAAATACAGTATATTGCTAAAATAATTGAATCATTTTGAAAAATGACACCTACTATTTTGAGACCAATTAAGCCCTGTATGTATAAAAAGCAAATATTACAATAAATGAATGAATAAAAACTAGGACACTTAATCAGATTTACTTTAAGTGTTAATTGTTCTCCAAATAGCATGTTAACCTTGTTTGTGTATGTCTGATTTCTTCTAGGGCAGTACAGTGAACATGAACATCATGTGCTGGGTGTATGATCAAATGAAGGATGTAGTGGGGCAGACGGGTCACTTCACTCTTGGAGCTGCACTCATGATCGGTAATAATGCAACTTTTAAAGTCAAGCAAAAGTCTAGTGAAATTCAAATTTTATTTGTCACATACACAGTCATACAGTATGAAATGCTTTTTGCGACCACAGGGTCGCGACGGCAGCCATTTCCCAGGCGCCATCATAGAAAACAAGGAGTCAGATACATTAGGATAACGAGGGTAAAAAAATACGTATAGTTATACGTAATAAAACAATCAATGCAAGAGTTTATACCACTGATTTAAAGTATTTTTGTAGAAATCATGGATGTAGTAACAGAACTTTTATCTAGCTTAATTGTTTCCTCATGGTTGAATATATTATGGTTATTTGTATTGAAATTTCCTATTAGACAAATTTTAACCTAAATTTAAATTTGAGGTTAAAACTTCAGTCTGTCAATCTGTCTATCTATCTAGTTTCTACACTATATATAGATATAGATAAGTTATAAATACCTAAAGTAGATCTCATACTCTTAAGCATGTTACAGTACCATTCAAAAACTCACTCAGTAAAGTTTTTTATTTTTTATTTTTACTGTAATACAGTGGAACCTCGGATTGCGAGTAACACGGTTTGCGAGTGTTCTGCAGGACGAGCAAAGATTTGTAATAAATTTTGACTTGAAAAGCGAACAAGTCTTGGTTTACGCATGCGTTTCTTGTTTTGACGCCGAGCGTCACGTGATCACAACTGAGTCAACGTTTTTTTTTCTCTCTCTTGCGCTGCGGAATTGTGGGTAATTGTCTCACCTGCTGGTTCTTAGTGCGCGTCTCTCACTGATATAATTGTGTGTTATTTTAAAGTAACATATATTTTATTTTGTGTCTGTATGCGTGTGTTTATTTTCCCATTAAAAGGGTTTGCATTGTGTGCGTGCGTATGTGAAAAGAGTGGAGGTAGGGTAACTGTATGACGAGAGGGGAGCTTACTTTAGATTCTCTCATACACACACTGCCTGCACACACAAAAGGAAACACTTATTTATTTAGGAAACTAATTAATTTACTTTATTAAGTAAAATGCAGGTTAATTTGTTTTATTTTGTGTTAATAATTTTTAGGATTTATTTTTTTTCGCTGTCGAATGAATAATGCGAGTTTTCTATTATTTCTTATGGGAAAATTAAATTTGGTTTTGAAAAATTTCGTTTGACTGTGGTTTTAAAGTGTTTTTAAATACGAGCCCACTTCTGGAACAAATTATGCTCGTAATCCAAGGTTCCACTGTATTTGTTTTTTCCACATAGAAGAGCAATCTTAAAGGCATCAAGACTATGCAATAACTCATGGAATCATGTATAAAGCAAAATGTGTTGAATGGTAAATTCTTTAAAGTAGACACAAATCTTTACCAATCTTGCCATTTTCTAAATAAGCTTTATGTGGTAGAAGGAGTTCCTATGCATATTGATGACTTGTTTGCTCCCAAATGTGTGCAAATTAGGGCAAACGAAAATATAGATGGATATTATTACCATATAATTCTACAGTACCTCACAAAAGTGAGTACACCCCTCACATTTCAGCAACTACTTTATTATACAGTATGTTATCAAGGAACAATACTATACAAATAAAAACTGGATATATTGTAGACTAGTCAATGTGTAGCTTGTATATCAGTACAGATTTACTGTCCTCTAACAATAACTCAACTTTATCGTCTAAGTAACTGCCAACGGAAATGAGTACACTCTAAGTGAACATGTCAAAACTGTGTTTAAAGTGTCATCCACCTTCCACTTGAGGACGCCCCACAGCTGTTCAGTAGGGTTCAGGTTGGCCATTGACAAACACATTAATGGGATGTGTGACTTTGCATAGTTACAGCTGTTATTTTTTGGACTGTACTCACTTTTGTTGCCAGGTATTTTGACAATAATGGCTGTACTGTATATTGAGTTATTTTCAGAGGACAGTAAATCTATACTGTTATACAAGTTGTACATTGACTACACTAGGGGTATCTCAGTGGTTAAGGCATTGGACTACGGTTCAGAAGATCCCAGGTTCAAACCCCACAACCACCAGGTTGCCACTGTTGGGCCCTTGAGCAAGACCCTTAACCCTCAACTGCTCAGATGTGTAATGACATAAAAATGTAAGTCGCTCTGGATAAGAGCGTCTGCCAAATGCCTAAATGTAAATGTACACTAAAATGTTTCCAAGTTTCATTTCTGTAGTATTGTCCTATTGAGATGATGTGCTAAAATGTTTGCTGAAATTAGAGGGGTGTACTCCCTTTGAGTGGGTGCATGCGTATTATTTTCCAGCTTTGATATCTTCAATATTGTTCTATTCTTCCATTGCCCAACTCTTTGCACTCGCTAGAGTGTTGACGCTCCGTCAAACCCTTGTCATTTCATACTCGATCTTTAAATCTTGAGTCTCTTGTTACACTGTCAGTGATCGCTTGTTTGAAATGTAAAGCCATTTCGCATTACTATATGCAAAAAGAAACCGGAGCCTGAGAACTAACGCGTCATTAAGTTTCCGGTTTCACTTCTGCTCTATTACCCTTCCATCTCATGCTGCTGTAATCCACATAATGCACAGCTCGGATGTTTTTCCCCTTTCTGCTTAGGAATTCATTTTGTAAAGTTAGTTTCCCTTGCCTTCCTTTTATTATTAAGCCGTTTAAGTTTCAATGATTTTTCATCATGCGCTTTACTCACATACAGAAAGCTACTGCATACGTACAGGCACTTGACAAACAGGAACGTCGTTTGTTCAAATAACAATTGGCGTTTTACTCAGCACACAAAAACTCCCTGTTGCAAACACGAATGCATGTTAAATATCCACCATGGAAACTAAGTGTGGTGGAATTTGTGGCTGTTTAGCAAATGGTATAGGAGGAACTGAAGTGTGTTTTGTGTGTAACTTGTTTTTCAGCTGCCTCGACATGTGTCTTATCTCTCGTGTGCGCTCTGGTATTGGCCTACTTTGACAAGCGGGCAGAGAGGATACTCAACAAGGAGCAGGGAAAGACCGGTCAGTTAACTGTGTGTGTGTTCGGTTTGCTATAAAAATCAAGCTGTTCGATTGCCTGTCTGTGTGAGCACCACTTGGAAATGGACTGATAAACAACATGTATTCTGCTGACCCAAGTGCCTTTTTTGTGACCGTATTACATGCAGCTTGGTTGTAAAGATTAGGACCCATATGGGACGTAATTATAGTCTTTCTTTCAACCTTGAAAGCTTTTCATACCTCCTTCTATATGATGCTGTCAATATAACGGCTTAACCAGGCATTAAACGCTGGAACTGGAAAAGGATAGTGATTCGGCTTTTTATTATTTGTGTGTTCGTAGGTGAAGTGATCAAGTTATCTGATGTAAAGCACTTCCCGTTCCAACTGTGGATGATCTTCATCATCTGTGTGGGATATTATGTGGCCATCTTCCCCTTTATAGGCTTGGGACAGTGAGTGAGCGCACACACACACACACACACACACACACACACACACACACACGTTTTTCAAAGTAGTGTTAATACATCGGATGTTTTATGTTGTAAAATGAACTAGGAACATATTAGCGAACATATGTTTAATCAGTTAAATGGACTTAAAAATCTTTTTTTAAATAAAGGGTTTGTTTGGTTTTTTTTTTTTTTTTAATTACAAAGATTGTTCAAGTCAAACTGGGACTTTTGATTGTGCAAAATAACAACACTCTTATAAGCTGAGTAAAACTACCTTTATTCATCTATATAACCTTTTTATATAATTTCTCTCTTTAGTACACTTGTCCCAGTGCTCCACTAGTGCCTGGATGTCGTCAAGGTATCAAGGCTAGAGCCTTCAAGCCTTGAAACTCCTATAATGGTACAAAAATGTGGAAATGGCTTGGAGCGAGGTCAGGACTATACGGGGATGTGGCACTAATTCCCAGACAAGTTCCTGTAATGTGTTGGTGAACAATTGTGCGTACAGTTCCCACGGTCTCTTCTACAAGCCGAACGACGAATTCTGTCTTGATTTTCCAGCATCAGGCGTTTCACTTACTGAATGTTCACAGAAACGACTACCGTGTGCTCTGAGCCACAGCATCGTGTGTGTGTGTGTGTGTGTGTGTGTGTGTGTGTGTGTGTGTGTGTGTGTGTGTGGCCTCCCCGTCACTAGGGGGCTTGCACATTTAAGTCGGGATACTCAGTCGGGAGGGCCGAAGACTATCAGGTGTTTCCTCCGAACCACGTGATGCCAGCTGACCGCATCTTTTCGAACTGCTCACTCACGCATCGTTGGGGGCAGCGTAACACACACGGAGGACAGCGCTTTCCGCTTGTCTAAGCTCACAGACGCCCCTGATTGGCTGTAGAGTCGTGATTAATGTGGAGCACGAAGTACCTCTCATCCCTTCCCTATGGCTAAAATAAATAGCCAGAATTCTGGCTCCAGGCTGCAAAAACTCAATAGTACAAGTGAATAAAAATAAAAAAAATCCATGTAATAGCCTCAGTGTGGACAAACAGATCTGCCGAGGCATCCTTTTGGGAAAATGCTGTTAATCATTTAGGACTTTGATACAGGATGTGCCTAAAAAAAGGACATTGGTTCAGGTTTGTATGTACGGCAGCTGTGGTGGGGGAACAAGTCTGATTTGTCAGTTTGGCACACAGTAAAGCTGCTTTGCTCACGGCTAAATCTGACGTGTATGCATTTCTCTACAGTCTGTTGACTTTTTCTACATATTATTCAATCCCAGCTAGTACAGTATTTTTGTACTCATGACAAACTTGTCCGTTGTCAGGAAGTGTTCATTTTTCCAACGAGTGTCAAATGCAAGACTAATATACTTCACTGTGGTGTCGGATGCAGTGTGTGCTTGGGCCACATCAGCATTCTATGAGTCCCAGAGGATCCAACATCCATCAAAAGGCTATTGCTATTGTTATGATTGTTTCTTTTTCTGTATTTAACTTACACAATTCTATTTCTACAGTAATAGACATCGTGTTGGAAGAGAAAATCTTACAAGCTTATCCTAGTCTCCAACCTCTCATATCTCCGCTCTCCTTAATATCATTTTTTCAAGATCACCACAGTGGTTAATACAGTATGGCATTTGGAGTTTAACACCAAGCTCATTTTTGAAGCCTTTTGAAACATGTATCACACATCAGATATGCCTCTATTTTAATCAGGCATGCACTGTTGCATTTCTTTTGAACAAAGTCCATAAAGGTGCATCGATAGAGCATAACTTCAGGTTCTGCATGATGTGAAAACATAATGCATGACGAAAGTAGTGTGGGCTTTTTTGAGACCTCTTTTCTGGCTTTCTCCGCAATTTCCTTCATCTTTTTGGGCTTTCGGACAAATGCAGACCTGAGAACCCAACTTCCTGTTTTTTTTTTGTTGTTTTTTTTCCTCCCATGACATATGCAGTACCATGCCTTTCACCTAAAAAAGAAATTATTTAAGGGTGACAATTGTTTAAGGATATTCTGTAATGATAGAATTGCAGATATTGCACCTGGCATCAGGAATAATGATCTAACCATAGTAAGTGCGTTCTTGTAAATCCTTGATTTGTGTAACTGGTTTATCCACTGCTCTCCTGTAGGGTTTTCTTCATTGAGAAGTTTAACTTCACTCCACGCCAGGCAAGAGCAATCAACAGGTAATCTTGCATGATGTTTTTGTCACAAGTGATGGTGAGACCGATTGTCTAAGGGTGGATTGCTAATATTTTGTCAGTATGCATTACAAAAGGGTTTTCTTTTTTTATGAGGCTTTTTTCTCTCTCTCTCTCTCTCTCTCTATTTTTAATTAATTTATATAATGCCCCCCAGCATTGTGTACATTATCTCGGCTCCAGCTTCCCCTTTGTTGGGACTCATGGTGGATAAAACTGGCAAGAACGTCGCATGGGTTATGTGCGCTGTGGTCGCCACGCTGCTTGCTCACATGATGCTGGCTTTCACCTTCTGGAACCCCTGGTTTGCTATGGTAAAGCCTTTGGGCAATCTTAATTATTTTTTTCTGAAAAAATAATACGTTTGTTTATTCCAGGAACACTGGGATTGAAATATAACATCCAGAATGGCACATCAGTCAACTGCAGGGCTTTAATATTGCAGCTTTAATAATGAGCACAAAATGCTGCAAATTTCAAATATTTTGCTTTTTATTCTAATATTACCAAATTCTTATGGCTGCTGATCATCAGTGAGTGCTTTGTATACATGTACATTTTGAATTCTTCTCCATAGGTCCTCTTAGGTGTGTCTTATTCGCTGTTGGCCTGTGCTCTCTGGCCAATGGTGGCCTTCGTAGTGCCAGAACACCAACTGGGAACAGCATATGGATTGTAAGAATCCAGTTTTCCATTTGACTTTTGATTTTGCTTTGAAGTTGCTCTTGATTTTCAAAATGCATATGGAGAACTAAAATAATAGCTGTATTATTAAATCTGCTCAAAAACGTTAGCATTATATAAACCGTGTCCAACTTTATTATCTATTTTCTCTCTCTCTCTCAGTATGCAGTCCATACAGAACCTAGGTTTGGCACTTATCTCCATGGCAGCAGGATCCATTCTTGACAGCAGGGGTTACCTCTTCCTGGAGGTCTTCTTCTGTGCATGCATCTGTGGTGAGTGTCAATGCTGTGTCAACACATACACCGCCTGGACAAGAAAAAAGTAAACTGTAGAAGCCTCTGGAGGCAGTGTTATGATCTAGGGTTGCTTCAGTTGGTCAAGTCTAGACTCAGCAACATTATGTGGCGATAAAATGAAGTCAGCTGACCACCTGAGTGTAGTGAATGACCAGGGCCCGTATTCACAAAGCTTGAGCCTAAACGGTGCTCCTAGTGATAAAATTTTACGAAAATTCTTAGAATTATGACATTAACTTAGAATTCCCCTTAAATTTAGGTCAAAATCTTAGTAAAGATAAAAATGGTTAATGAAACATCTTAGCCATAAAAACAGCTCCTACGGTAAAAGTGGTTAAGAGTAGAGAGGAGGACTTTTAAGAGGCTTAAGAGTTTCTATAGCAGAGGATTAAATGGCGGAAAGAAGAAATTTTCGCCAAACACTGAACGTAATGCTAACAGTAAACACTGCTCTTCTGTCCAATTTTGTTTTCTTGTTGTTTTACTTCCTTCCATCACTCTTGGATCGTTATACGATCCAAAAATGCAGCTTAAATGAACAGTTCTGCAATCATGTAAATTAGTAAAAGCTGAGTCATTTTGCTCCCATTAATCTAAAATAAATCACAAGTAATAAAATCAGTATGATAAATAAACGTAAGAACTTAAATATAATAACTACTGTGTGGAAATTGGTTGCTTCAACAAAAAGACACATTTTCAACATTTGGATGTTTTAATTAACTGCTTTATTTTTTTATATTTTTCAATATTTAGCCTACTGTATAACAGAAACTTTGCTTAAAGTAGCCGGTATTCATGATAATGGAATTAATAGAAATTATTGTATAATCATGTATTCTGTATTTACAAAAAGCGCATTTTAAGACCATTACAGATTTTTTATTTTTATTTTATTATTTTTTTTTATTATTTTTATTAACCAATCACGCATGGTCCTTGAATTGCTACATCCCTAGCAACTGGATCAATCACACCTCCTCACTAAGAAAGGTTTTTGTATTTTTCTTACTCAGTTGTTCTAAGAAGTTTCCTAAATCACTTTTAGTCGAGGACTCCCAGCTCCGACTTTTTAGGCTAAGATACAGTAGGAGCTTTCTGAGAGAATTTTAAGAAGCTTTGTGAATATGGGCCCTGGACTCTAACTGTGCAGGAGTGGTTCTGGAAGCATGAGGACGTATTTTTACACATGAATTGTCCACCACATGTTGTAGCTTCTACTGCTTCACAGTATTACTCGTACTCTGATATCGAGCTCCCGTTTATTTCCACCCTTCCGGTGAGCCCGATTCATCTCCCCTCACACACACACTGTTCCAATAACCAGGACTTTGGACATTCAATTCACTCACACTAGGGATGCTCATATTGACCGCTTAACCATTAACCGAAAGAATGAATTTTGACCGATTATTACTATCAGTTAAACGGTTTAAAATGGTTTTAAATATATATTTTTAATTAAGTGTGCCTAGGCGCACTTATTACTCTTCCCCCAGAAATGCCCTAAAATTTTGGACCGTTTCTCGCCCTGAAGCTTTGAGACGACCCTCACATATGTTACACCGTTTCGTGCGGCTCGATCGGGAATGGTGTGCTATGACTTTTGGTGGGGATTCGTCACACGGTAGTAGTAGTATAAAGTTTTGTGGCATAAATGTACGCTATTTAACTCATGGGGCGTTATCACGCATTTTGCCGGGCAAGCAAAATGAAGCCAGCGAAAAGAAGTCACTAATTATGGAGCAGAGGTTGACATTTATATGAGAGACAATCCGTCCTCTTTGGATATTAATTCTCTAGACTGGTGGAAAGCAAATGAGCAGCGCTTACCGAGACTGGCCATTCTAGCGCAGCGTTATCGCTGCATTCCTGGGACGTCTGTGCCATCTGAGAGGGTGTTTTCTGCCGCGGGATTAACGGTCAATAGGTTGCGCTCCAGACTATCCCCACAGCACGTTGACATGTTACTTTTTAAAAAATAAAAACTAGACAGTTTGTTGTTTGAGGCAGGCCTGCTATTTTTTTTACCAAAAAAACGTAGCCAATGTCTGAAAAAATTTGCCTATGCCTCAGGCAAGCTTCAAAGGTATTTCAGCATGTTTTCGTTTTGTAATCTTAATTTGTTATTCAAGTAAAAAATATTTAGTGCAGGCCTATTCATTTTATTCTTTTTGTTAATAATTTCTTTTTCTCTGTTGTCAGAAACGCTGCAGGTGCGTGAAAATTTGACTGTGTGAATCCAGATTCTGTTCTTGATTATGTTCTGTTGTTCGCACATGTTGAAATAAAAACTGAATTAAATTTTATTTTGCATATTTAATCAGACACTCCTCAGTTCTACTTTCATTCAATTCTAATTTAATGTTCTAATCCGATCAGTTAACGGTTAATGTTCGGATAACGAACGACGGTTGTCGGTTGGGAAAATTAATTGAAATGAGCATCCCTAACTCACACCCTTTTTAGTTGTATATATTTTGTAAATATTGTTTTCTTTGTTGGTTCTGGTGCACCCTTTAGTTTAGTTTATTTGTATAATACACATTTGGTTTTTGCTAATTGGTCGTTGCGGTGTCGTTCTTGCTCGCGGGTTTTAAAGCATCGCAGGCACTAAGATAAAGATCCCTCATTTTTATATAACTCAGTTTATCTAATTAATCTGATCATTACACTGTAATCAAAGCTAAAGGTGATTGAAATGTTTGAGTGTGTGACTATTTTTTGACCAGGATGTACAGTTTATACTGTTTGTGTGAAGCCTGAATTTCTAAAAATGTATTAAATTACGCTGGTGTAGTACACAAAGTTACGTTGATGATTAAATTGCCAGATTTTAGTAAATGTAGAGAATGAATGAGCGAATTTCTAGTGGGCATGATCCATTGAGATACAGTATCAGTTTATTAGGGATTACTGTATATACAGTATGTGTAATATGTTGTCTTTTCTTTTTCAACAGTGGCTCTGATAGCAGTGGTGTTGCTTTACATTGCAGACTTTGCTCGAGGTATGTTTGTTTAGCAGGAAACTAAAAAAATAAAATATAAAAAAAAAATAAAAATTAAATAAATTAAATATTAAAATATTATAAAATAAAAATTAAATTTTTCGCCCTACTTCACCAGAATAATTTGATTCATTATACATTTCACACTCTTACACGTTTTTAACCAGGCGGAGATTTGAACCTTTCGGCCTCGGCCCGAGCCAAACTCCAAAAGTCAGAGTGAGTTCATTATGGTTTGACCTTTTCACTTTTACCTTTTCCTATCGTGCCATCTTTATGCTCGGATAATGCAAAGTTATGTATATTCAGAGTCTGTGATTGCAACTTTTTACAGTAATAACTCGGATCTGGCTACAACACATGCAAACAAAATTAAGGAAAATGGATCATTTTATACTTTTTTAACAAATGGCAAATTCCTCACCCCCTGTAAATAACCAGCGGGAATAACGGATGTGTTTTATTCTTTAACAAAGCGTGTGTGCTGTGTTCCAGGTGATAGCTGTTCAGTCCACTGGCTCCACCCTTCTTGCTGTGATCTGTCTCACTGGACTACTCAGCCTGTCAATCACCCGCCAATGGGCATTTCTGCACTACTTATTTCTGTTTATCACACTGTCCAGGGTCTGTTCCCACACAGGGGTACATAGGGCCCTTTCAAATGGGGTCTTACCCCTAGATAAGACTTTTTAATCATCGCTGCTGTGTTAAAGTCCGATTGGGATATTGTACAGACTGAGAGGAGGACGGATCTGATTTGTCTGGTCATGCCAGAGAGGACGTCCTGCCACACTCTTAACTCCACCTCAGGGCATCTGGCACTTCTGCATGGACACTGAATACACCACTTTGTTTTTTTTTTTTACTCTTGGTATCATTTAGGGCCAGTTCTTTTCCACAGACCTTTGCACTGGTGAATCTTCACCCATTGGGAAACTTACTGGGATGTAGCTTATTCTTTCAGTTCACAGCTTCGCAGCACTTTGGCACCTCTCCCCCTACGAGAGGCCATGTTGTAGCTCTTCCAAAATTTTACATAACCTCACTTGGGAAATGAGTGAGGTCTTTTTTTTTTTTTTTTTTTTTTTTTTTTCCCTTTTACAACTTTTTTAAAAAAAGAAAAACTTATTATTTTTAATCTTAAACCTACGGTGCATTACTGTCAGAAATAACTTTTTAGTAAAAATAGTTCCCTGTTAATTGCATGAAGTTATATTAAATAATCAGCTTGTGTTGGGATCTTCCACAGTATTTATATTCTCTGAATTATGATCTATTCAATGAGAAATTTGCATTTGGTATCATAACGGGAAAAATGCGATGGTAAATTTACATGAAGTTTTTAATTGGCACCTAAAAGATTTGTAGCATATCAGCAGCATTTAAAATATGTCACAGTTTTGGACATTTTGCAGGGCTGTTTTGTAATTTTATTTCTTGTCTATTGTTGGTGTATTATTGATTTATTGTTATTTTCATAGCACAAAAACTTAAAAACTTGTTAATTAATGCGGGTCGTACTGTTGCCTGATCCCCCCTGTAACTTGTATTGAAATGTTTAGCCAGGTCTCCTGAGTTCGACGAAATGAAAATTAACCCCCCGCAACCTCACTCTCAATATGACTTTCTGCTCTCGGCTACACGCACAGCACAACAATGGGAGGAGATTATAAATTTGCTTAGCTGAAAACGCATTGTACTTACATATTTTTTTATGCTTTATTAACTATCTAGCAGAAGGAATAATGAAAGAAAATTGGCCCATTTATTAGATAATATAATGACAATCTTATACCGCTTAATCTAGGTTATTTAGCAGTGCTCACCCTATCATCTGGAGATCGCTAGTTCGATTTCCAGGTGATGCTGTAGCCGCTTGCGGCCGAGAGCCCAGAGAGAGCTGATTGGCCGAGCTCTCTCAGTGGGGTGGGCTGGGAGGCAGTTAGAGCTCTCATATCAATCACAGCTCTACAGCTAATCATGGTCGTCTGTGAGCTCACGCAAGCGGATGGAGCAGTTAGCGCTGTCCTCAGAGTGTGTTACGCCGCCCTCAATGGTGCATGAGCGAGCAGTTCCAAAAAACTGTGGTGAGCTGGAGTCATGTGGTTCGGAGGAACCATGTGATGGTCTTCAGCCACTTCTTAATAGCCTTGATGTGGGAGACCCTTACTGATGGGTGGGAATTGGAAATAACTAAATTAGAGAGAAAATTGGGGGGGACAATTTTTTTTTTTTTTTTTTTTTTTTTTACTTGGTTACTCAATAGGAAATTAGCTAGGGGAAAAAAAGCTGGGGGAAATCAATAGCAGTAAGGAACAGTAAAGGGATTTTTTTTTTTTTTGCTACAGAAACTTTGATTTTTGAACAGAGCACTTATCACCTAGTTTGCCTATTAGTAAAATTTTAGTGTACTTTTTAAATCACACAGCATCCTTCCCATCCTAATGATTAAAATTATTCAGCCATTAGGATCAAAACTCTTTTTGGTTTCACACTAATCATTGCCAGCGAACAACTTTTTGCCTTGTAGCATAATGATGAATGCCCAAAACACTGACAAGCCTCTATGCGTTCTCTAGGAGAGGAATAATAATGGATTGTTTTGAAACTTGTCAGAAGTCCCCTTGGGATTGAGCTTTTATCTTGCTGTTAATCATTTAATATGGAAATGGGTAGATACAGGAGGGAATGTCTAATGAGTTTGATTAAAGACCTTTTGTGAAAGGATGATGGGCTCCCCATTGGCAAAGTTGATGTTAGATGTTGAGTCATGTTCATGGTTTACACTGAAAGTCATGGCCTCAGGAAGAGGGTCTGGATCAGAACAGCTTTTTGTGGTTAAAAGTCTGATCTAGAGAAATTGAATGAGTCTTATTTTTGTACTGTTAAACCTCTGAGGTTTGGAAGAATAAATAAAAGATGAAGTGATGATTTTTTTTTTTGTTTGTTTGCATTGTCTTTCTTCAGTACAAATGCCTTTTTTTCTTGTAATATTTAAAGCTTGCTTTGAACTCTCTATCAATTTTGTGTCTCTATTTTCTTCTCTCGCTTGCTCTTGCTCGCGCTCTCTCTCTCTCTCTCTCTCTCTCTCTCTCTCTCTCAGGGCGCCACAGAGGCTACAAATCTTCAAGAAGCAGCAGAAGGAGCACGCTCATTTCAAACCCCTGTCCTCATTTGTCCTCCGTAATCGTTATCTCTCCAGACTGGGGGCGCAGGTAGCCCACACACATGCTCACGTTCTTCTGTGCCTTAGATTACACTATTTATCCTGTTCTACTACTTTAAACTTGGCACTCAGGTGTGCAGAATTAGATGCTCTTTAAAAAATAATAATTTTATTGCTGTTTGACACCATATCTTAGTAGAAATAATGTCACATCATGTACAGTATATGTTGGTCTTTTTTAAGGGATGGAAATAGATTTTAGTCCTTTTCCAAATAGCCCTGGGAATAATTGCTGGATGGAACATTATCATACACTTGCACTGTATTCTTTATACACCAAAAGATTTACACCTCTTGCCTAAAAAACAACTCCGATTTAAGATATGGACACAACTTCTAAACGTGTGCTGTGAGCAGCAGATCCTCCAAGTCATCTAATTTGTCCTCCGTGGATCAAATGTCTTTGTCCTCCACATTCCACAGATGCTTGATGGTAGGCCGCAGTATGGCGGAGAGCATTATTCTGCAGAAAGAAGCCACTGTCATTAGGGAATACCACTTCCATGAAGGAGTGTACTTTGAACAATGTTTAAATATCGGTAAATGTCAAAGTAACATCTGCATGAATGCAAGGATGAAAGGTTCCTCACCAGTGCATCACAGTACCTCTGCTGGCTTGCCTGCTTACAATACTGTAGGTTTGCGCATAGTGCATTCTGCAATCTCTACCTCACACACATGGCTGTCTGCGATGTAAAAGAAAATGTGGTTTGACCGACCAGGCCACCTTCTTGCATTGCTTCATGGACCAGTTCTCATGTGTACATGCTTATTGTAGGTGGTTTGGGCTCTCTGTTGGGGCTGCAGCTACAGTACATAAGCAGCAAGCTGTAATGTGAGAGTGCAACAGTGTGCTGACAACTTTCTGTCATAGAAATCATTAACAGGATTTGACCAGTAGCTTTTCTGATGGATCAGATCAGATTAGCCAGCCTTTGATCTCCAGAAGTGTCAATAAACTCTGGGCGCCAGTTTGCTGCTCGTCCTTTCTTCTACCACTTCTGATAGACATTAACCATTTCAAACTGGGAACACCCTGCAAGACCTGCTGTTTTGCCTGTGCTCTGACCCATTCATCTAACCATCACAATCTGTCCCTTGTCAGAGTCTCTCAGTTCCTGATAACTGCCAATTGCTTCCAACACTGCAATTTTAGGAATTGACTATTCACTTATCAATTGTAATGAGATAATCAATGATATTCACTTCACCTGTCGGTAGATTTAATTTCATAACTGATCAGTGTATTATCCTACGGTTTGTTCTTTAACCTGTGTATTTCCTCAATTAACAGCTCCCAGACCACTACAACATCCATCTGTCCTCCCTCGCCTACAGAAGTTTGCTTCGATAATCTGCTCTCGAAGCTAATTGTCCATTGTCTCACTGTGAACCAAAGCTTGTGAGCTTAAACAAAAGGCAATGAATGATGCTTTGTGTGTTTTTGTAGAGATATAAAATGCACAATACAGTCCTGTTTGGTTCAGGTAATTTTAAGAATTTATGGGCACTCCTCCTGTTCTGGTAAGTCTTATGAGTTCCTGTTATGGGGTCCTATTACTTAGATTGATGTCACTGTTTATGGATTGTTGTCTCATGTACTTTAGTTTGGTGAACAGAGTGTTTGTTTATTGTGGTTCATTTTGTTTCAGAGGTCTATCTACTTGTTCTATAGACATTTTATGATTGTATATCAGACAGGATTTATTTAATAAAGATGTTTTTACAGAACTTCAATTGGATTACTTTTTTTTTTGGTGCTAAAAAAGTACAAATACAGTACAGTAACTACACTAAAAAAAAAATCATTTAAAAAAACGGTCAAATACTCTAGTTCATACAGGTCCTTCTCAAAAAATTTGCATATTGTGATGGTTAATTGTTTACTGTAATGTACTGAAACATTAGACTTTCATATATTTTAGATTCATTACACACAACTGAAGTAGTTCAAGCCTTTTATTGTTTTAATATTGATGATTGTGGCATACAGCTCATGAAAACCCAAAATCCCTATCTAAAAAAATTTGCATATGAAAGTCTAATGTTTGAGTACATTACAGAAAATAATTAACTTTATCACAATATGCAGTCTCGTGCTCAAAAACATAAAATAATTTCTGTAAATTTAACCTTTTACAGAGAAACACATTTTACAGATTTTTCATTCAATAAAGCAACAGCACTAAGTTTAGCAGATAAAACGTTATTTTAAAGATTTTTTTTCTAAATTTATACGATTAAACACCTTCATTAAACGATCAGCAGTTGAAGTTTAGCAGTGAAACACCATTATTTTACAGATTTCCCCCAAAATTTACATGATTTAACTCATTCATTGAAACAGCACTAGACGTGCATCAGCAAAATGTTTTTATTTTACAGGTTTTTTTCCCCAAAATTATTTCAAACACCTACCTTCAATAAAGCATTAGACATTTAGCAGGAAAACACTGTTATTTATAGATTTTTCCTAAATTAAAGATTAAACATCTTCAAATAAAGCAATAAACACAAAAACCCTGGTATTTAGGAATTTATATTTAAAAAAATTTTTTTTTACACACATTGTTCAACAAAGTGTTAACACAAACTCAAGATTATTACTCAAGATTTTACTCAATATTTGTAAAATAGCTTGTAGAAATGTGACTGTATAGTACAGGTGTGATGCAAAATACAATAAAAAGGAGTTCAGTTTTATAGCATTACAGTAAAATAAACAATGAAATATTTATACTATTGTGCTATAACAGTGGAACATTCTCTCTCACAAACTTAAACATTGCTGTGAAATATCCTATGAAGAAATGAACAATTTCAAACAAGATTCCCAATGTTGCAATTAAAGGTGAATTGGAAACTTGATTACAAATAAAGTACAATGTGGTCCCTTTTTTTTTTTTTACTCTATAGTTCTTATATAATGAATGTGTACAAATAACTTTAGGTTCAGAATCCTAATGCCTTAGTGCAAGTAAGTCAAATCTAAAACACACCAAAATGGACCGTTCAGTGAGTCCAAGAAAGATCCTCTTCCAAACAGGCATCCTTGGTGCATTAGGGTGGATTGGAAGAGAGAAGAAAAGAACACATTAAGATATTGTGCTTTGCTTACAGCAACAATAAGAATTAAAATAACAATAAAAAAATCTCTTACCGTCATTGTCTCTTTAACTTGCAGGTATTTTTTCTCGCACTGAAACACGATGTGACATTTCAGAGTCTTCTCCTCTGTCCCTCAGAGACTGCTTTTCCTCTCACCTGTAGCTCAGCAGCATGTCTTCACTCACACACACAACCGTTTACCGTCTGCTGAGTCAGACCACCTCTGCGCGCGCTAAACATTTGAAGGACGCCTGTTTCCCATTGGCTGGTTCATATCACGTTACGTCTGTACCTGAGCAATAAACGTAGGCGTATTCCGCATCAGGTCCCGCCCTCACGCACGCGCTTATTTAAATGCGCCAGTAATGAGGCAGTAATTAGAATATCTCCGCCTCCGGATGCTGAACAGCCAATCAGAAAAAAGATTAGAATGTTCCCGCCTCCAGCTTCTGATTGGCTGTGACAGTTAAGCGGAGAGTTCGTGGAGTTTTTGCTAATATTTTTGGTACTAAAATGACACCATAGTTCACCTCATACAAACTAAATATCAAAATGTAACTTAAAGCGCTGATTTAAAAAAAAAAAAACAGCAAATACATAATATACAGACAAGATAATGTCTGTAATTTTACAGAGATTTGTATGTACTTTAAAAAAAAAAAAGGAAAACAACTGTAAAATTTTAAAGTTATTTTTCCGTAAAATTAGGACTTTTTTTATGTACCTAACTTGTTTTTCATTAGTCAATGATCTTCTTAAATGTTTTATACCATCCTGTTAGCAACCTCTGCTTTCTAGATCCAAAAGCAAGTTCTAGGTGTATATGTATCCTAATTTTTTTTAAAATCTAATGGTGTTTTTTGTGCGTGAACACTAAATTACACAATTCTCTCAACTTTTGTCTCTTCTTGAATGTGTTTGCAAATAAATGTCGCTACATTTGCATGCATAAGCCCCATATAATGGCAAACCAAGTAGTCATTATGAGAGCAAATACCTGGACGACAGAGCCAACAAACCTCGTTTATAATTATATACAGCAGTTTTCCCTTGTTTGCCATGCTAGATGTGACTTGCTGCAGAGAGACTGTCAAGTAGTGCTGGATTCAAGCCATTTATACTGTAGGCTTCTGGTATAGACTGAATGCTGTCTCGGGCAACCCTGCCAATGTTCATCTCTTAAACAGGATATTATCTGCTGAGCTAAAGACAATGTCAACAGAAACGTATCCTGTTGGGATTGATTGGGTCTAACATTCTTCAACAGTACATCATCACCCCACTAATAGATTATAGATGTTTATGTTCATCACTTTCATGATAAAGATTTTGGTTTACCACATTGTGACTAAATGCCAAACCTTTACCATTAGTACTAAGTTTATATAATAATATGTGTATGAAAAAGGAGCTAAAGTAAAGGCAGGATGTTAACAGGTCAGTTCAATGCATTCTGAAGGGAATTTCTCACCAGATGGTGCAGGCGCATTCCTGGTTACATTGCAGAATCCCATCCCAGTACTGGTACTTTTCTTACCATTCCTATCACATTATAATATGCTTTTTTAAAAAACTTACTCCCCCATGGTTGATAGCAGATTGCTGCGATTAGGTGATGCCATTTTAATCGCGCCTGCATCGCAGCCCAAGACAAAATAGACTAATATTTCAGCATGGAACTGAAAAGAACTTGCTGTCATAAGAAGAGACTATTGTTTTCAAGCTAATCCTTAGATAAATCCTAGCCTAGAAAGACAAAACCTTTCTCTGGCTGTATGAATAACCATTTTGAACAGCTGATCTTGGAGTGTGATGTTATTGATTGATTTACTAAGGTAAAATGAAACGGCTTTAATATTGTCCCTCTGAAAGCGGTAGTTTCTCTTTCACTAGTCACAGTCTAGCGAGCCAGTCATAAATTAAGATGACATGTTTGTGTGTGTGTTTTTTTTCTCTCTCTCCAGATGTAGTTATGAAAAAGGATAACCTATAAGAGTCTCATGGAGCAAATTTCTTTGTATCTTTAGGTACTTCAGGTACAAATTTAAATTAAGTATGAAGTGGAAGTTTTTATTGTTTGTTTATCCGAGTCAGTGTTTATTAGTCAGAGGAGGGTTATAATTGAATTGTTAAATTTTTTTACTAACAATAATTTGGGTGTAATTAAGCTTCAGGTAACAAGACCACCGTTTAACATTTAAGGGGTGACGCTCATATTTTAGCAACTAATTAGAAGTTGTATTTTAGCTTTCCTGTGATATGTTTTGTAAACTACTTCCTTAACAAGTACTTGATTTAAAATGCCCTCTAACAACTGTGTATAATGTTATTTATATTATAATTATATATATTTACAAATTCTTGAACCTCTGTAACAAATTTTAAAGATAATGTTACTTTTTTTTTCCTACAAGTTTTTTGCAATTTGTGTTAATTTTTATTTTGTCAAACACAAAATAAGTTGTGTTTTCTTATATAAATAGCCAGACCATCACCGCAAGCAGACAGCTAAACAAACTTTAGGCTAATAATAATAATATGTTGGTGGTACTGTGTCCTAGTGGGGAGTTCGCATGTTCTAAGCATAAATGTTTATATGTTTGCTCATTATTCTCACTCACTCATCTTCTATACCGCTTAATCCTGTATTCAGGGTTGCGGGGACCTGGAACCTATATCCCAGGAGGCTTGGGGCACGAAGCAGTGTACACCCTGGACAGGGTGCCAATCCATCGCAGGTGTGTTCATTAATTAATTAATATTAAGCTGTTACCTTAAATTGGTAATCAACTAAAAGAATGAGTATGAATGAGTTCTGTGTGTGTGTCCTGCAATGTATTGGCACCCTGGCCAGGATGTACCCCACCTGGAGTCCTAAGTCTCCTGGTGTAGGCTTCAGGGACCCTCCATAGATAATGATGACAAGTTGTTACTGTAATTTTAATTCAATAACAATTTAACGTGCACTTTACATGTTAATCTTTTGTCTTTGTCACACATGAAGTAAACAGCCATAAACATACCATAAACAGTCTGCTAAACTAACTTTAGACTTATTGTTAGAATTATAAGTTAGGTGTCAAAGTAACGTAGTTGTTAACACTGTCATCTCGCACCTCCAGGTTCTGGGATTGATTTCCGCCTCAGGGTCTGAGAGCATAGCGTTTGCATGTCCTCCTTGTGTTTTTGTGTGTTTCCTCTGGGTGCTCCGGTTTCCACCCACTGTCCAAAGACATGCCGCTAATTGGCATTGCATTGGCATACCCTGCAACGGATTGGCACCCTGTCCAGAGTGTACCCCCGTTGACTTGTGCCTTCAGTCTCCTGGGATAGGCAGGGCCTCTCAGCATCACTGTATAGATGATGATGATGATGATGATGATGATTATAAGTTGTTCTTACAGTTTTAGTTCACTCCCAATTTAAGCCTAATATTAATTATTGAAGAAGCAAATTAAATTCTTTTTACTTAATTAATCTGTTCTTTTTTTTTTTTGGTACACTGTCCTTTCCGAGTATATATGAGTGTACACCCTGTACCTGCTGTGTTGAGTTTGCAGTGCTTGTACTGTATAAGTCCTTGACGCCGATGAAGTAACTCGACGGATCTTTGCGAAGGAGCGCGCGCACGCGCCCTCCCTCGCGCGCTTATAAAGCACGCGCGAGCCGAGCCAAAGCCGTCTCATTGGCTGAGCGCGATCTGTCGGAGGCGCGTCTCCAGCCGCTCGCGCGTTTCCTCACGGACACTCTGATCGAGACGCGACCCACAGGGATGATGCTGGGCACCGGCGAATTTCGGTAAACTGCCACGTCTCTATTGGTGTCGTCTTGCGCTGTAACAGTTACAAGGACGGCGTGCAAAATAGAGGAGTGTGTGTGTGTGTGAGAGAGAGAGAGATTACGTCGAGTCCAGTCCAGTATCCTTCTTCGCTTATGTCATCGCAGAGATCCTCTGTCTGTCTGTCTGTCTGTCTGTCTGTCTGTCCGTCCTGAGCGTTATTCTATTAACTTTGCCTGTGTGTGCAGGGACGCTTCCCGCGGTGAAGGCGCGAGACTACGCGGTGAGACCGAACGGAAGCGCCTGTCTCTCCGGATCACCCAGGTAAAGTCGGACAGGTTTTAGTCCCCGACTCCCACTCCTGCAAAAAAAAAAAAAAAAAACACCCGTGCACTGGAATTACATCACTGTCACGCGCAGTAAGGTGTTTCCGATAACTCACGGCGGCGGTGCAGCTGCGTCATGCGTTTGTGTTCGTGCATTCATGCATAAAGGTCAGTCTGTGTTATGTCTTGACACCCCATGCAGGGTCGTAACCGCGCGCATTTTCGCACGTGCACTTGGGTATCTTGACCGATTACTGTATAACGGTCTCAAATCACTGCGTTGAAACGCACGCGCGCTTTGATTTGCCACCGGCTCGCCGTTTCAGCACCCTGGACAGGGGCGACGCGCGCTCCCGCAAAACGAGCACGCAAACTTGGCATCTGCTACAGAAGATGGTTGCATGATTGAATTGATTATGGAGCATGCCAAATTGTAAACATTTATTGAGAAAAGGTTCGGAAAATCCCCCCTAGATACTAAATCCTACATCCAATATTAATCACGTTATTAAAAATATCTGATTATCTTACACATTACATAGTTGTTTCCATCATTGACTTCCAATTCTGTAAAGCTGCTTTGAGACAATGACCATTAAATTTGTTACTTTTATTCGTATAGAGCTTTTTTAAATTTCATGAACTATCTAAAACTTTTTCTGTTAGTCTGTTTGTTTTATCTCGATTTTTAACAGTCCTACAAATTCATAGAAAGTCTGTTTAGCTTAACAAGTCAGTTCTTCTGTCTCATACAGTATTATGCATCTTCAATTTACAGTATACTGTGTGTGTGTGTGTGTGAGAGAGAGAGCATTTGTATGCATTTGAACAAATCTTCCAGCACATCTCTTTAATAATTCATTGCAGTATGCTGTATTCCGTGCTATAAAACTTGAGATATCGAGCTCAGGCTCATGGCACAGATCGATCACTCTGATTGGCTATAATAATGTTGCTATCATCAGGATATTTCCTGGTGCAAAGCGTCTCGCTGTTTTATTATTCTATCGATATTCGTTTTTCTGAACATCATAACCCACTGATGAGAGACTGCTGAAATTGAATATACAGTATGTAACAACTAATTCTATTAATTAAAGAGAGTTTCTTGTTAAAATTGCCATTCTTTCCCATATGTTTAATAGCTTTGTGTGAGAACTAAGAAACGTGTAGTCTGCACCTTGTATTTGCCCATTCATCGTGAGAAAAGAAAAATTTCAAATTTTTTGTTCCATTTTGTTCAAAATTACAGACTTTTATCTGCTACATGTGAAAAATATTTTTGCATGAATTTTAGAGATTGCTTGCACTACTTGTTGAATGCAAAGCTAGCACAAACACAACTTGGATAAAGGTACGCAACTTTTTGAAAGCTAAAGTTGGCTGTTGAGACTCTATTAATGTGGCATTCTTGCAAAGTGAAAACTCTAGTGAGGAGGAAGTTGTTTGCCTTTTCTGAAGTTTTAAAGATAGAAATGAAGAGCATCTGTTGTTCAACTTGACTGTATCCAGCCACAGGTAAAGCTGTGAAATCCCTACTGTAAAAATAACGTACTTAATTGGCAACTGGCACTTACCTCTCAATGTTTATTTTTCTCTTGCTTTCCAATTTGTTCCCAAACCTGATTGGTTGCAAGATAAATCAGTGTTTAACGTTACTCTAAGCTTTCTGGGAAGTATAAGGTTTTTAATTATTTTTTTTAATGTTGTGACCAAATTAAAAACAATAGCAACAGTCATATAGCTGTTTTCTATTACAGTTACTTGTATTGTATACATAATGTATGCTAGTGGTTCTTCAAGCAGTTGAGAATCTTTCTGCTCAGGACTGGAAGAGCAACACATTACCCAACCATGATTTAATTAAGATGTCTGCCAGTATTGATGTGCAAACTGCCTTATTCCTTGTCAAGCCGCCTTCTACAGTAGTATCTAATTTAATAGAGTAAACTAACCTTGCCTTAATAGGGCATGAGATGTACAGCTAAGTGATAAATTTATTTCGTCATCAGACATTACTCACACAAGTCTGAATGGTTCCCTGCAACCATGTTATGCATATTATAAGTGAATGTTAAGGACTTGTGAGCTGGAGAGGATAAAACAAGTACCTTAATTAACACAGCTTTCTGCAACAACGTAATGAACACAAAGCTAAAAAGAAAGAAAGCACCTTCACTTTGTCTGAATGACTAGTTGTGTAATCAGTCTTGCGTTTAAATGCCAGAATCACATCCTGGGCTAAACTGTGTTCTTGAAGCGGAATGAGTGTTTATCGAAAAAATATGCAAGTGCACGCACGTTGGCTTGTAAATGTCAGTTAAAATCCTCCGAAATGCATTATAAAGGAAAGCGTCATGGTGTAGTGATGTGGAAAAGCCAAAAACCTCATTTGTGAGCTAGACAGGGAGACAAGTCAATGGCCAACTATAGAACGAGAGAGAGAGGGAGACAGATATTAGATGTCAGAAATGTGTTCTGCTTCCCCAGTTGCATCCCCAGGGGAAGCATATGAGTGTTTAGAGTGCAGCCGGTCACTGCGCTGAAACAACTGACTGTGTCTTAATAAGCCAGCGGTGTAACGAGATCAGATCCATTGCTGCACTTGCCTGCTTCTGCACTTTGACAGGAAAATAGTTTATCCGTAGGGCATGGTAGCCTTCTTTGCTTTTCTTTCCCATTCACACGTTGGTACGCGAATTCATCTCTTAAATACCAAGGTGTCTGCAGATTCTGCAGTGATAATTATTTTAAAGGCAGGTGGTGAATAGCGAGTAGTGCACTCTGCATGAGTGTGTCGCAAGTTGTTAGATTTTTATTTTTTCTTTGCTTATATTGTGCATGGTTCATAGCCATGTTATTTAAATCATAATGAATATATAGAGTATTTATATGTTCTACATTATATATAATATGAAAGTAATGAATACTGTCATTTTAATTAATACTGTACTTAACGTACATAGTATTCTATAGTTGGGCTTATTGGTGTTGAGCTATACCTGTGATCATGATGAACATTCTTTACTCATCAACTGATATCATGTGTATAGGGATAAAAAGAACACTCAATATGTGTATGTCTATGTCTATTTATTTAGTTTATTAAACACCTTTAACCATCTTGAAATACCTGCCATTGGTGTTCAGCTCTATAGCATGGGTCCTTTTATGACCCCAAGCACCAAATTTGCTTCAAACCAGTTACTTGTATACTGACAGCATCACCATTTATAGAATGACGAGATGCGTAGACCTGAAAACTGATGACGTATAAAACATTGGATGCCTAGAACTACAGTATGTCTTGACTGGTCATGCAAAATGTTTGAAAGACAAAGATTTAATAGATTTTGCGTGTGTCATGAAATCCATAGCTCTGCCTAGCCTGGGGCAAGCCCAGATGATGACATGGGTTATTGAATATAGAACAAACAGCTGTGCACTTGCATGCCTGGGTAGGTAGCATATAAGTACATCTTGGATCTGAAAGTGGTTTCCAGCCATTAAGTTAACTATGTTATGTTATCTGTATTATAAGATTAGCAAGTACTAACATTAATACTACTGCAGTACTAATACTGCTTAGAGAGTTGTGAGAGAAATCACTCATAGTTCACCAGTTTCTGATTAACGTTGGTTTAGCATAACAAACCTTTGGATGCATATCCGTAATTACAGCAGTCTACAGTATACTTTATTTAAGCTTATCTGATATGCAGCGTGCGCTATAATCACAAGCGCTTTTGCACTATTTTATTTAATTCAGTCCTTTCGTCTTGTGTTTAATCACATATCTTTGATTTTTGCTTTGACTGGTATTGGCTAAAACTTCAAGACAGAGCAAAGACAGCATTTTTGCTGAACGAGATGGCATCTCCAGTAGATGATGCAGCCAAAGGTGTTTTTTTTTTTTTTTTTTTTTTTTTTTTTTTGCCTCTAGTGTTCCTTTGTTTTGCTTCCAGCTAACACGTGCCGATCATGAAGTAGGTACTGAAATGGCCTGTAGGAGCTCCATCAGCAGATGGTTTCAATGACTATCCCATATCATTACAAGAAACCTTCAGCCTGAAGCCGCGTATCATCATCAGTCATCTGACTCCTTCATTATTGTTAATGAAATTAATTTGAAACCTGAGCACCAGTATTAAAATTCAAAATGCTAGAAGACCATTTCATATCCCTACTTCCTCACTTGACACTGGTGTCAGACCTCCATGTTTCTGAGATTGCTGATGTGTGGATTCCATGTTATGTTTGCATATTATTGTCACTTTTGTGTCACTTTGTCATAGTTGCTGCAGTGGCCCACTAAATATTAAGTTTTTATTAATATACTAACATTCTTTCATTGACAGAATCCCTTCCTCACCCTATTCTAGTTATCAGTTATTTATTTTTTTCTTTCTGCATTACCTTCAATATAATTGCCATTCAGCTTGCAAGTTCCTCTAGACTGCTTCAGGACCTACAACTACAGAGCTTAATACTGTCACACTGCCCATGTAAATTGATTCCCAATTTTTCAATTAATGCCTGCCCTTACAGATATAATTATTTCTCCTGATTCAACATTTCCCCTGACCAAGCGATCGATAGCATCAAAGCAGTACAGCAGCAAAGCTGATTAGATAGTGCCGCATGATATTCCTTAGAGCGAATACAGTTAGTAGTTTTTAAATGCAAAAACATCAGCGCCTGTTTGTAGTCAAAGTTGGTCAAGTCCTTTTCATATTCTGCTTGATATATTTTTTTTGAAGGACTTTTGAGCAATATTTCTTCATAATATCTGAAATTATAGCTAGCCTGGTAATCTTACCACTACTATATGTAGTTAATGGAAAAAATGTAGCTAACCCTATAACATGATTATTGCCAAAGTAGTATGACTGGATAAACCAAGTTGGAAATACAGAGGTTTTAAAAGACTCCTTGATTGCCATTGTGAGGAAATGTTCATAGTCATAACACAATCATAGCAGAATTGCCTGTCATCAGTTCTGCTAATTACTTCTTCTTTTGGACTTTTCTGCCAACAATTATGAAGTATACAAATAAAACAATGTGAGGATTTTGCTAACTGTTTAGAGAAATGCAAAACCTCATTAACTGGTTATTAATGCAGTGTGTCCCAAAGCTTGGATAAAATGGAAGAGCATCTGGTGTAAAACCTGTGCGGTCCGCTCTGGCGTCCCCTTGCCGGGAACAGCCAAAAGATATAACATTTCAGTAAATAAGGTAGATAATTCTGGGTTATATGACTAGTTAAACTACATATGCGTGGTCTGTATCAAGCACAAGATCTTGCTCTTGTCCTAGGCGTTAAGAAGAGGCCTGAAAAACCCCTCTATTATACTGTAGCTAGCTTCACATCAGCAAAAGCATACACACCGCCAGTCTCTCTCTGTCTCTCTTTCAACATGTTTTCATATGTTATACCCTCCCTGACACTTGGGGACTGTGGGTGTTAATGTTCAATCAATGTCAGCCTGGTCAGGCACTGAGAGCGTTTCATAAAGACTGCGGGAGAAATAGGTTTCAGAACAGGACGTGACTGCATCTGGTTTCGCCTTTTCTCATGGTGATGGGTAAGGTTGTGGTCATGAACAAACCTGGGAATACATTTAGGATTGAGGACTGATGAATTTATTACTATTAGAAAAACAACACCACTTCTTCTTCTGCTTAAAATGGTTATTGTCACACACACTATTAAAAACATGGGGGGGTGGGAGGGTATTTTTTGTATTTGTCATGTGATAACTAGGAAACAGGCCACAACTGACCATCACGGTGTTTAGCAGTCATTTGCCCAATTATTTTTGAGGCTGTGAAAAAAAAAAATGGCTGTGCTTCCGGAATTGCTAATGCCATATTTTTGTTAAACCACTCGAATTAATGTTGATTGGGCAAGGCTGTTAGTTCCTGGGTTACTGATTGAAGGGCTGAGGTTCAAGCCCTTGCATCGCCAAGTTGCCACTGTTTGGCCCCTGAGCAAGGCCTTTAACTTCCTAACTGGTATAAATGGAGAAATCATTTAATCGTCATCTATAACGCCTTATCCTGTATTGCGGGGGCCTGGAGCCTGTCCCAGAAGACGGGGAACACCCTGGACAGGGGGCCAATCCATCGCAGGGCACAAAGATTCCTTTAAATAATAGAATAATTAAATTTTATCTATTTGATTGCTCCATTTTAAATCAATTGTAATGATTGAGGGCTGATGCATTTAGTACTATTAGGAAAACCGGGGCAAAAATACAAAAATTGTCACTGTTCAGTACTCATCAATGTTAGTGTAGCTAGTTTGGCACAATGCTCAATATTGTCTTAGTCATACTGTTAGATAATAACATTAGCAGGAGGTGATTTAGAAAGCATTACATTTTTTACTGCAATTGGTGGACACCCTTATCCAGAACTACTTACATTTTATCTCATTTTACGTTTACGCAGTTGAGGGTTCAGGCCTTTGCTCAAGGGCCCAACCTGCAACCTTCCAATCGTTAGTCCAAAACCTTTACCACTGAGCTACCCCTGGGATTAGGAATATACCCTTCTTACCCCAAAGCTCCTTAATTTTGCCACATGCTTAAATTGGAAATATAGGTTTTTAAACATCTAACGGTCACCATCTTAATGGGTTTCTCTTAAACATCACTGAATCAGAAGCAAGTCCAGAGCTGATCCATCATGTTGTCATTCCAGTGTTTCTGGCTGTTTATTTCGAGCTCAGGACGGCTACAGAAATGGCAAGAGTTCTTTAGGACTTCAGATAAAACCATGTTGTAATTCTGACAGCACAGATACGCAAGTAAATTCATCACAGACGGGACCCCCAAATGCTCTCTGCCAAGTCTGAGCGTGAGATCTGGTCCATAAGGTGCATAAGGCAGTAGATTTTATAGTTTCTTTTATTTCCTCATGGTATCTTGCTTGGCACTAATTAAGATGGATAGACTCTTACAGTACCTTGGTAAAATGATAGGGGAGGTGATGGAAAAGGAAAATCTGAAAATACTCCCTAACATTTATTTGTTTGGTAAAAAAATTTTTTTTGATGGGGATTTGCTTTTTAGGACGAAGGACGCAAGTATCATCGCTACTGCAACCACAGCGGAGGAGGACTGGGAGGACAGAAGATGGAGAGGTTCGAAAGCTTTCTGCTTAACTCATGTTTGACCTATTCAACCCAACAAACAGAGGTGTATTACTGTAATTGAGTAGATTTTTTGTGTACTTCTACTTTTTAAAGTAGTTTTTAAACAAAATTAAACAAGTAAAATTACAGATTTTAAAGTATTGTACTTCACTACATTTTAAATCATATTTGCTACTGAGTAAAAAAATGTATAAAAAAATGAAAAATAATACAACGGGGAAGGAAAAAAATTGCATCCCGGAAACCACTGCACTGATGGGCGTGGAGAACAAACGCGCTAAACTCACAAGAACGATGGAGACGGACAAAACCGATGCCATTGATGCAGACACAACTGAAAGTGAAATGCCAACAAATTCTTATGAAGCAAACTCCTTGTCATATTTAAGCGACCACTTCAAGCACAACAAAGGGAACAGATTTATTATGCAAGGGTGTTCCATCCCCCATCCCACCCCTGCTGTTATAAAAAAAAAAAAAAAAACGAACCTCAGTAACTTTTACTCTGAGTACATTTTTAATGAGCTACTTTTTACTTTCACTTGCGTAGATTTTTATAAGGGTAACTTTACTTGTACTTCAGTAAAAGTTCACTAAAGTAACAGTACTTTTACTTAAGTACAAAACTTTATTACTCTTTCTACCTCTGCCAACAAATGCTTACAAACCCTGTTAACACAGTTAGCTGTAGATGCATTTTGGAACGCAAGTGTGCCTTGGAATCGCAAACATCAGATTCATGCACTTCTGTGTTTTTGTCAGCTTCACACCATTGCTTCTTGTCTGTTGTTACAGAACCCGCCATCAGCGGGCTGAGAGAGAAGAAACTGACATGCTTCGACAGGAACAGCAGTTGCTATTGGAAAAGAAAGCCATAGTGTGAGTTTTTTATTTTTATTTTTTTTCCCTATGAATGAGACTGTGCAGGGGTCAGGTTATCTGAAAAAGAAAAGGTAAGTATTTCTAATTGTGTTTTTGTGTAATAAAATAATAATAATAATAATCTTATCATAGTGGATCTTAATATTCAACAAGTACAACCTCAGGCAATTAACATAACTTTATTCACTTATTTGTTTATTCAACAAAAATGAAACCAAAAAGAATAAATAAGGTAGGTTGTAGCCAGGTGCTGCTAGTCAGGTGTGGAGTCCTTTATAAAAGCAGAAGTTCTGGCAGTTTGATGGTCTGGGGCACTCCCCCATCAAGGCTACTATTAATAGTCATTGAGGCCTGAAAACCATTGGAGGAACCATGTGACGCCAGACAACTGCGTCTTTTCGAACTGCTTACTCGCGTACCGTTGGGAGCAGAGTAACACACTCGCTTATCCGCTCCATCCACTTGCGTGAGCTCACAATCACCTGTGATAGGCTTGATCGATATGCCTCCCAACCCTCCCCTCACACTTTACCACTGCGCCACTCTGAGATTCAAAGTAACTACTTTTAACTTTGACTGCTTGGCACACTCAAGCCATTCTGCACTTAGTCAGATTTATGAGTTAGTCACCTGGAATGGGTTACAGTTCACCGACATTAGAGTTAATTTGTTACATTACCACTTGCCTTCTTAATGTGCTTTGTACCCTCAGTTTTCTTTTGCAGGAGAAGGGTGGGTACTGAGACAATAGCCCTATTGGTGGTAGTACAACTACTGTACAAATTCATATTATAGCAAGAAACACTTCATTACAGAAATAAAAATAAAAACAGTCTATCATTACTTTAAGAAATGAGTGTCAGTCAATCCAAAAACTCTCAAGAATTTTGAATGTATCCCTGAATGCAGTCACCAAATCCATCAAACCCTATGATGAATCTGGCTCTCATGAGTACCGTCCCAGGAAACGAAGACCAAGAGCTACCTCTGCTGCAAAAACATAAGTTCATTAGAATGACCAACCAATTAAAACCGCCAGTTAAAGCACAGAACCCACATAAATGCTTTTCAGAGTTCAAGTGGCAGACATGGTATTTCGATTTCCATTGTTCAGATGAGACTACATGAGTCAGGCCTCCATGGTTGAAATGACCATGCTTGAAACCACTGCTTCAGAAGAATAACAATCAGGAAAATTGTTCTTTTAGTCTGCTGGATCCAAGTTTGAGATTTGGTATGATGATGGTGTGGGGTGATTTCCGGTTGACACTGGTGTACACTACTGGCACCATCACCTGTTTCCCAACAGGACGATGACCCCAAACGTAGCTCTATGTTATATAAAAGCTATTAGTCCAAGAAGAAGAGTAATGGAGTGCTGCATCAGATGACATGGCCACCACAATGACCTGCTTTAAATCCATTTGAGACAATTTGCGATGAACTGGACGGAACAGTGAAGGAAAAGCACCTAACAAGAACTCAACACATCTGAGACCTTCTTCAAGATTGCTGGAAAACCATTCCATGTGATGACCTCATAAGGCTGACTGAGAGAATGCCAGGAGTGTGCAAAGCTGCCATCAAAGCAAAAGGCGGCTACTTTGGAAAAAAGAAATCTAAAACATATTCTGGGTTATTTAACACATTTTTGTTGAATACATTATTCTGTATTTGTTCTTACATAATTACAGTAATGTATTTTTGGAGGTGTATCTACAGTGACTCTTGTACAGTAGCACATCCATAAGTATATTATGGAAACTTTGAGCACTTCCATGGAGTACCTACTTGTCACTTTCTGGGAAGTGTCTTTTCAATATCCATGTCATGTATACTTTAAAGAACCCTTTTAGTACATTTCTTCTTTAAAAAGCTTTGATGCATGTGTCAGTTGAACAACTGTTTTCCAAATGAAGTGGTAATTATTTTGTCATGTATTAGACCGTCCCTGCCTATAACGCCTTCTGGAACATAATTTATTCATGATTATGAGTGGAAGGACTTCATGAATGTACTCTGTAAAAACACACTGAAGTTATATAACAAAACCTTATCTAAGATACTTGAACTAAGCCATTCATAAATAATCCAGCAAACTTTAAAATACTGTAGTGTTGTTCATTAAAAGCACGGTCTTCATCACTTTTTTTTCTTCTTCTTTTAAACATCCTTCCCATTCATAGTTGCAGCATTTTAAAATGGATTGCTATCCCATGTTTCTCCTCTTCTCACTCCTATTGATTGCAATTAATGTAATTTAGATGTGACTCGGCTTGAATAGTCTGATTAGGCTTCACTGCTAGGTAACTCCAGGTCAGTGGCATTCTGGGTGAACATGAAATTAGCTCAGAGTGCTGCCAGAGGGAGATGGAGATAATTTTATTAGAGAAATAAATAACTGTAATCTGTTTGGAGATGTCAAAACACCCATATTCTAACTTTCTGCAGGAATTGCTCCCCTAAATTTACTTTAGATGGTTTACATAATGTACTGTATTATGAACATCACTATTGAATAAAGCATTTTAAAAAATAAATCATATCACATTGACTTCCATGGTCTCATGATTACATTCATACCGAGTCATAATTCATTCATCTTCTATACCGCTTTATCCTGTATTTAGGGTCGCGGGGACCTGGAGCCTATCCCAGGAGACTCTGGGCACGAGGCAGGGTACACCCTGGACAGCATGCCAATCCATCGCAGAACACACACACACACACACTCATTCACACTATGGTCAATTTGGGAACACCAATTAGCCTAATCTGCATGTATTTGGACTGTGGGAGGAAACCGAAGTACACGGAGGAAACCCACCAAGCACGGGGAGAACATGCAAACTCCATGCACACAGAGACGGGAATCGAGCCCAGACCCTGGAGTTGCAAGGCGACAGTGCTAACCACTACACCACCGTGCCGCACCTAGTCATAATATAGAAAGAAATACTTTCTAAACAAGGCATATGAATGCCAAAGTTATATCAGTTAAAATTTTGTTAGCAGCATGTAAAAAAGCAAGCTAGTTCCAGTTTTAATGAAAATGAATTGTGCAGCATGTTGACTTAGTGGTTAGCACTGTCGACTTGCACCTCCAGGGTCTGGTTTCGATTCCCACCTCTGTATGCATAAAGTCTGCATGTTCTCCCGGTGCTTGGCGGGTTTCCTCTGGGTACTCCGGTTTCCTCCCACAGTCCAAAGTGACACGAGGTGAGGTACACCCTGGACAGGGTGCCAATTGTGAATTAGTTGCATTATTTTTTTTTATTTAACTTTATTTTTTCCAACACATCCGATCCTGTATCTTGGTGCCACTTCTATAAGGGAGCAATAAAAAGCCAAAGGATTAGCCCCCCCCCCCCCCCCGTCCCCCCCCGAGCACTATTCTCACACAGAACGGCTTATTTTACATCAAATGACCCCATTCAGGTCCCAGCACCATAATTGAATCTTGTCTAGTGGTGACAATTTGCTGCAGTCGATAAGAATTAGTTTTCTGAGATTTCATTAGGTCAGTGGAGTGAGGGTGAAAAGCATCTGCTTAGATTTCTTTTCTCGTTCCTCTGCACGCTGTTTATAGAGCTCACTTATCCTGTAATTATTGTTTACGTATTGAAAATAAACAGTTCCATCATGGGGCACATTCATGACATCTATTCATAAACGGTTTCAGTGTCTGAGAAATAACTGTTTATTTTATAGTAATGTGACGCTATGGTCTTTTCATTTCCCAGGATTCAGAGGGCTTGGCGTACGTTGTTGGAGCGCAAACCAGGCAGGCAGGAGGAGCCAAAAGGCCTCATGAATAATTTTGAGATGGTGTCACAGAAAGACGCCCTTCCCACTGGAGAGCTGGGTCAAAACCTCGCACTGGTAGGGAACCTTAATTGAGAGCGAGAGAGCGTGTGTGTGTGTGTGTGTGTGTGTGTGTGTCAGAGATTCATCTTGCAGACTCGGGCTGGAGGATGAAGATGTTGAGTGTTCCTTGGCAAGATGCCCAGCTCTATAATTAGCAGCTAATTAGATTAATTTGCTTAGTAGGTTGATTGATTAATGAAGTAGTCTGAGAAGTGCAGCACCCTTGTTCTTTCTGCCCTATGGGCTCTCTGTGAATTAAACACTGCTCACCCGCCCAAACATACAAACAAGACTTACAGTATTACTGTATATTGATGGGGCTGTATCATGTCTTCATCTTCTCAAAAGGAGATGTTGTGTAGGCTTGTGAGCAGCATTAGTCTCATTTCTGACGAGTGGTACAGTAAGTAGCATCTTGCTTTTATTCCTCGCATTACCTCAATCCTGCTCCTCCCAGGGGCATGGTTATGATCTGAAAGCTGCAGATCAATGACGGAAAGATGGAGAGGGGTTCACTGAGTGCGGGATATATTCTCCATCTTCTCTACTGATGAATGAAATCATCACTCAGAACTTTCGGAGTGCGGGCAGCGCTCTGTTTAATTGTGTTTCTTTCCTTTCTCCTGGTTTCTTAGCTCTGCCCTAGGTTGATATAAGGATTAAGGATTAGTTGTACCAGAAACAATAACACAGCTAACAAATAATGATGCAGCATGGATTTGCATGGTTCTAAAATTTGACATACAAGCTTTAATATATTATTAGCAGATTACTTGTATATATTATAGTCTCAGTAAAAGGACTGATTTGCATAATATAGGTGTTTGCAAAGAACTATCTGGTCCCCCATTTCCCACCAAAACAGCAATGACTTGTGTGTTCTACCACCTTTCTACAAGAACCAGCGTTAACCTTTTCCTCAATTTGATCTACACAAGCTCTTCTATTTGATCGGTCTACACGGGCTAGCCGTCGCTCTCCATGTGCATCAGTAAGCCTTGGCCACCCATGACCCTGTGGGTGGCCAAGGCTTAATGATGCACATAGAGACCCATGGCTGGCCTGTGTAGTCCGATCCAATAGAAATGCTAAAATACAGTGGGATACAGTAATGCTTGTTGTGATAGAAGGGTGTCTGAACACACAGTGGATTACTGTTATGTTGACAAAAGGGGGGGGGGATCTGCTCAATATTAGGCAGCTGATTGATGTATACAGTATATGAGCTCACAGACATGGCAAAATTGGCTACACTCAGTGATTGGCAGGGGAGGGCATGCCAATCCCTACGACCCACCAGAGGGTATAGACAATTTTGGCCTGTTGGACATACACTTTCTGTTGTGCCGGTGAGTTGAATTGCCTCCCTTGCGATATTAGATTGTCGAATAAACCAATTAAGCGAGATAATTTCATAAAGCAGTAAAGTTATGACGTTTATTATAATGAACTTGGTGTAAGATGGAGAAATTGTAATGTAGAGTAACCCTCCCTGGAAGAAAAAAAATCAAAAAACGGAATAACCCGATGATACCCAAAGGTCCTCATGCATATTTATGAAAAGTGAAACCATGGTGAGCATGTATGAAATATTGAATATTCATCAGTTCAGCTACAGTATGTAGCTCAGCATTGTAATGAAAACTAGCCATGCTTGTTTAAAAAAAAAAAAACGCACAGCAGGATGGTTCTAATGTCGGATGCTTTGAAGCTGCTGTTAGTTACGGTTCAAGATGGGCCACACTAGAAAATCGTACCAAGTAGATAGGCTAATTGTGGGTTCCTTTTGCTGAAGTGCTTCCTCTATTAGAACCTGTATATTAGACATGAGATGACATTCCTTTCTAAAGGGGCCATTGGATTGGCCATTGTATCCTCTAGGATGTTTCTTTTTTGAATGGTAAATGAGGAATGAATAACCTTGAGGATGAATGATAAATAAGGCTAAGGTCATTTTCTAATTTATATGAATTTATTTCGAGCGGTTTTGTGTTTTGAAGTATATTTAAACTCGCTATACCACTTTATCCTGTATACAGGGTCGAGGGGGGCCTGGAGCCTATACTTAGGGAGCCAATCCATCGCAGGGCACACACATTCACAGACTATGGGCAATTTGGGAATGCCAATTTGCCTAACCTGCACATCTTTGGACTCTGGGAGGAAACCAGAGAACCTTGAGGAAACCCAGCGAGCACGGGGAGAACATGCAAACTCCATGCACACAGAGTGGGAATCGTCCCTGGAGGTGCAAAGCGACAGTGCTAACCACTACACCATCATGACGCCCTGCTCATTCACACACTGGAAATGGCAATTAACCTAATCTGCATTTCTTTGGACTGTGGGAGGAACCTGACGTTCCCGGAGGAAACCCACATGCTAACTCTCCTCAGTGATGCACCCTCTGAGAAACCTGAAAGAGCTCTGGTTATAGGAGACTTTTCTGAGGCACATGAAATTAGCTAGGCCTTTAGGGGTGCCAGCGGCAGTGGTCAGGTGTATCCCGGGAGCCAGAGCACCGGACATGGCAGGTAATCTTAGGGCTCTAGGACAGCACAGGTTCTCTAAGATAGCGGGACATGCTGGAGCTAATGATATACGCCGTCATCAGTCAGAGGTAAGTAAGCGAAGGTGATGTCCGATGAAGTAATATGCTCTGATCCCATCCCAATGCAACGTGGCTTACAGCAGGTTATGGTCGCTGAACCGCTGGATGTCCAGGTGGTGTCCCGAAAATAACGTTGCTGTTCTCATTTCCTGTAGTATAGCTCATAGTCTCAGTAGAGGTCTAGTTAATCGGTGACAATCCAGAGCCCAGGCCAGGGAGCAGACAGACAGGCCAAACCAACCGTCTGCTAGCTGCATAGAGTCATCACTCAGGGTTCATCATATTGAAACTGTGAGTCTTTCTACATTTTTGTTTAGCTCTGGGGACTGACAGTCTGTTTTAGTAATTTAATTAATATAGAGACAAGAATTCTAAACACATTGAATACACAGCCAGCACCTCCATGTTGAGTCTGGTTCCTCTCAAGGTTTCTTCCTATTGCCATCTCAGAGTTTTTCCTTGCCACTGTTGTCCTCGGCTTGCTCATCAGGGGCAATCATATAATTTTGATTCGTACACGTTCACATCTCATACAAACATAAATCATTCTTTGGGTAAAGCTGCTTTGCGACAATGTTAATTGTTAAAAGCGCTGTACAAATAGAACTGAATTGAACCCTATTCACACACACCGAGGAAAGAGTAGAACCCGGATCCGTGTGACCCCTGTGTTTAATATTATTGCTTTATACAGGTACTTTGAACATTTTTGTGTCAAATTAATTATCTTTTCTTTTTCCAAATTGTAATTTAAATGTAAATTTACACCTTAATGTCCAAGTTCTCTATTTACTAGTGAAAATAATTCATCAGAATAATTTATAGAATATTTGCTTCAGCACTAATGTATATTGGACTAAACTGTGAATTAATATGTGATGCTTTATTGCCAGTGCAGAGTGGAAAACACATACTGCAGGTACTCGTCCACATTAGACATACAGCAAGGGTGTGTCTGTTCCGAGATCCATTGTTGCCAAATTCTGGCCTTTGTCATACTGTACAGTGGCTTGCAAAAGTATTCGGCCCCCTTGAACTTTTCCACGTTTTGTCACATTACAGCCACAAACATTAATAAATTTTATTGCAATTCCACGTGAAAGACCAATACAAAGTGGTGTACACGTGAGAAGTGGAATGAAAATCATACATGATTCCAAACATTTTTTTTTACAAATACATAACTGCAAACTGCGTAATTATTCAGCCCCCTTTGGTCTGAGTGCAGTAAGTTGCCCATAGACATTGCCTGATGAGTGCTAATGGCTAAATAGAGTGCACCTTTGTGTAATCTAATGTCAGTACAAATACAGCTGCTCTGTGACGGCCTCAGAGGTTGTCTAAGAGAATATTGGGAGCAACAACACCATGAAGTCCAAAGAACACACCAGACAGGTCAGGGATAAAGTTATTGAGAAATTTAAAGCAGGCTTAGGCTACAAAAAGATTTCCAAAGCCTTGAACATCCCACGGAGCACTGTTCAAGCAATCATTCAGAAATGGAAGGAGCATGGCACAACTGTAAAACTACCAAGACGCTGCCGTCCACCTAAACTCACAGGCCGAACAAGGAGAGCGTTGATCAGAAATGCAGCCAAGAGGCCCATGGTGACTCTGGACGAGCTGCATAGATCTACAGCTCAGGTGGGGGAATCTGTCCATAGGACAACTATTAGTCGTGCACTGCACAAAGTTGGCCTTTATGGAAGAGTGGCAAGAAGAAAGCCATTGTTAACAGAAAACCATAAGAAGTCCCGTTTGCACATCAAACATGTGGAAGAAGATGCTCTGGTCAGATGAGACCAAAACGGAACTTTTTGGCCAAAGTGCAAAACGCTATGTGTGGTGGAAAACTAACACTGCACTCTGAACACACCATCCCCACTGTCAAATATGGTGGTGGCAGCATCATGCTCTGGGGGTGCTTCTCTTCAGCAGGGACAGGGAAGCTGGTCAGAGTTGATGGGAAGATGGATGGAGCCGAATACAGGGCAATCAAACAGGGAAATCAAGGATTTCAGTCTCTAGATGTGCAAAGCTGGTAGAGACAGACCCTAAAAGACTGGCAGCTGTAATTGCAGCAAAAGGTGGTTCTACAAAGTATTGACTCAGGGGGCTGAATAATTACGCACACCCCACTTTTCAGTTATTTATTTGTAAAAAATGTTTGGAATCCTGTATGATTTTCGTTCCACTTCTCACGTGTACACCACTTTGTATTAGTCTTTCATGTGGAATTCCAATAAAATTGATTCATGTTTGTGGCTGTAATGTGACAAAATGTGGAAAAGTTCAAGGGGGCCGAATACTTTTGCAAGCCACTGTAACTCTTACCCAGTGCTTCATGTTTTTATGTCTCACTGTTAATGCTGAAAGTTGGTGGAATTAAATTTTTTAGTAGGTTTGGAATTGAGTGTCCAAAAATATTTCCCATACACCATGACATGACTTATTGGCAGTGTTGGGTGTAATGCGTTATAAAGAAGCATTAGAGTACTTGGATTACTTTTTTTGATGTAACGAGTAATCTAACGCGTTAGGTCTGCCATTTAAGTACCCCGTTATTTAGTTATTTTTTCAAAAATGTAATCCATTATTCGGACAGCAGTCATTCCCAATCCGTTAGTGTGTGTGTGAAAGTTGTCCTATAAGCCCCACCCCCCTCTGTTATTCTTGCTTACGGAAAGATGGAAACCTAATCATAGCGCCAAAGCTCGCGGTGAATCATGATGAACCATACTTACGGATACTGCACGAAACTGTGTAGGTGAGATAGGAATATTAGTAATTAACAGATTATGGGCCAAACTTCGCTGAGTGATGATGGTAGAATAATTATAAATGTCTTGACTAAAACAACATGCATGAGGAATCACAAAGGAGTTTTCATTTTCTGCAATAGAAAAGTACTCAAACTACTTACTTTTACCAGAAAGTAACACTGTAATGTAACTGATTACTTTTTAAAGACAGTAATTTTGTAATGTAATTATTTTCTTTAAAAAGTAACATCCCCAAACACTGCTTATTGGTGCCAGATTGTTTGTCCATTTATTTATTGTTTTATTTATATAATACACTTCTGATCTATTTGACAGCTTTACATTTATTTTCCAGTGAATGTAGGTTAACTATTAGAGTTTTTTATTAATTTTATATACAGAAACACACACACTTGGCCCATAAAGGAATGCAACTTAGCCATTGATTTTTATTTTTTATTTTGTTTGGATGTGAGATTGGAGAGGTCGAGATTTATTGCAGGTGTCTGTGACTGAAGAGGGGACTCATATTTCTCACACACACATGGAGAGAGGAAGAGAGAGAGCACAGAGGCTTGTATAAGGCAGCCAATCATTTAGTGCTCATTAATTTAATCATATTTAATGAGGTTAGTCTAACTTCTCAGGATGAGGCTGGTTCTGTTTCTTCGGCAACTTCAGGTCAACACATGTAGGTCATTAGTCTCTCTCACTCTTGTGCACGCATACACACACACACACACACTTGTTTACTCATAAGTAACACACAGACCTATAAAATCAGTAAACAGTCTGTTTTTGCATTCACTGTGTATAATATGTCGGCATGGTGGAGCATGGTAGAGACCTGCACTCCTGCGGGACCCAGCGCACGGAGTACGGCGCGGGACAAGATTTGATGGGTGAATGTGGGTGCGGGCCTTAAGGTCCTCATGTATATCCGGGTTGCGGGAGAATAAAATGAATCACGGGACTCCCGCAAAATGGAATTATCTTAAAATTAATTTATTGAAAACAAATACTATATTATTTATCTACTGCACAAAAGCAACAAAAACGACTAAATTAAAATAAAAACAATTTACAGGCGCAAGGTCGGATCTTATTTTTTTTATTGAGAAATAAGGATAACTTATGTTCAATGTTCGACATTGCTGAAGGCAAAAAAGCCTAACGTTCTGAAGCAGTATTAGGCCAAATGCTTTTCTGTTTGACCACTTGAGAAATCAACGTTTATTATTTTGTTTCATTGCAAAATTATTAGCCTATTTCTAACAGTTCTGATTGTATTTCTATGTTCTGAAAAGCTCCTCGTTCGTGTCCATGTTCATAATTTCATTTAATCAAACTCAAATAAAACGAAACATATTTATTTTCCGTTTCTTTTTTATATATACAATTGAAACAAATAACAGAGTAGCGGGAAAGAGCAGTAAAAATAAAACTACTAATGTTTACCTGTGGGATTTTGCAGGCGGGAGCAGGACAAAACTTGAATACTGCGGGTGGGAGAAAATAATATTATATTTTTGCGGGCGGGAGCGGGACAGAATCTTGCGGGAGCGGGACTGAAAAATCCGTCCCGTGCAGGTCTCTAGAGCATGGGTTAGCAATGTTCCTTGCACCTCCAGGGTCGAGGGTTCGATTTCTGTCTCTGGGCTGTAATTGTGGAGCCTCCCATTGCTTTAAGGGTTTCCTCTTTGTGCTCTTTTTTTCCAAAGACATGCACAGTAGGCTATTTCACATTTCCAAATTGCCCGAAGTGTGAGAGTATGTGTACTCTTGACGTTCATCCTGACCAAGTTCAATCCTGTCCAGAGTCTCCTTGTACAGTATATAGTACAGTAGGTTCCAGGCTTTCCAGAGAATGAGTATGAGAGTGTATTGAACGGCATATTTCATACTTCATCTTCTATAGTATACTGTATATCTAGGATTAGGATTAGCAGGAACACAATGATCAGTGATCACTGTTTAAAAATACAAAGCAGCAGATAATTTGCATTCAGGTTAATTTAGTAAAGTTTAAGGTTTAGTTTATTTGAGCTTCACCTTTACCTACAAGTGATATGCCGCTATAAAAGTAGCGATGAAGTAAAGTGTGTAAGTGCTTATGTAGTTCTGACAGGAAACATAATTTGGACATTTATACACACATTTGGTACTTTATACACACACACACACACACACACAGCCACAAAGTACACCTGAGCAGTTGTTCAATGTTGAACAGAAATCGACAAAAAACATCACATCACATGTCCCTCCTTTTTACCACAACCTTCCCCTTTCGTTTCTTTCACGTCTCTGTCCAACCTTCTCCTTGTCTGGACCCTTTTCTCTCTCGAGAATATCTAAGGCTTCATTCTTTACTCTAAAGGTCTCTCGCTCGTCCTCTCTCCCTCTGTACTCTCCGTGTGGCCAGTGAAGTAAATCACATATAATGAGTTCCCCGGAGGGATGGGATGAGGGTATTTTCTTTGTCTTTAACCCCTACTGAAGGCACGGGCTCAAACGGGAATGAAAGAGAATCATTGTTTTTTTTCCTGTTTTTTTTTTTTTTTTTTTATCGCTTCACAAAATGCTTAGTGAAGCTCAGCTTAGCTAATGTTTAAGGAAACAATCTGTGAATCTGTGCTTATGAGACAGTTTCTCCAATGGGGGATTTTTATAAACAGATCAGAGCCTGGCATGGCTAATTGGTCACAAATTAGCATCCATTTTAACGAAGTGCTGCACCTGCTCGATGCCAGGGATTGTAAATGCCTTTCAGTTAACTGAACGCTGTTTAGAATGAACAACAGTGTTGTCATGTTCTTTCCGTTTTTGCCTACCTCGCTGCTGGACCTGTCCGTGTGCTCCAGTCATGATGACCAAGTGTTATTATAGCTGCACCTTGGCATACGGGTTTAATTTGTATTGCAAAACGCATTTTCTAATCGGAAATAATGTAAATGCAAATAATCTGTTCCAGCCATCTAAAAATATCACCAATATTCTCAATTCACAACACTATAATCATATTTTACGCATATAAAAACAATCAAAACATTTAGAAAAGGCATGTAAATTAAGTAAAATATAAGGTAAATAGATATTAAACTTCACTTAACCTTAATTTCTGATTCGTCTCGGCACCGGCTGCTTTAAAAAGCGAATCTGAAAGTGGCTCCGTTATTTTCTTTCTACTGTCCTTGATAATATTCTTGGGACCGATGGTGTTCCTGTATGTCATCACTAAATCTTGTACAAAATGCAAAAAAAAAGCACAACCTTCCCTACTTTTAATCTCTTCAGTAAGTGCAAAGAGAAAAAAAGCTCGCATACAGTATTAACCAACACACAGAAAAAACGGTTGCTTCAATAGGGTTCACAGTTAATGCATCTCGTCTTATTAATTTCTTTAGTTTCTTTAGCTTTCTAAAAGAGTGTACACTTGTGTTTGCTGTAGCTCTGATCCTACTAGGGAATGAGAATTAGGATGAAGCTACACTAGCATCAGAAATCGGGGAGACAGGAACAGGACGACACTTGAGGAAGACAAATTGAGGGATGATATCTCACTTTTTTTTCCCTTTGTCCTCTTTTCTTTTTTCAGGATGTCTGTCAGTGTGTGGACTCTCTCTGTCCTGTAGTATCAATTCTCTTCTCTCCTTTTTTTCATTTCACCCTTCCTTTCTCAGTCCATTACCGTTGTACCAAAGGAGCAGATCAGCTGTCAAGCATTCTTTACTTATCCGCCAGTTGGTACCATTCTCCTTTTTTCTTCCCACCTCCACTACCTTACTTCTCTTGATGTCCCCTGATAGACAGGATCATTGGCTTTGATGTCACGCTGGTTATTAAAAAGTTCACACAGAAGGATGAATCTGATTTAATTATTTATTAAAATGAATTTGTTCGTGTTCCGACTGCTTTTAGATAAACTTTTAATATGATTTTGCTGTGGATAATGTTTAACCTGGTGGCCTGGCCTTATGTTACAATTCGTTGGTGTCAGCAACTGGAACAAGAAAAAAAAAATGTTTTGGGTGTCACACAAATGTCAGTGTGAAACTGCTTCAGTGTTTTTAGATATTTTTGTCAGATGTTAATTTGGTATACTGAAGTATAATTACCAGCATTTCATAAGTATCAAAGGCTTTTATTGACAATTACATTAGGTTTATGCAAAGAGTCAATATTTGCATATTCTTTTTCAAAACCTCTACAATCCGCCCTGTCATGCTGTCAATCAACTTCTGGGCCATATCCAGACTAAAGGCAGCCCATACTTTGAATTCTTGGAGTTTATGGATTTTTGTTTGTCCACTTGGATCTTGGATTGACCAAGTTCTCAAAGGGATTAAGGTCTGGGGAGTTTCCTGCGCAAAATTTCTGTTTTGTTCCCCGAGCCACTTCGTTATCACTTTTGCCTTATGGCAAGGTGACCAAGCTGTTATTGGATGGTTGGGAAAAGTTGCTCTTAGGGGATGGTTTTGTACTGTTTTTTATTCATGGTTGTGTTCTTGGGCAAAATCATGAGTGAACCCGCTGCCTTGGATGAGAAACAAATCCACACATGAATGGTCTCACCTTTTCCACTCCAGACAAACTTTTTTTTTTCCGGATGCCCCAAACAATCGGAATGGGGATTCACCAGAGAAAATGACTTTACCCCAGTCCTAAGCAGTCCAATCATTGTACCCTTTTCAGAATTTCAGTCTGTCCCTGATGTTTTTCCTGGAGAGAAGCTTCTTCTTTGCTACTCTTCTTATGTATAATGTATATAGGTGAGCGCTAACATCAGTCTTGTCATAATTCATGACAAATTAATACAGGTCATTCTCATAATTCATGACAAATTAATACAGGTCATTCTCATAATTCATGACAAATTAATACAGGTCATTCTCAAAACTTTTGGCCACGCCTGTGGCATTTTATTTTCCTGTTCATTATGAGTCTTAGCATTGTTCTAGGATGTTATGTTAATTGTACACTCACAACAAGGTTTTGCAGAAGATTAATATCTTTATTTCCCTCAGATGATGAAATATTTTTGGTGCACATTACTAAGCTTATCTTTTATACATTCTGCTTATTAATTAACATTATTTAAATAATTAACATTATTTTTATACAGCGTGCACTTCTGACAAAAAAAATCTTTGCATGTGGGTCAGTTCAACAGTTCTTTTACGACAAAGGTTGAATGGCTGTTATATTTTAAAATGACATGAACAACCCTCAGATTTTATCCGTAGACCTTCAGTGAGCTTGAAGCGATGATGTTTTTGGCCTTATACACTTTTATTCTGTATGTTTATGTCCGTGTATACTGGCACATAGGAAAGGCTTTTTTTATTTTCACCTCTAAACTCAGCTTCACTCCTACAGTGCTCCTTCTTTTCTTTTGTCCTACTGCACTTTAACACGATGGCAAATAATTGAGCTGTCTGTCACTCAGATTATTTAAACACTTTCCCGGCATTGTAGTACTGGTATATTGGCTGACACATGCAGGCACCCTGGAGAACCCCATTTCAGCAATAATGAATCTCATTTATTCCATCTTTATGTGCCCATTTTTATCACGGTTTGTGCGCGTGTGTATGAGCGTCTGCTCATTTGTGATTATCCATATGAGTTATCCTCCAATGAAGATTGGGACTGTCAATTATTGAAATTAAATTTTAATATTTAATTACGATTAAGATTTAGTACCCAAATGGATTTAAATATTAATGAGGCCATCATGTTACATTGCAACAGACAGACCAAGCATCAGCAGTGGAATTATACTCATGATTATACTGGATGATTATTGATACAAAATGATCAAACGTGAGGCACAACGTATTATTTTGTGGTTAAAATTAAACATTAACTATTATAAATATAATTTTTCATAGCCAGCTTACAGTCCCGAAAATAATCTGGTGCCTTTTGTTTAATAAATATATATATTTTTTTATATGACCAGCCGCATTTCTGACAATTCTTGATTTGCAGCATCCATCCATCCATCCATCCATCCATTTTCTTCTGCTTATCCGAGGTCGGGTCGCGGGGGCAGCAGCTTCAGCAGGGATGCCCAGACTCCCCTCTCCCTGGCCACTTCTTCCAGCTCTTCCGGGGGGATCCCAAGGCGTTCCCAGGCCAGCCGAGAGACATAGTCCTTCCAGCGTGTCATGGTTCTTCTCCGGGGTCTCTTTCCGGTGGGGCGTGTCCGGAACACCTCACAAGGGAAGTGTCCAGGGGGCATCCTAAATAGATGCCCAAGCCACCTCATCTGGCTCCTCTCGATGCGGAGGAGCAGCGGCTCTACTCTGAGCCCCTCCCGGATGACTGAGCTTCTCACCCTATCTCTAATGCAGAGCCCAGACACCCTGCGGAGGAAACTAATTTCGGCCGCTTGTATTCGCGATCTTGTTCTTTCGGTCACTACCCCACAGCTCATGACAATAGGTGAGGGTAGGAACGTAGATCGACCGGTAAATTGAGAGCTTTGCCTTTTGGCTCAGCTCCTTCTTCACCACGACGGACCGATACAGAGCCCGCATCACTGCAGACACTGCCCCGATCCGCCTGTCGATCTCCCGTTCCATTTTACCCTCACTCGTGAACAAGACCCCGAGATACATAAACTCCTCCACTTGGGGCAGGATCTCACTCCCATCCCTGAGAGGGCACTCCACCCTTTTCCGGCTGAGGACCATGGCCTCAGATTTGGAGGTGCTGATTCTCATCCAAGCCGCTTCACACTCGGCTGCGAACTGATCCAGTGAGAGCTGTAGGTCGCATGTAGGATGATGAGGCCAACATAACGTCATCTGCAAAAAGCAGTGACCCAATCCTGAGCCCACCAAACTGTACCCCCTCAACGCCCTGGCTGCGCCTAGAAATCCTGTCCATAAAAATTATGAACAGGATCGGTGACAAAGGGCAGCCCTGTCGGAGTCCTACTCTCACCGGAAACAGGTCCGACTTACTACCGGCAATGCGGACCAAGCTCCGACACCGGTTGTACAGGGACCGGACAGCCCTTAACAGGGAATCCGATATCCCATACTCCCGGAGTAGCCCCCACAGGACTCCCCGAGGGGCACGGTCGAATGCCTTCTCCAAGTCCACAAAGCACATGTAGACTGGTTGGGCAAACTCCTATGCCCCCTCCAGGACCCTGCTAATGGTGTAGAGCTGGTCCACTGTTCCGCGACCTGGACGAAAACCACACTGCTCCTCCTGAATCCGAGGTTTGACTATCCAACGGACCCTCCTTTCCAGGACCCCTGAATAGACTTTTCCGGGGAGGCTGAGGAGTGTGATCCCTCTGTAGCTGGAACACACTCTCCGGTCCCCCTTCTTGAAGAGGGGGACGACCACCCCGGTTTGCCAGTCCAGAGGCACTGTCCCCGATTTCCATGCAATGTTGCAGAGACGTGTCAACCATGACAGCCCTACAACATCCAGAGTCTTGAGGAACTCTGGGCGGATCTCATCCACCCCCGGGGCCCCGCCACCACGGAACTTTTTGATCACCTCGGCGATCTCGGACCCAGAGATGGAAGAGTCCACCTCTATGTCCCCAGACTCTGCTTCCTCATCGGAAGGCATGTTGGTGGAATTAAGGAGGTTCTGGGAACGTCTGGCAGAGTCCCCCGTCAGGACGAGCTTCAACTCCCACCTCCGGCAATGCTTCAACCACGTCCTGGACTATGGACTATGTTCCGCGCCTCCATTGCTGTGGCCGTAAGGTGGTCGGTGCCTGTCGCGGTGGCAACCCAACAATCCGTTGGTGGACACCGGCGGTGAGGGATGCCATCAAGCTGAAGGAGTCTTACCGGGTCTTTTTGGCTGGTGGCACTCCGGAGGCAACAGATAGGTACCGGCAGGCCAAGCGGAATGCAGCTTCGGTGGTTGCTGAGGCAAAAACCCGGGCGTGGGAGGTGTTTGGGGGGAGGCCATGGAGAATGACTTCCAGACTGCTTTGAAGAGATTCTGGTCCACCATCCGGCGTCTCAGGAGGGGATAGCAGTGCACGGTCAACACAGTGTATAATGGGGATGGCGCGATGCTGACCTCGACTCCGGACGTTGTGGGTCGGTGGGGGGAGTACTTCGAACAATGTAACGAAACTGGGTTTCCTTTGGGTACTCCGGTTTCCATCCCACAGTCCAAAGACATGCAGGTTATGCCAATTGGTGTTCCCAAATTCCCAAAATCCGACCCTAAATACATGATGGTGGTATAGACGATGAGTGAGTGAGTGTGTAATACTTTCTCGTACCTTCTCTAGACCTCAACGGTCATTTCGGTGATGAGATACCTAATGATTAATAAGAAAAACTGAGTGTATGATGCTGTTTGTAGTAATTGAGTTGTTGGCTTAAGTCAGTCGATAAAATATGTAAACGAAAACAAATTTTTCCTCTCATGATTACATTTTCATTTTTCACCTACTTACCTTTTCAACACAGATTGAGTCATTTATCCGTTTCCTGTTGCTTCTTGTTTTTCCCATGCTTGGCTTGTTTTTCCATCTCATTATTTTACTCTCACCTGTTCAGTCTCTGCTGTGATTGTCTTTGGCATGTTTCATCTGTTTAGCTTCAGGCCCTGATGTTGGCCTTTTCTCTAATGTTGTGCTGATTCGGCAGCGGATAAGGGGCCTTATTTATTTTGTTGGTAGATAGCATGGCATTCAGAACAAATCGTCTGGAATGGACTAGGGTCTCGTTTGGGACATTTATTCTTATTATTTGACGAACTTAAGTGGTGTTCAGAATAATGATTTACAGATTCAAACTGAATTTCAAGCCAGATTGACTTAACATTCTGCTTATTTATCCTAACGAATGTTAGACACATTTCCTTCCCTTTGACACATCATATTTTAGACACTCCAGAATTAGACACACACCTGCTCACACTTGCTCTGTACTCTCATGTACTCTCTTCTATATTCAACCTTCCCATTCCTTTTTTTCCCTTTTTGCACAATCTCTCTCCTTTTCCCTCCTTTTTCTTTTTGTCTTATTTATTCTGCACCTGTTTATGAATGGCACCAGAAAAACATGGCACCGTTATCCACTTATACTGTGGTCATTGTCATTTGTATATAACCGTCAGGAAATTATTGAATTAAAGGAGCAACTAAGATTTTGTATATTCTGTATATCCTGTATACAGAGTTGTGGGAGGTCTGGAGCCTATCCTAGGAAGCACGAGGCAGGGTCTACCCTGGACAGGGTGCGAATACATTGCAGGGCACACACACACACACACACACACACACACACACACACACACACACACACACACACACACACACACACACACACACACATCCCACCAAGCACGGAGAGAACTTGCAAACGTCATGCACACAGACCCCAAGGTGGGAATCGAACCCAGACCTACACCACATAAATATCCTGCTAAATTGTTATGGGCATTTCCTGCTTACTGTATATTCCAAGATTGTACCTTCCTACGATTTATTGAAAAATATAAATAAAATGATTATTCCTTCCCAACTAACAAAACCTACACCCTCTGATGAAACTTTATATGAGGTTCCTTTTTGGCTACTTATAGTAATGAATCTTTTGGAGAATTATCGTAAATATTATATACATAGAATCTGTGTTAGTCATGAATAGTGGGTCCTTTAAAGGTCTTTGTGAAGTCGTCAGTATATGCAGCAATGTCAGTTCAGTTCTTTCAGGTCTTTGTTTTCTCCGAATCAATATCCACTTTCGAATACACTGGACGAAACTAAAGCTGGCCTTTCTTTCCACTGCAGTATTTTTTGGTTTCACTGGTTAAATCTCAAACTGAAAAAAGAAAAGACCTGGTGGCCTTTCAAGCCTCCAGCCTCATGGATATCTTATTTCACATTTATTGTGGCATTAAAGCAGAGTAATAGTGACAAGTATACTACACCCTCTTTATGCCTTAATCAGTTTTCAGACTTTACTCCATTTTTCCCTTCCACAGTGGCACTTGTTTTCTATTGAATGCTTTAGGCAGTGTAACAGCTGAAGAGTTTTCCAGTCCAGGGTTTTGCAATGGGGGACTAGATGGATCTCAGGAACTGTTCTGCCTGCTTAATTTTTTTTTCCTGTTTAGCAACTCTTATACAAATCAATCTCATAATACTGCAATAATAAACACTGACAAAAATAGCACATCAATAAGCTTTCAAGGAATTGCATGTATCATAATGCGTTACAGTGTGGTTTGCCACTGATAATGACATGCATAACTTTAAAGCATTGCCCAAATTAAAGAAAACTTAAGAAAAACAGATTTAGCGTAGTCCGCTACATTGCTTAGTTTTGTCAAATGAAACACTTAATTTCTTAAAGAATGTGTTGAAATAATAATTAAAAACCCATAAATGACAAACACTAATTGGCAAAATTATTACCACCTGGCACTTGAACATCCCACTGCTTGTTAGGGGTCAGGGTAGCTCAGTTGTTTAGGCAGTGGAGTACTGTTTGGAAGGTCCCAGGTTCAAATCCCATGACCACAAATTTGTCCCTGTTGTGCCCCTAAGCAAAGCCCTTAACCCTAGATGAATCAGATAAAAATGTTAGTCGGTCTATATAAGGGCATCTGCCAAATGCCTAAAAGTAAAAGGTAAATGTAGTCCTCAACTTATGAACATTCGAGTTATGTCTATGGGAATTTGCAATTATATACAATATTTTCAGTGTGTGAGTGAAATGTATAAAAATGTCTACAGGCTGGTATATTGTATGTGTCTATGGGGGGTCTGGGAGAAATTAGTTGGCCTCTCCGGTTTCAATGAATCCGTCCAGAAGCATAATGATTTAGAAAATGGCTGTCCTGTAAAGCTGTCTGGATGGTGAATAATCCAAATTTTGGAAAATCATTAACAAAACAGAGTTCACAGTCCAATACAGTGTAAAATGGCTCTGAGACAAAATAGCATCCGGGATTCCCCTCAAGGTTTAAAGGCACAGAGTCCACACTGTTACATTTGACATTTGTGAGATTAATTTCCTTAGGCACGGTTATGGTTTTTGCCCACCTAATGGCAGTGTAGGGAAAAGGGGCAGAGATTTAGTGAAGTGGATTGGTATGCTTTATACTCATGTCAATGTCTCACTTTGTCGGACCTAAGAACAAATTCGACTTGCAAACGTGCTCCCGGAACGGAAGTCGTTCGTAAGTTGGGGACTATCTGTATTAAGTCAATATTGATTTTCTTCTATAACAACCTCCACTCTCCTGGGATTGCTTTGTGCTGTGTTTTAGAATATGTCTATGGAAATTTGCTTCCATACCAATCTTGGGGAAACTACTGTACAAAAGAGGGCATGGTCATTGGAGAATACTCCTAAGGAAGGTGAGGAAAGTTTCATTACTGGTGACTAGATATGGATTTATCACTACAAGCCTGAGAATAAACGACAGAGTATGGAACAGAAACATCCTTGATTGCCATGCAAGAAAAAATTCAGAAGTCAGCAATCAGCCTGAAAATTGATAATTCATGTTTACAGTTTTCTGGGATTCTAAAGGGCCAGTTTTGGAACATTACCAGGAGAAAGGTTCCTCATTCAACAGTGCTCATTACAGTGACAGAATTATTGAAGAGCTGATGCCTAAACTCCAGATTGAGGGCAGATTGATATCCAAGGGCTTGCATTATGATGCACATTTGCACACTTCTGCCCACACTGTTGACACTCTGCAAAAACTTACGGTATTAAAGCACCCTCCCTATAGTCCTGATCTTCCATCAGATTTTTACCTGTTTGGTCTCCTAAAAGGAGCCCTGAGAGAATGCAGATTTACTTCTGATGAAGTGAAGACAGCGGTGCATTTGTGGTTCATACCTTTATTTTTATTCAGCTAGTATTATTCCCTAAGGCAGTTGTTTAGGTGTATATGTGATCGAAACTTAATGTGATCTGCAGCTTTGCTTTTCTGTCTCCACAAATCCAGAGTCAGCTTTCAGCAGAGTGCCATCAATCCTACAGGGCCCAGAAGAGAAGTTGGCTTAGAAACCTGAGCTACGATCATGACAGAGCTATAAGTGAGGGATTTTAAGGAGACATTTCTTCTTCTTCTTTTAATCCTACAGTCCGGACAGTGCAGCTTAGATAAGAATTTAAAGCCTTGCAGTGATAGGCCTGAAATGGATAGAGTGAGAGAGAATTTAGACTTTGTGGTGTTACGTCACACAACAAAGCTATCCTGCTGAGAGTATAAAGTCACTATTTCTTTCTGCTGCGTTCTGTTTGCTTGCCATGAAACTGGAAACAATGTAGTAGAAGCTGTAGCTAGTCTTAAACGGTGTGGACCATTACTTTCTGCCATCAAACTGGCATTAGATTAGTTTTGTCCTGCTGCTGGCTGCACATCATGTTTGGTGATATACATTATACAGTAGTAACGATTAATATCCCTCCATCCATCCCTCCATCCATCCATTCATCCATCCCTCCAGTCCAACTGGAGACCATTTTTACTTCTGGTCAGCATTCATACACTCTGGCCCATTTGAGAACGTCAACTAGCCTAATCTGCATGTCTTTGCACTGTGAGCGGAAACTGGAGTGTCCGGAGGAAACCCACCAATCACGGTAAGAACATCTGCCAACTTCATGCACGCAGACAGCAATGCAGTACTTGAACCCAGACCCTGGTGGTGCAAGGTGAAAGCTCTAACCACTATATGGTGCCAATATACACCGCATTCCAAATTATTATGCAAATTGGATGTAAGTATCAAACATTAAATGTTTAGTTTTTAAATTAAACTCATGGATGGTATCACAGAAATGAATCTCAGACACGTGTGATAATTACTTTGCCATATGAGCCCAATTAAAGGAAAAGTACTGAAGAAGGTTGTTCCACATTATTAAGCAGGCCACAGGTTTCAAGCAATATGGGAAAGATAAAGGATCTCTCTGCTGCCGAAAAACATCAAATATTGCAATGCCTTGGACAAGGTATGAAAACATTAGATATTTCATGAAAACTTAAGCGTGATCATCGTACTGTGAAGACATTTGTGGCTGATTCAGCGCACAGACAGGTTCGTGCAGATAAAGGCAGAATGAAGGTTTCTGCAAGACAAATTCATCGGATTAAGAGAGCAGCTGCTGAAATGTCATTAAAAAGCAGCAAACAGGTATTTGAAGCTGCTGGTGCCTCTGGAGACCCGCGAACCTCAAGGTGTAGGATCCTTTAGAGGCTTGCAGTTGTGCAGAAACCTACTATTCTGCCACCCCTAACCAATGCTCACAAGCAAAGAATACGCCTGTGTCATTGGCTGCTATGGGCATAAAAGATGAGAAACTCATGTGTGGCCACCATCCTCCACCATACTTAAGTTCAATGGATGCAAGAATTGTGAAGGTGATATCAAAGAAGGGGTCCTATGTTAAGATGTAACATGCCCTGTTAGGATGTTTTTGATTGAAATAGTTTTGGATTTCTTTAAATATGACCTCATAATGCTGCAAATTCAACAAAAGCCAATTTTCAGTTCTTTACAACCTATAAAATGTTTTAACTCTGTTGTGCATAATAATTTGGAACAGTGCTTTTTCAGTTTTTTTCTTTTTTAAATAAATATTATCATTAGGTTTGTTAAAAAAAATTCTAATTATACCCTAATAGTTGATGACTAGAAAATTATACTGACTGTCAATTATACATTGACTAATTAAGAAAATCAGAGAAAGATATCCATCCATCCATCCATTTTCTTCCGCTTAATTTGCGTAATAATTTGGAACGCAGTGTACATGCATGCACAGAATATTTAGCCTTAGCTAGGTCATATTAAAGTCACTTCCATGGATACATTTTATCAGCTTTGTGAATACAAATCTTTTGACTAAAAGACGCAGCCTAATTTGTTTGATTTTTTTGATATAGTGTGTCTACAATGCCACAACATATGGATTTATGGACTTCATTATGAATTCATTAACAGTTTCTTGTGTAAATTTTATGATAAGGAAGCATCAGAGAGGGAGAGAGAGAGAGAGAGCAATAAAAGGCCTACTGTATATCTGAAAGCTGAACATACAGTACAGGTAGGTTTGTTCAAAATAGGCTACTTTTTCCAGTAAGCATACTGTAGAAAAGCCGTTGCATGATATTTTGTTCAATTCGCATCCATTCCTTTCCCCCCTCCCGCCTGCAAAGTGCGGAGAACTATGCAAATACATTGCATTATTACAGTATATAAAACACACACGCATCCACACAGTTTGGATGGAATGCTCGCTGCTGTATCAGGTCACAGTGGAGTTAAGCAGCTGGAAGCAGTCTGATGGAAAGCACACCCGCTGTTTATACTTCCAGACAGGATGAATTTCATGAATACGGAAATGTAATATGGATTCTTTGTGTTGTGAATCTATAAAACCTGGTCGACTTGAAGCGACCGATAGAAGGACAGCATGGGGTGAGTTTGTTGAATTCCTAAACAGGGAGACATATACTGTATGTGTGGTCAGGGTCAATCCTAAGACACTTTTTCATATTGAATCCTTTGCAGTCTAGTAGAGATCTGCCTAGTAGATCCCTATCTCTCTCTCTCTGTCTCTCCCCATTTTCCCCCCTCCACATGAAAGCAGTTGTCTCCATGGTGCTTTGGTTATGACGTGTACTTGGATGTGAAGGTCAGACAAGCTGTGTGCAATTAATTATTTACATGAACGTATATGCCACCTTTTACATTTGTATACCAGTTTTATATACAGTACTGTACTGTATTTTATGTACTGGGGTTACAAATAGAGGCCTAAGAGTATGGGACCATTTTAGGACCTTTGTACAAAATACAATTAGGGTTAACTGTTTTATCTACATATCTGTCTGTCGTTTAAAAAAAATTATATTAATTGGACATTCGACTATAATGGATAATCAGTTGATTTCTTTCGCATTTAATCAGATCAGTTATGAAAAATAACAAGTGATTTCAATTGTTAAACTTTCCTAAAACATAGCATGACTTAAGTTTGTCTTTCCTTGCACACTGCTACAGATTTAGCCATTAAGAATGCAAGTTTTTCTCGCGGAAGGCCGCAATTCGTCCAGCGGAATCCTGCAAGCACCATTTATACTAGAATTTATACTACCTGTATTTATACTACCTGTATTTTTCAAAATCTTTCCAAACTGTCTGTTAACTGAAGAACTTCATGCCATCATAACTTTACAGTGTTGTGTCATGGTTTTGTTCAGGTTTATATAGAGTACTGATGGATACAGAGATGGTTTGAGGAGACTTTAATTTCTTTTTATCTGTGTTATTCTCGTATCCTTTTAAATGAAATATAGTGTCAGTGTTTCTCTTGGCAAAATTTTTATTTTATAGCCCTCTACAGTATCTACGTATTCTAGCACACCTAAAAGGTTTTATTAGCAAATTATCTTCGTTACAGAAATTGCATTCCCCTGGAAAAAAAGTGTCTCCAGGTACATCTGTATTCTGGGTTTGAGGGCATTTTTCTTCTCTACACTCATCAGTAGAGCAGAGAAGAATGGGCATCTATCAAGAAAGAGATGAGTGAGTTGAATGGTGTGAAGTAAGCTAAAGAAAAAGTTCTTGCACTCTCTCTCTCTCTCATCCTCTTTTTTTCAGACTCTCTTGTTCAAACACTCTTCCTCTTCATCTTACATATAAAAGCTCTGTCTGAGCAGATCTAAATTCAGATTTCACAATCTTCTGTCAATCACCTTTCATCTCTCTTTCAATCTAATTTAAAGTAGTTTATTGTCCTAAAACAATGGCACATTTGTATTTAATTTTCCAGAAAGTAGGCCATATTTGCATAGCTCCTCAGACATCAGGTGTAACTGTGGACATGACGGAGTCGGAGTACCATGTATGGATGTTGGGCACAGACATTCAATTCAGTTTTATTTGTATAGCGCTTTTAACAATTGACATTGTCTCAAAACAGCTTTACACAATCAAAAGAACTATTTAAGTTTGTATGGAATGTGAATGTGTATGAATAAAAATGTTCAGATAGTCCCTGGTGAGCAAGCCCGAGGGCGACAGTGAAAAACTCCCTGAGATGGTAATAGGAAGAAACCTTGAGAGGAACCAGACTCAACAGGGAACCCATCCTCATCTGGGTGAAACAGATAGCAGGAAATGATCTGCATTCATACAGTGTGTTAGGTTCAGCTATAATAGTTGATGTTAATTGATGTTATAATAGTTGATGTAAAATGGAGTCCAGTAGTTATTGGAGACTCAGATAGACTTTTAGAAAGTTCCAGTCCTGAACTATCGAATTGTCAAGTCCTCAGAGAAACAGCTGCTAACACCAGTCGAGGCCAGAACCATCTTCTAAGTAGATAGAATCATCCCCAGACACCAGACGCATCCTAAAGAGACACACGGGGCATCCATGTGATGAGACCTCCAACCAGAAACCGGGCACCAGGATGGACCAGACAGGTCCGGAGGGCAGAGGGAGTCTGGATCACTGGCAGCTCAGGAACATGTGTAGCTACATGTGTAGCTCGACAGAGAGAGAGAGAGAAAGAGTGAAAGGGGGAGACAGGGGGAGAGAGGAAAGAGAAAGAGGGGGAGGAAGAGAAGAGGAGGAGAGATTGCAATTAGGTATGGTCACAGTCACAATGTCTAATGTGAATGTATATTTACTGTAGAGTGCAAGCAGGGACTCCGGCAGGACTAACTATGACAGCATAACTAAAAGGGAGAGCCAGAAGGAAACACAAACATGAGGGCTCCCTGAGATGTAAAGCAAACAATCACCTCACCGTCAACAAACCTGAGCGATCAAATGAGACTGAGGAAGACAGCATCTAAACATATCAGTTCACCATAATACTCTACGTCCATGAGTCCCCCAGATCTGCTCCTTTACCTTATGGCAAATCTATTTATAAAAATGCTTGGCTAAATAAATAGGTTTTTAGCCTAGACTTAAACACTGAGACTGTGTCTGAGTCCCGAACACTATTTGGAAGACTATTCCATAATTTTGGGGCTTTGTAAGAAAAAGCTCTGCCCCCAGCTGTAGTTTTCATAATATGCGGTACTGATAAGCAGCCTGCATCCTTTGACCGAAGTAGGCGTGGCGGATCGTAAGACACTAGCAGTTCGCTCAGATACTGCGGCGCGAGACCATTTAATGCTTTATATGTCAAGAGTAGTATTTTAAAATCAATGCAAAATTTCACAGGGAGCCAATGTAAATCACCATTTAAGTCTACATACTGATAACGATCGGTCAAATAGGATCTGAGCCAGGAGAGGGCTGTACCCTTAATTCCTACTACATTTTCTAATCTGTGAAGAAGAATAGCATGATCAATGGTGTCAAAAGCTGCACTGAGGTCGAGTAATACAAGCATAGTTACACAACCCTGATCAGAGGCCAATAGGAGGTCATTTACTACTTTAACGAGTGCTGTTTCTGTGCTGTGATGAGGCCTAAATCCTGACTGATACAGTTCATGTATGCCATTTCTATGTAGATATGAGCATAGCTGCTCTGCTACTATGTTTTCCAGAATCTTAGAGATAAAGGGGAGGTTTGATATTGGCCTGTAATTGGACAGCTGACAGGCGTCGAGGTCAGGTTTCTTAATTATTGGTTTGATAACTGCTACTTTAAAAGATTTTGGAACATAACCAATGCTGAGTGAGGAATTAATTATTCTCAACAGCGATTCTGTTATTACTGGTACTATCTGTTTAAGAAAATGTGTCGGTATAGGATCTAATATACAGGTTGATGAATTTGCAGAAGAGATGAGTGAAATTAGTTAATTCTCTTCAAGAGGAGTAAAGTATTCTAGGTTTGAATCTGACATGGCTAGGTTAACGTCTGTATCAATTACATTGTTCGGTTTCAAAGCCTCAATTTTATGCCTGATATTTACAATTTTATTATTAAAAAAGTTCATGAAGTCCTCGCTATTGCATGATGTTGTGGAGATTTCTGTAGTGGTCTTATTTCTGGTTAATTTGGCTACGGTATTAAATAAAAATCTAGGATTATTTTTATTTTCTTCTATAAGAGTGGAGAGATACGTTGATCTAGCTACACTAAGAGCTTTCCTATAGTTCAGGATGCTCTCTTTCCATGCTATTTGAAATACCAACAATTTAGTTTGACGCCATTTACGCTCTAATTTCCGAGCAGTCTGTTTTAAAGTGCGCGTGTGATCGTTATACCAGGGAGCGAGTTTCTTATCTCTAATAATTTTTCTTTTAGCTGGAGCTACATTATCTAAGGTACAACGAAATGTGGACTCTAAATATTCAGTCGCCTGATCGAGTTCTGTGGGGTCAGACGGTGATCTAATCGAAGTTGGTAACTCTGGGAGATTACTGATAAAACTCTGTGTGGTAGTTGATGTGAATGTACGTTTAATACGGTAGCGCGGTGCTGTGCGTACATTATCACTGTGACACACTTGAATGGAGACAAGATAGTGATCTGAGATAATTTCAGACAGTGGAATTGTGAATACATTTCTTATACGTAATCCGAAAAATATTATTAAGTCTAAAGTGTGACCTGCTTTATGAGTGGGTCCTACTACACACTGATTTACACCTACGGAGTCCAGTATGGATATAAATGCTGTTCTCAGAGGGTCTTCTGGATTCTCAAAATGAATGTTAAAATCTCCAGCAATTAACTCTGTCTACAGAAACGACCAGGTCTGAGATGAAATCCGCAAATTCTCTAAGAAATTCAGAATACGGCCCTGGAGGTCTGTAAATTATAATTAGTGGAATCGACTGAGCTGACTTAATATACTTAAGTATACAGTACTTATGTTACTATAAAGAATTTCAAATGAGTTAAATTTGTGTCCGTGTTTTTGTACGATAGACAGATTATCATTATGAATAACTGCGACGCCTCCTCCTCTACCAGTTAACCGAGGCTGGTGTATGTAGCTGTACCCAGGAGGACTAGCTTCATTTAGAGCTACATACTCGTCCTGTTTAACCCATGTTTCAGTTAAACAGAGTATATCAAACGCCTGATCTGTGATAATTTCATTAACAATAACTGCTTTTGATGCGAGAGATCTAATATTTAACAATCCTAGCTTCAGATCAGAGGTGCCGGCTGCACATTCAGTATGATCTGAGTTTGTGGTCTTTATGTTAATTAGATTATTGAAACAGACTTTCTGAGTCTTTCTATATTTTTGCTTAGATCGAGGAACAGACACAGTCTCTATATGGTGAGCCCTGCAGCGACTCTATCCAGCAATGCATGTACATGCATGTCAGTTACTTACAATTCTGAAATCAAGTCTATTATTCTTCCGTAACACTTCTGGTTTGAGGAAGGGGTCTAAATGATTGCTGTAATCATGATTTGTCATGCTGAAACCCACGTTTTAGGCTTGGTGTATGCTTCTCAACTACCTTTTTTATTTGTTTTACTGGCAAACGCACTGAAACACTGACATTTTATTAATTGACTAATACTAATGTTTGCTTTTCGGCTACTCCCGTCAAGGGGTCACCACAGCGGACCATCGGATCCACACAACAACTTGGCACAGGTTTTATGCTGGATGCCCTTCCTGATGCAACCCTCCCCTTTAATCCAGGCCTGGGACCTGTTTTGCCCATATTTTTTTTCTGCTTTCACATTTCTGCCTGATATATCCCACCCACTGCCAGCTGCCATTGAAATGAAATCTTAAAAATGTAGCTATTGTGAGAAGGACTGAATTGTCATGGCTAGACAACTTGGTTAGAGCAACTCCAAAACTGAAGCTCTTGTGGGAAGTTCCTGGTCTGCGGTGGTCAAGACATACCAAAAGTGATCCAAGGCAGGAAAACCGGTGAACTGACGACAGGGTCATTGGTGGCCAATGCTCACTGATCTACATGGGGAGTGAAGGCTAGCCCGTGTAGTCTGATCCAGTAGAAGCGCTACTGTAGACACACAGGTCATTATCATTTTGGTGGCAAGGTGGGGAACCCAATCAAAATTGTATATAATGCTTTATCCTGTATACACTGCAGGGGCACCTGGAGCCTATCCTAGGAGACTTACAGTAGGCCACATGGTGGGGTACACCCTGGAAAGGGTGCCAATCCATTTCAGGGCACACACACACTATGGGTAAATGGGAACGCGAATCAGCCTAACATGTATGTCTTTGGACTGTGGGGTCCAAGCACAAGCAGGAAATACACCAAGCATGAGGAGAACATGCAAACTTTCGGAACCTGGAGGTTCATGGCTACAGTGCTAACCACTAAGCCACCGTGCTGCCGTCAGTGTGTCCTGTGGTCCTGTCCTGTTGCTTGCTGTAGTTCTCAAATGTAGGTGCAGAGTTACTTGCATACTGTAAGTATAGAGGCATGCACTTTACTTTGTACAAAATCAGACGCTTTTACTGAAAAATCTGGTAACCAAGGAGAAGTAAATTGCATCCAGGTAATTTGAATAATCTGAATGGGCTTCACAGAAATTCACTTTCAACACCTATGCGAACCAAAGAAGATTGCTTGCATTAGCATTTTTAGAACTCTTAAATACACAGAAAAGTATCATCATGAGCAGGTAGCCACTTTAGGTAGGTCAGAGTGCTTTTTTTTTCCTGTGCTTTTTTGGCTTGTGTCGATTTTAGGAAGGCCAGCTGTTCAGAGTATTTGGCTAGATTGTCAGCCAGCTATAAGCGCACTCACCTCACACATTACACACCTGTTCCGTTTGATTGCCAGCTGTGGCCAGTCATGAGCTCTGTCTGAGCTGTCTTATACTTGGGGGAGTGTGTGTGTGTGAGTTTGTGTGTGTGTGTGCGCAAGTTTTGTGGATATGAAATGTCATTGTCTTATCTGGAGCTCTAGAGTAGACAACAGTTTTTAATTATGTCTGACAGTGTGTTTCTGTCTGTGTGTTGGGTTACTGGTCCATAGTGCAGGTCTAATCTCAGACATTTCAAAATGTTTCAATGTGTTAAGAAGGTTTATCAGGAACAAAGTAAAATAGGGTTTATTACTCCCTTCTTTTACTTAAAATGCATTAAATTCTTTAAAAAAAATGTAGGATTAACAATAGAAATTTTTTTACAGTACATTTACGTATTTTACAGAAAATGTGACAAATGTTAACCCTTTTCACCTCCTCATGTTCAAGACTATCAGTAACAAGACTCTGGAATCACAGCATGGTGATGGTTTGCTTCTCACATAAGGGGCAGTCTTGACAGGCAATAATGGAAGTGGGTGACATGTGCTCCATTCAGACTCTTCATTGGTGTTCCATAAGACTTTGTCCTTGGCCCTCTTCTGTTCTGCTTTTGTTCCTAGTTTCTTAGTGAGGTCATATCACCACCTAGTTTTTTCATGCAACTGCTTTGCCGACGACGACTCCTTTTCTCCTTTCATTCCTCAGACACGCTTCTGCTCTGGGCTCAGCATGTTTCACTGAGGCAGCTCATCACCTGAACCTCTGAATCTCTGAAAGACTGAGAGTGCTGTCGTATTTCCCCAGAAAGGTCAAGGTCTTGTGATTTTCCAGGACAGATGTCAAGGTCTTGTGATTTTCCAGGACAGTTTCTGATCGTACCCTCTGACAAAGCACGCAACCATGAAGTAGTACTTGACAGCAAGTTATCATTTTCTTCTCGTATTGCTAACCTGATTCAGTCAAACGGGTTTCTCTCTGGAATTTTTTTTCCCCACACGTTGGTTGAGTCACTTTTCATCTTGAGACTGTTGTACGATTGCAACTTGGTCATGGTCGATCTTCCTTGTATCTGAAATGACCGTGGCAAATGATCCATATTAAGTTATATCAAATCATCTGATCATCATGTTTCCTCGGCTGGCTTCAGATTTAAACCACTGATGATTGCATACAATGTAAAGTTGCACCAATTGATCACCAATGATCAGATTTACTGTATGTGCGGCTGATTACATGTAGCCAAATCCAGGCTGATCACACACACACACACACACACTCCTGTGTAAAGCAGTTGTAAAATTGAATACAACTAAATTAGGGAGAAAATCGGGGGGAAAAAAAATAATGCATCAGATGTTTTGGGCACCAGTTATAGTAATTCTAATGTTTTCTTTGCTTGACGAAGGTCAATACTTTGCCCCTTTTTAAACACTGACTCTTTCTTTTGGCCAGACGGTATATTATTATTGCTGTAATGTTAATTGTGACAAACAGTTGTGACCAGAATGTGAAACCTGAATGCATTAGTCCTATTCACACTGTTAAAGGGGTTAATTAACATTTAGCTTTTATGCTCCGTCAGACCCAGATATGTGAAGAAGTTTAAGTCGGCAGTGCTTTACACTTTGAGACATTAGAAATGGATATTTACGGTACTTACTACTGATTACTGAAGTTGTAAATATCAACAGGAAATTGATTGCATACAGTTTATTTATTTATTTTTTTGCTGGTCTTCTTCCTTGCATTGCACAGAATGCCGAGCACCAAAAGCTTGTGATGATGTGTTTCCCGCCTCCTCGTCTTGTATTTATCTATTGCCTGCTCATGAATAACACATCAATCCTGAACTAATTACAGGGTGCTTAATGATTGCTGCGGGGTGGCATTTCTGTGTGGTCTTTCGGAGCGGTCGCCACATTTCTCTACAACATGCCAGTCCTTTTCCCCTCATCAATTTCATAAAGCCTCCAACTGGTGCAGACTGTAATTACTGTTGGACAGTCGTAGTGCTGATGGCATGAAGTCGATGAACTGACTGCGAAGAGATTTATTTTTCCTCAGATTAAACGTTCAAATATCATTCAAAGCCATCTCTGAATGCCAGGGATGCTACAGTATGTATATGTTGAAGGAGTACTATATTTGATAAAAATCCTGTAATTACAGAATGTTTATGCTTTATATTTCCTCGGTAGGAGTAAGTTCATGTGTATTAATGCGCTGTAATTACCGTACTTTTAGACCTGCTCATGTAAAGGTCCCTGAAATCTGCAGTAACGAACGGTCCACACCTCTCACCTACTGTCCCTGCCCCAACCCTCTCCTACTGTTTACAGCCATGAAAGCCTTCAAACAGATTAGAGCTGCTATTTACTACCAGATTCACAGCCCTCATGTTTTTTTTGTCTTTTTTTTTTTTTGCTATAATTGTCTGTGTATGTGAGAGTGACCGTAAAAACACCTGCTATGTTAAAAGTCCTGCTTGTAAATCAGAGGCCGACGGTTGGACACACTAGCATGATTCAGTGTGACACAGTACATCCTGCCCACTAAAAGCCCAAAAAACGGCCTGTCTGTATTCTTAAAAATACACAGCCCTGAAGATGCAGTACTATGCTAATCACACACTTTCCTTGCAATGCAGGCATAATCAGTTTTTAGCTTGGACTGTGCTGTATGTTCTAGCTTAAATCCAGGGCTGGGTGGTGATATAAATTGAAAAGGAGTTGTTTATGATTGTACTGAGTCGGTTACTGTATGTTTGACGTAGTGATGAAGGAATATTTACGATAACAGTGAAATATGGGTGCGTGCAATACCTGCTAGACAGTGTGGAATGTTGATTGCCTCCATGCCAGGCTGTGCTAAAATTCATGCTAAAAGTACAAGTACACAAGTGAAAATACTTTTCAGAAGTTGGAGATGTCTGTATTGTAAATCATTTAATTGATCTTATATATCTTAGAATATTAAATTTTTTTGAGATACAGTGGTACTTCGGTAGACGAAAGGGCACCTTAAGAATTTTTACCTTAAGAGATAAAATTTTGCTTCCGTATACAAAGCATATTTGCCATATGAGCGACCCAACCGAACGCCGGCTCAGTTGCGTGTATGTCCATTCAAAACTTGTTTGCATCAAAGGAAAGCCAAGCAAAGTAAGTTTCTACAATTTTTTTATTTATTTTATTTTTTATTTATTTATTCTTTTGCATTTAGTGAAGCCATACTGTATCACAATGGGTCCCAAGAATGTTGGCAAGGATGATAGCAAGAAAAAAAAAGCATTTGGTGAAAAAAGGAATCATAAAGTGAGGTTAATATGAAAAATATTTCATATTTTACTCTATTTGCATGTCTTTTCTAAAAGTTAGTTTTTCCCCCCTAAAAGTTTTATGCAAAAATATGATCAGTGTGTTGGAAATTGGTAGTATGTGTAATATTTTTGTATGTCTGGAACAGATTATTTGCATTTACATAATTTTCTTTGGAAAATGTATCTCACAAATATAATTTTTTACTGGAACGGATTATATACGTAAGTTAACGTACCACTGTATTGGAAAGATGTAATAAAACAAAGCCAAAATTAAATAAACTTTTTTTTTAGATGCACTGCACTGGACTAATCTCTGAATAAGGCATATATCATGTTTGCATCAATAATAAGGTAGATCATTTACATAAAGTACATAGTGGTGGTGCTCTGCTAATACGAGGATGAATATAAATAAAAACATGCATATTACAAGACAATTGAATAAATTGAGGATATATTTATATATTTTTATTGTTAACAATAATTTATATATACAATGCTTGATCAATGATATTACCATATTGCATGATATGCATTATTAAAAAATTTAAAGCAATGATAAAGAAAATATTTAGATGGAAGTCACTAAGGCATCCATGTAGAGTACTGTCTTTATGTACCTGTAACACAAGCGTATTCATGTCGAAAATAATAATCAAGCATTAATCTGTTATGAAATTTTCTTTTCTTTTTCGTTTCTCGTCTGTGCAAGTCATTAGCTTTAATTTCCACATTATTCTATTAAATTAGTAGAGATATAATTTGATGAATAAACTGAATTAGCATTATTATTAACTATAATGGCTGCTTGCCAGTCAAAATGGAAGGAGGGTGTTGGAATGTCTAAGACAAACTGTGGAAAGGAAAAGGGAATGTTCAGCAGAAAAAAAAAAGTCGCTCAAATGAACAAAGAGAAACGGAAAAGAGGGCCTAGGAGAATGAAGGGGTTTCGGCAGTTAAGGAAGCATTTAAAAACTATGAAGTCAATTGTGGAAATGAAATGCGTGATTGAGAAAAGAATTTGCAGGTGTTAAGATGCCGTGCAGCTGGCTAATGCTTTTCTGATGTGTGAATAAGGAATGGATTTTCAGTCAGTTTACTCTAGTGTTTAATGTGGATCTTATTCACCATCTGAAATTCTCTCTATATATATTTATTTAGTATTCATTTTTTGTTTATTTTATTTTTTTAATTATTATTTACAATTTTCTTTATGTACAATGAAGTTTTTTTTGTTTTTTTTAACCTCGAGCTTTGTCCTTTTTATCCTAAGGGTTGCACATTGGATCATTTGATCCACAGGATCTGGCACAGGTTTTATGCCAGATGCTCTTCTTGTTGTAACCCTCCTATTTTTAACCAGACTTAGACATGGAACTGCATGTAGTGGCTGGGTTGTACGTTCTCGCCCAAGAACCCATTGTTGACGGCGGGGCTCGAACCAACGACTCTTGCATTGCAGAGCTTCAACCACCTGAGCCACCACTGCCCCTTATACAATAGTGCTTACGTCAGATTTACATTTCAATAATATAGTGAAATTTGTCCAACGTATAGATCTGATTGTTTCTCATTATGCATCAGTAACTTGGATCCAATCCGCATACTGTATGTGATTTGGCACATGTTTGTCTTTTGTATTACAGTATACTGTATGTTATCCTTGGTAGTGAAGGAGCTTGAGAATGGACACTCTGGATTTTAACCACACTAGGACACACTTCTAAATTCTTGAACTGTGCTTCATTATTTAGTTTTTCTCCCCTTTCCACGTGTCTCCATTCGAGATATGAACCTAGTTGTGATTTTGGATCAGTGTGGGTTGGAGCATATGACTGTGCCAGTATATTCTGGCTGTCACATCTACTGTTGCACTGCTCTGCCAACATCAGGGTAAATTGTCTGAAGAGCCAATCCAGTGGCTGGTTGTCATCCCCACTTAGTCAAATGCGCTTTGTGTCACTGGGCACTGAACACCATGATGTAATTACTAGTGTGTCACCCTTAGAATGGTGTTCTCTGAAAACCATATATTTGCTCATACATGTTCGCAGCTCAGATAAACAACTGGGGCTGATTCTCTGCAAAACGTAAAGATAGCAAGTCATTGCCTTAAATATTTTTTTTCACTTGACGCAATAATTAATATTAAGAATTATTATACTTTCTAGAACCAAGGGTCTATTGTTAAAGCTAGTGTGTAATGTATGCTTCCGAACAAGGGAGGACTCGCACAACGCATTATAAGTTGTGGCTCCCTGTTCAGCCTTTTATCACCAATTGTATACCAGCAGACCTGCAACAAACCCGCAATTACGAAAAAAGAGAGTCCAAAAGAGGGAAAATAATTTTGTAGCTGTATTTTTTATGGTGACAGTTTTAACTGCCTATAGGAGTTTAATATCACTGATGTACTGGCCTGTCCTATGGCCATATTACAATACATATAAATTGAATGTCACCCCTGAAGGTAATAGCATAAAACATATAGAAGGCATAAAAACATGCTCCTTTATGTCCAGCGCAGTCATGTCCTAGTGATAGTCTTGGGTGTATTTAGGAGATCTTGGTTTATTTGCTGTCTCTTTTTCACACACGCACATTTTTGCACTTGACTCCCTGTGGGAAAAGTGATGTTATATGGGTTGAGATTGGCGTGGCGAGATTGGTATGCACAAGATGAAAACACTATCTAATGCTCTTTAAAGTACTAAATGTACTGATCCAAATTTTTTCTGTGCATTTTCCTTACAAGGCAAGGCAAGTTTATTTGTATAGCACATTTCATACACAATGGTAATTCAAAGTGCTTTACATAGAAGAAGAGAAAATATTCATAAAATGAAATAAAAGATAATATCAATAAAACTTTAAACTAATTTAAATTTAATTAAAAATAAAAATAGAAAACTAAAACTAATTAAAACATCATTTAAAATAGGAAAAAATATTATTAAATAAAATAATGCAATCGGTTAAAAAATTAAGTAAATATAAAATATAATGCAGTCGGTTCGGACGTAGCACAGTGCTCATTTGATAAATGCGCAGCTAAACAGATGAGTTTTAAGTCTTGATTTAAAAGTGACTAATGTTTTAAC